>BLSH010316550.1:386985-401549 GCA_018402905.1 Glandirana rugosa
CCCCCCCCCCCCTCGCCCTTTCAAGTACAAATGCCACCATGGGCCTGGGAGATGTTTTTCCTCCCAGGCTCCTCCTTTGTGTTCTGTCATAAGCCACGTCAGATTTGAGGAGGGGACGTTCCCCTTGGTTCTGACATTGCTTGACTGTTGTTACAGATGGCTTCCGGCAGGGGAAGAGATGCCGGCTGCTGTGGGTGTTGACAATTGCAGCACCAAGGCCACGGGGCATCCTGCAGGAGATGCAGGGCAAATGCCATGGATGCAGGTTGGTCAGGGTTACCCTGGCAGGTATTGGTGAACCACCCCAGGCTGTACCACCTCTGTCATGTCAGTGGGCCAGTTGCCTACCAGCCAGCGATGCCTCCTGCCCCTTGAAGAGGATTGTGGGGGGTACAGCCTCCAAGATTACCAAATACATATTATAATGTATTATATAAATGTTCCTTTGGATTTTTATCCTTAGTTTAATCCCTCTTGTCTAGAACATTGCCATGTGTTCTCATCATGTAACTCGTGAGCCGGAAACCCATCAGCTGGGACAGACACAGGATGTTCCATATAACACCCATTTTTTTTCTCTCGTAGTCTCACAGCTGAAACTTCCAGGGGGAGTCCAACTTCTAATATATAAACGTGAAAACTTTTCCCATGCCTACCCTAATTTTACCACAATAAAATCAAATGATCTTCACATGTCTAAATAATTAATTATGCATATATTATATATATAATAAACAAATAGTTGTATTTAATAAATCATCCATAATGAAGTGCAGTCTCTGTTAACAAATGTCCTTCTGTGTAGTGATTATAAATCCGCAAACAGAATCCATCCTTCATGTTTATACTTCGTATGCCATGCACAGTGACTGCCACCACCACCACGTATGCAATCACCTCCAAAAGTGACCTGTCCAATCCCAGGCTTTCCCCACACTGGGGATAATCACAGTCTACAATGCAGCGCCCCCTGCTGACACATCTGATGTTACACACAAATTCCAGGTGTATGGCCTTTTAAATTGCAGGGTTCTCCCTGCAAGTAAGATCATACAATACGGGATGCCCTCATGGTATAGTATATGAAAAAACCCCTTTCAAATATTGCAAAATATTTACAGCATATACTACGTTACCAAAAGTATTGGGACACATCCCTTTACACGCACATGAACTTAATGGCATCCCAGTCTTAGTCTGTAGGGTTCAATATTGAGTTGGCCCACCCTTTGCAGCTATAACAGCTTCAACTCTTCCCCCCTCCAGCAAATGATTTGGATCAGTGCACAATGCAAGATCCATAAAGACATGGATGAGCGAGTTTGGGGTGGAGGAACTTGACTGGCCTGCACAGAGTCCTGACCTCAACCAGAACTAGAACACCTTTGGGATGAATTTTTAAACATTTTTATTCACTTCATTCAGATTTTAGCCAATGTGTTTACATATACCATAACTAGCTCATCCATGTCTTTATGGATCTTGCTTTGTGCAGTGGTCCAAATCATTTGGTGGAGGGGGGATTATGGTGTGGGGTGGTTTTTCAGGGGTTGGGCTTGGCCACTTAGTTCCAGCGAGGGGAACTCTTAAGGTGTCAGAATACCAAGACATTTTGGACAATTTTATGCTCCCAACTTTGTGGGAACGGTTTGGGGATGGCCCCTTCCTGCTCCAACATGACTGCACACCAGTGCACAAAGCAAGGTACATAAAGACATGGATGAGCGAGTTTGGGGGTGGAGGAACTTGACTGACCGGCCTGCACAGAGTCCTGACCTCAACCCCATAGAACACCTTTGGGATGAATTAGAGCGGAGACTGCAAGCCAGGCCTTCTTGTCCACATCAGTGCCTGATCTCACAAATTCGCTTCTTGAAGAATGGTCAAACATTCACATAGACACTCCTAAACCTTGTGGACAGCCTTCCCAGAAGAGTTGAAGCTGTTATAGCTGCAAAGGGTGGGCCACCTCAATATTGAACCCTACAGACTAAGACTGGGATGTCATTAAAGTTCATGTGCGTGAAAAGGCAGGCGTCCCAATACTTTGCACAATATAGTGTATTTTGGCTGTGTAATGTGCTCGCTCTCTTGCCAGGCCGAGGCCCGAGGAGGTGCTGCTGGAGAGAGGTCTGTGTTTAGGCCCAGACGCCTATTTGAAGCCTATGAATGCTAAGGTTGTCCTACCGGTGTGGATGAAGCCGAGCCAAGATGAGAAGATCCAGTGGAGACCCATGCTGGAGAGAGCTTTTTGAAGTCACAGGATTGTGACGACACGCATTGGGCGGAGCAGGGTGACAAGTGCTGAAATCAGAAGTGACACAGGAGCCAAGGCTCCGCTGTCTGCAACTATGTGCGGTGCATATTTTACTGGATGTAAAGTGGATTTAAACCCAATCACTAATATCTCAAATATGTTTCAATAATGTGTAACTATAGACATGTTATATCAAACGTTGACACCATTTTTTTTTAATTCTGCAGCTTTTATTACAATAATACCTGTTGAACCTGCCATGAAGACTTTCATTTAGGCACCTCCTGTTATGTGGTGACAACAGCCTCCCACTTGTGCTCCTACATACTGGCACCCTGTTGTGCCCCTAGTGGAGACTACAAGCAATGGTGCAGACAAACATTGCACAACCAATCTTCATCACTGTCATCATCAGACAGCTGATCCTGAGCAATGGCGTGCAACCAGCGCTTGAGCGCATATAGACAGGAAGTAGCTGAAAGAGGCTGCAGAAGATCAGAAGCATAGAGATGCAACAAAAGATGAAAATGCATTTCCTAAAAGAAAAAAAAAATCTGTTTATTTATGATTCACAGTTCTTTTGCAAACTAAACATCATCTAATTAGAGTTGAGTTGAGAGTTCCTTGGAAGATCAAAAGAGCAGAGAAAGTTTGTATAAAAGCCTCACATCAACAAGAAAATATGAGCGCACGGTACAAAGGCTTGCCTGTGCTGAATCTGGCCCACAGGCCGCCATCGGCTCTGCCCTGGCACATTGTATCACATCCGCACATTTGGGGAACTTGGCAGGGCAGGATGTACAGAGCTCTTCTAATTAGCACAATGTGAATTCGGTACGGTGCAATTTCCCCATTAAGCGGAGATGGCCAGCGAGTCCTCACGGCTGACTGGTCAAATTTTCAAACAAGGGTCTGAAGCGTCCAATGTCAGAGGCTCCTGACCGTCAACGCACAATTGCCATCCAGCCAAAAACAGATGGGAAGCCATGAAATGAGATCCGAGTGTAGAACACTGCTGCTCTGTCGCTCCCACTGGCCATATGGTTTCATTTAAACTCATCTCTTGTGCTAACAAAACAGGATGCGTATCCCTGTGCCCATCCACTTAAACCCTCAGCTAGACCTTGCCTGGGGTCTGGGCGGCCGGCTGCTGGCAATCTGGCAAGCTGCTTCCCTCTGCGGTGGCCAAACTGCAAAAAGCCAAAAAATCTGGAAAAGTTGTGTCAATTAGTCAATGTAAACCCTAAATGACATTTAGTTTGCTAAACTGCTTATTTAGAATAAGACTGTCTCACCTTTTATTATCCTTAGGTGGCTGATCTCTTGCAGCATCTTTGATACCACTTCCTGCACTTCAGCAACTGCTGTGCATCATTTTTCACTAAGGCTGGGTTCACATACTATATTGTCAAAAGTATTGGGGCGCCTGCCTTTACACACACATGAACGTTAAAGCAGAGTTCCACCCAAAAATGGAACTTCCGCTTTAAGCACTCCTCACCCCCTTACATGGGACATTTGGCATGTAATTTTTTTGGGGGGGGGGGAGTGTGTCCCCAGGTTTCAGAGGGACTTCCTGTCCCTCTTCCACCTTCCGCCTCGGGGCCGCCTAGGCGACTCCTCCTCTCCTCCTAGGCGGCCCCTCCCTCCTGGCAATCTTCTGGGGCACGTCACAGGTCCCAGAAGATTGCCTGGCCACTAGGAATGCGCAGCGCGACTCGCGCATGCGCAGTGGGTGCCCGGCCTTCAAGCCAGGACGGGTGCCCACACTAGGAATGCCGGCGCCGCAGGGAGAAGGGGGGAGACGAGCAAGGCTTCTGGAGCAGCCATCGCTGGACCAGGAGACAGGTAAGTTACTGTTTATTAAAAGTCAGCAGCTACACTTTTTGTAGATGCTGACTTTTAGACCTCATACACACGGACGTTTTTTGACGCCGGCGTTTTCTGGCGTTTTTTGCAGCTCTCCATGTTAGTCAATGGCCCCATAAAAACGTCGGCGTTTCTGAGCTGTAGGTGGCGTCGGCGTTAGTGAGCAGAAAGTAGAACCCATGGCCATTGCGTTCTGAGGCTGTAACATTTTGACGTTTTTTGATGCCGACGCCACAATATGCCAAGAAACGCCAACATATGCCACCATATGCCACCTATTATTATACCGGCGTTTTCCGGCGTTTTTTGACGCCGACGTTTTTAGGTTGAAAAATAGCAGAGGGATGATTTTGTTTTAAAAAACGCCTATTGACGCCTATTGACGCCGGCGCTCACTAACGCCGAAAAACGTCGCCTTTTTTTCCTTGACGTCGGGCCCGACGTTTTGTTTATTTTTTTATATACGCCCGTGTGTATGAGGCCTTAATAAACAAAACAAATGTGGAACTCCACTTTAATGGCATCCCATTCTTGGTACAATATTGAGTTGGCCCACCCTTTGCAGCTATAACAGCTTCAACTCTTCTGGGAAGGCTGTCCACAAGGATTAGGAGTGTCTATGGGAATGTTTGACCATTCTTCCAGAAGCGCATTTGTGAGGTCAGGCACTGATGTTGGACAAGAAGGCCTGGCTTGCTGTCTTCGCTCTAATTGATCCCAAAGGTATTCTATCGGGTTGAGGTTAGGACTCCAAACTCGCTCATCCATGTCTTTATGGACCTTGCTGTAAAAGTAACCTTGTGGTTACAGTTTGGGAAAGGCCCTATTTTGTTCCTGCATAACTGTGACAAAGCCAGGCATGGTTTGGTGAGGTTGGTGTGAAGGAACTTGAGTGTCCTACGCAGAGCCCTCAACTCAACCCTAATAAACACCTTTTGGATGAACTGTAAAGCTGATTGTGAGGCAGGTCTTCTAATCACCAACACCAGTACTTGACCTCACAAGTGCTCTTTTGGCTGAATGGGCACAAATTCGCTCAGACACAATCAGAAATCTTGAGGAAAGCCTTCCCAGAAAAGTGGCGGCTGTTTGTAGGCAAGTAACAATTGTATCATTGATGTCAGTATTCACAAGTTACTGTTTGATATTTATGGGTTTATTGTGCTGTGGTATTTCTGCCAGATGGAGCGCCCCATAGTTGCAATATTTAAAGTGGAATTTTAGTCAGGAAATTAGCTTCTGCTTCTACCTGTATAGCGTCAGGAACCCCGCTGCATAGTAGAATTCTCCTATAGATGGGGCCTGGAGTGTGCGAGGCCTTGGGCAGTATACAGAAGTTCCCCTTCATGCCCTCAGGCTGTAGAGTAGTGTAGCGGCGTCCCCAACCCCTAGAGGCCTATTGGTGACCTCCAGAGTTAGGGAGAGCTGACATCCTTCTTCACAGTAAGGGTTACTAGGCATGGTGAGTGTAGTGCAAGTTGAAAACATGGGCGTCAATTACTTTTTGGATGCAGAAAAAGAGATGTATTGTTTCTTGAACAGAACTGGTGGAGAGAGGGTTAGGGCCAGGATACCCTTAGGCAGACGCAATAGCAATTGGCAGACTCCGGGACAAAAATAATAGGCAGACAGCTATACAGTTAGAGGACCTTTAAGCTGGGTCCAGCACACTGTATTTTGTAGAACTGCTGTCTCCTATAGCACCTGAACTCTCAGCAGTCAATATAGATCTGCACACGTAACTCACAGTATCCCGTTGTAGATCTTCTCTTACTGAGCTCCCCGTCTCTCACTAGACTTCAAGACCCAGCCGTCGCTGGATCCTCTGAGCTCTTCCACAGCTAACCCACTGTATACTCCTCAAGCTTCTCCCACGCTACCCGCTGGGTCCCTGACTTGACTCTGCTGAAGCTTTCCCACTTCTTCACCGTCCCCGGCTAGTGAATTAGGCTGCTCTGGAACTTCTTCAGACCCTGGCCTCTGATAAAAGAAGTGGTTATCCCTTGGTGGCAACTATGTCCCCTTTATCTCTGACCTCGATCCTTACTTGCCTCTGGTAACAGGAGTGGTAGTCCCATGTGGCAACTGCTTCTCCTTCACCTCTGGCAACACTCGGTTCCCCATCCGGCTGAACCTCTGCAACTATCAGGCTCCCCTCAGGCTGAGCCTCTACACATGTGGCTAGGCCTCAGGCTTCAGGCCTAACCTTCAGCTGCTGCTACACATACAGCCCGCAGGCCACAGCCTGGGGCTAAAAGAACACTGGTCACCTGACTCCTTCCCCTTAAATAGATTATTCCAGCATGCAAAGTAGCTACTCTGATTGGATGAGAAAATATGTCTATTCATAACCTGAACTCACTGTGATCTTGTTATTCTAATGCCAAAGGCAGCAGTGCCACCTATTGCCAGAAGAAAGAGATGCACCAGATTCAGGCTTAGGGCAAAAGTTAGTGGATCCAACTACCAATTAGCCAGGCTAGTTACCACCTAGCATAACCAAATTTGTTAGCAACCCTGTTTAGGACCAGGGTGCTACATTAGCATGTAAGGTGTAATGTGTTAAAGAACTGGTGGAGAAAGATCATTGTTCCAGGCTATCTCCCTCTAAATAGCTTCATTGTCAGTGCTGGGATAGGTGTCACTGGTGGGAGAAAGGTCGTTATCCTTCTAGTGTGGGGCCAAGTGTAATACTTTGGCCTCCAGCCACAATGGATGCAAATTCACACAATAAAGCAGAACCATCATGCAAACACTCATCCTAAAGTGGTTGCAAAGGTAGAAGCAGTGCGCCCCCAATCCATGTGTACAGCCCCCTAATCTACATGCAAGGCACCAGACGCATGGATTCCAATGGGGGGGGGGGGTTGTTTTTTTTTAAGCATGTGATTAACCAGAACCAGATTAACGTAGAACCAGAGGCACTAATGGACTTCAAAAAGGGTGGCCTCGGGGAGCAGAGCACTGCGCTCCGAGTCCACCCAATGAATATTCGCTATTTTCACACTGATCCTCCTCCAGGCCAGTTAGGAAGCGGGTCCTGAGACCCATCACCTGATTAGCTGAAAGGACAAGGCTGCCCACCCGCAACCTAGATGAGATAAGTGCGGGGCTGGATGACTGACCACGAGACCCCCGGAGAGGGGAATGCGTGTGACCCGACCGATTGGGAGCGGGGGGTAGAAGGTTTTTTTTTACCTTAATACATTCTCTCCTTTAAGGTAAAAAAAAAACCTTCTATGTGCAGCCCTCCCCCCTCCTCCCAAAATTCCTGCTTATACTTAACTCAGACCGATCTCGAGCCAGCACGGTGCCCAGGAGCCGTGGCTCTCTCCTCTCTCTCTCTTCGCTGTACATGAGGACAGCAGCGGAAGCCATTGGCTCCTGCTGCGGTCAATCACAGCCAGTAAGGAGAGAGCACGGGGCTGAGCTCTAGACAAATATAGTAGATGCACAACTCTGGATCAGTGGGGGGGGGGGGGCAGGAGTACCGGCAAGGGACACGAGAAGAAGAGGGTCAGGGCTGCTCTGTGCATAACCATTACACAGAGCATTTAAGTATAACACATTTGTTACTTAAAAAAACAAAACAAAAACAAAATGTACAATCCCTGTAATAATCAAATACAATTGATTGCATGTAGTTCCCCACACGACCAACATGTTATAGGTGCAAATACAAAGCCAAATCCATACTTTAGCATTGCAGATACAGGTCTAGAACGGGTGACTTGTAACTCTCCAATTTTCTAGCATACATTATCAACATGAGTAGTTAACATCTATTGTGGCACTGATAGAAGCCGTTCTAGCTAATCTAGATCAGGATCAGCCAATGGGTCTCTGATGGGTATGCTGGATGTTTTAGTTCTACAGCAGCTGAACCACAACCACAAGCTCACCTGTGATCTATTTCTATAATTACATTACTGTAAGAACATAAAGCTCCATCACAAGAAAAATAGCGTTGTCCTCAGAAAAGACAATAATTGCTTTTCCTGTGTTCTGGTACACGCGGTTCTGCGTCCTTTTAAAAAGAAAAATAATAACGATTTTTGACAGCAGATAAAGATCAACTGCTCTGTCTTTTCATCTTAGCAATTTAAAGTGTATTTTTAGTTCTCCCTAGACCAGCATAGTCTCTGCTTCCTAATGGTTATAATTTTACTATTTACTCTGGAGTACATGTGCTGTACATCTATTCTGAATATCAGCCGGAACTCTGGTCTGTAAAAGGCACCAAAGAGCCAGGTACACCATTGTATTATTATTACTTTCACTGTTAGTTCTTTATGTGTCAATTTTTCCACTAAAATGATTACTGTTTTGCTAATGTATAGATGTTTTTTTAAAGCTAAACTTCAGGTAGGTAAATACTTATTTGAAATACACCTATGAGCTGTGGTAGCTGCTAAAAGATTTGTATTTCAGTCCATCCATTCCTGAAATTTACACAGCCCTACCACAGAGCATAGCCAGCCTGGTGACCTGACTTCTCTCGGCTGCAGTTACAATAAGGGAAAAAAGTATTTGGTCCCCTGCTGATTTTGAAAGTTTGCCTATTGACAAATAAATGATCAGTCTATAATTTTAATGGTCGGTTTATTTTGACAGTGAGAGACAGAATAACAACAAAAAAATCCAGAAAACTGCATTTCAAAAAAGTTATAAATTGATTTGCATTTTAATGAGTGAGATAAGTATTTGATCCCCTATCAATCAGCAAGATTTCTGGCTCCCAGGTGTCTTCTATACAGGTAATGGGTTGAGATTAGGAGCATTCTATAAAAGGGAGTGCTCCTAATCAGAGGCGTTGCTAGGGGGTGGCTATTAGGGCTATAGCCCCGAGTCTGGGGCCCATAGCCCCGGGTCTCTTACAGGGTGGGTGCAGTTCTGCAATTAGCAGGTATGTCCCGGTCTGGAATGCAGACTGTGTATATATATATATATATATATATATATATACACATACATACATACACATGTATATTTATTACTATTATTATTTATTTTATTACATGTATGCCCGCTCAAGCGTAGGTCTTTCTTTACTTCGCTGCTATGGGCTCTAGCCCCAGATCTTTTGTAGACCTAGCAACGCCCCTGCTCCTAATCTCAGCTTGTTACCTGTATAAAAGACACCTGTCCACAGAAGCAATCAGATTCCAATCTCTCCACCATGGCCAAGACAAAAGAGCTGTCCAAGAATGTCGGGGACAAGATTGTAGACCTACACAAGGCTGGAATGGGCTACAAGACCATCTCCAGGCAGCTTGGTGAGAGGGTGACAACAGTTGGTGAGATTATTCACAAATGGAAGAAACACAAAATAACTGTCAAACTCCCTTATTTTGGGGTTCCACCTTATGGAGTTTCAATGATCATGAGAACGGTGAGGAATCAACCCAGAACTACACAGGAGAATCTTGTCAATGATCTCAAGGCAGCTGGGACCATAGTCACCAAGAAAACAATTGGTAACACTACACTGTGAAGGACTGAAATCCTGCAGCGCCCGCAAGGTCCTCCTGCTCAAGAAAGCACATGTACGGCCCGTCTGAAGTTTGCTAATGAACATCTGAATGATTCAGAGGAGAACTGAGTGAAAGTGTTGTGGTCAGATGAGACCAAAATCAACCTCTTTGGCATTAACTCAACTCGCCATGTTTAGAAGAGGAGGAATGCTGCCTATGAGTCCAAGAACACCATCCCTACCACCAAACATGGAGGTGGAAACATTATGTTTTGTGGGTGTTTTTCTGCTAAGGGGACAGGACAACATCCCCGTATCAAAGAGACGATGGACGTGGCCATGTACCATCAAATCTTGGATGAGAACCTCCTTCCCTCAGCCAGGGCATTGAAAATGAGTTGTGAATGGGTATTCTACTAGCATGACAATGAACAAAAACACACGGCCAAGGCAACAAAGGTATGGCTCAAGAACAAGCACAATATGTAGAGGGAGCTGAAGGTTTGAGTTACAAAACATCAGCCTCGAAACCTTATTGACTTGGAGAGGATCTGCAAAGAGGAGTGGACCAAAATCCCTCCTGAGATGTGTGCAAACGTGGTGGACAACTACAAGAAACGTCTGACCTCTGATTGCCAACAAGGGTTTTGTCACCGAGTACTAAGTCATGTTTTGCGAAGGGGTCAAATACTTATTTCACTCATTAAAATGCATTAAAATGCAAATCAACTTATAACTTTTTTGAAATGCATTTTTCTGGATGTTTTTGTTGTTATTCTCTCTCTCACTGTACAAATAAACCTAGCATTAAAATTATAGACTGATCATTTCTCTGTCAGTGGGCAAACATACAAAATCAGTAGGGGATCAAATACTTTTTTCATTCACTGTATAGCCTGCTCTGCTCTCTGCCCCACCCACTGATTGGACAGTGATGGAGCAGCAACAGCCTAATGAGGTCATCGCTCTGCTCTCCTCCTGTTAGCAGGGGAGGGCTGGGCCAGGGGGCAGGGTGGCAATTGCCCCCCAGGCCACCCTAACTTACATTCAAAATGACCGATGGCTGCTGCCCGCTCACACTTTTTTCTTCTTGTGGAGGGTGGGGCACCCAGGGCCAGCTGTGCTGATAGGCACTTACCAGCCTGCATGATGGGCACTGATCAGGTTGCATTTGATAGGCACTGGTGAGGCTGCATTGATGGGCACTGGTGAGGCTAAGCTGCTAGGCATTGATGAGGCTGCATTGGTGGGCACTGATGAGCTGCATTGATGCATTCTTTTTGTTAAACCTCCTTTGTTGCGATTAACATTAAATTATGTTACCACATTGTATCATATTTGTCCTGCTTCATAACATCAATATCCGTTCTATAACCAGGTGGGCATGGATGGTGAGCTGATTCGGTGGTTCATTGGGTCACTTGACTGGACTTGCCCCCCAGGCCTAAGGCTGCCAGCCCTCCCCTGCCTGTTAGCATTTTCTTTGTCTGCACACTTGAAAACAGAAACAAATCCGAATGCTGCTATAGAAGGGATTATAAACTGCTGAAATAAAGTTGAGTCTAGGTATTTATACTAGTTGCATTTCAAGTCTAAGTGCAACCAAACGCAAAAATAGCATCTGCAATCTGCATGGTAGCCAATCAGTAGCCAATCTCCAAATTTCAGCTTCAATTAAGCTTTGACAAAAAAAAACAGGAAGCTGATTGGTTTCTATGCAGATTTTACACTCTCCAGCTTTAGTAAATCAAACCCTGTGTACTTGGGGTGGATTCGTCTTCTTTTAGTAGTAATCCACTTGGTCCTGCACTCACTACCCTGATGGTAATCTTGCAGTGCAGTGGGGATTAATACACGTAAAGGGCTATCAGAAGTTCTCACCAAGAGAGCCTGCCTATGACTGCCCTTTCCTGTGAGATCCACCATTCATAGAACTTGTACTACAGCTTCTATGAATGTAACAGGAGGGGCAGAGCTATCAATCATCTACCCAACTTCCATTTAGAGATCCTGTCCCATTAATAGAAGCTGAAGTATGGCTTTTTTGAACGGACGGGCATAGTAGGGTTGCCACCTTTTCTTCAAGTTAAACCCAAGCACGTGGTGAATAGCATTTTATTTTTGTAGTACATACTGTGGGACTATAAAAGACCTAGGACCGCTTTGGGTGCCCCAAGGTTAGTAGTAATGCAGCATCCATAGCACGCCACAGTAAACACAGTTTGCTATGCTTCAGTTAGGAATGGACAGAGGAGCGATTGGTATCAATCACTCACTGTGTTCATTCAAAAAAGGAAGGGGCCGATAAATGACATATTTACCAGCCCCTTCCCTGTTCTCCATCCTGAAACATCCCCTGCAGCAGGCAGTGGGAGAACAGAGAAGTGAAGCTGGCAGCACTGCTGGGGGGGCCCAGGCAGCAAAAAGAAGTGGAACCTGGACAGGAGGGACGGCGGGGTGGCATTTAATTCATCTGTTTTTCTATTCTTGGCTTTCAGCTGCTGCAGGAGGAAAATAAAGTAAATGCTGCCCCGCCACCCTCCTGTCCAGGTGTGACAGGGAGGCCGCATCGCGCCCTAGAGCGCATGGGGAGCCACCGTTCGGTCTAAATAATGTGTCCAGGTTTCAGGCTTGCCCCAGACTGTTCAGGTGAATTCCAGACAGGTGGCAACTCTAGGGCATAGTCAGGCTCTTTTGAGCTCCCGACAACCCTTTAGTTGTATTAATTCCCACCGCGCTGATCTATGTACATTACAAGGGTTTTAGCAAATTTTGTTGCAGATTCCTACCTTTTATTATTCTGAAGAAATAATTTTGTGTTTGTCTGTGTCCATGTGCAGAAGTGAATCTAATGGGAGTGGTTTCTTAATTATCAATCAGCTGCTGCACCTGCATCCCTTTAGACATGATTTCCTATTGGGAGTATCTCACCAAAAATTACATTATTTGTTGCAGGGGATGCCTGATATTTGAAATTTATGTTAGTGAAGACTTCTGGGAAAATCAGTGAGCCAATCACACAGGCAGGAAATGACATATCTGGGGGGCATTCTGTATACAGAACACCTCCAGGTAGCCATATTGCATTTCATATTACAGAAAATTACAGCGCTGCAGATTGAAAAGGAAAGGTCATTTTTAATAACATTCAATTACAATATGACTTGCGTCGCAATTGTATACACTATATTATTATTTTTTTATTTGCTATTTTTTCCGCACGAAAGTGGAGTTACCCTTTAACATAATTTTTTTTTAATATAAATACACAGTGGTTAACACTCCTGCCTTTCAGTACTGGAGTCCTCAGTTTGAGTCATGGCAAGGACATTATCTGCATGGAGTTTGCATGTTCTCCCTGTGCTTGTGTAGGCTTCCTTTGGGTTCTCTAGTTTCCTTCCACTCTTTAAATCCATGTTGGTGGGGTAATTAGCTCCTCTCTAAAACGTATGTTATTCTATGGAGCACTCCCAAGATAGCTGCCTTGCCAGCTGCCCCTACAGCAGATAAAGCACTTTGAATCCCTATGGAGAAAAGGGCTATATAAATATTAAATATTAAATTAATTAATTAATAATTAATAGCTGCATTTATTATTTGTGTTTAGTATCAGCTTGCAGTTCAGCTTTAAAGTGCTGCAAATGAGACTGTACTATTTATTAGTTAATAATAAGCTAAAAGGGTGGTATGGTGGCTAACTGGTTGCCACACTTGCTGTGCCATGTAGGGTTTTAGGTTTAATATCTTCCTAGACGTGGTTTTTACTTTCTCTATTACCTTTGCATGGGTTGGATAATCGAATTCCCTCCCAAAATCACACTAGTAGGCAAGTGATACCTTAACCACAGTGACTTTAGTCTGAACGTTTAGAGCAGCCTTTCTCAACCGAGGAACCCTTGAAATAATTCTCCGGTCTCGGGGGAATCCATGCTAAAAATTAAAAATCTACAACTCATGATACATTAGTGTGATGGTCAATGGGAAGAATGCTCCTTAACCACTTCAATATCGGGCACTTAGAACACTTCCTGCCCACACCAATTTTCAGCTTTCAGTGATGTTGCGATTTGAACGAGAATTGAGCGGTCGTGCGACGTTGTACCCAAACAAAATTTTTATCATTTTGTTCCCACAAATAGAGCTTTCTTTTGGAGGTATTTGATCACCCTGCGGCTTTTATTTTTTGCGCTATAGAAAAAAAAAAGACCGAAAATGTTGAAAAAAAAACCATTTTTCTTTGTTTCTGTCACAAAAGTTTGTGTAAAGTACATTTTCTCCTTCACTGACGGGCACTGATGTGGCTACACTGATGGGCACTGATGAGGCTACACTGACGGGCACTGATGAGGCAGTACAGATTGGCACTGATGAGGTGGCACTGATAAGGTTGCACTGATGATGGGGCACATATGCAGCACTGATGGGCGGCACTGACAAGCAACACTGACGGGCACTGATACGTGGCACTGATATGCGGCACTGATGGACACTCATAGGCGGCACTGATAAGTGGCACTGGGCACTGATGGGCACTGATAGGTGGCACTTTTAGGTGGCACAGGTGGGCACTTTTAGGTGGCACAGGTGGGCACTTTTAGATGGCACAGGTGGGCACTGATAGGTGACACAGGTGGGCACTGATAGGTGACACAGGTGGGCACTTATAGGTGGCAGTGGTGGGCACAGGTGCAACAAGCACTGTTAGGGATGGCACTGGCAGGCATCATACGTGGGCACAGTGCCATCCCTACAGTGCACAATAATGCCCTTAACTGGTGGTCTAGTGGGGGCTCCCTGGTGGCTGTCTCTAGCCTCTGTGGTCCTTCCCTGGTGGTCCTGGGCGGCCTCTGTGTGATGTCCGGGGGGGGGGCTCCCTGGTGGTCCTGATCCGGCTCCCTGGTGATCCAGTGGGGTGATCCTGAGGGTGGTTACGCTGATAAATGTTCAGCGCAGCCCCCCCCCCCC
>BLSH010316550.1:401559-412072 GCA_018402905.1 Glandirana rugosa
GTTGACACCGAAGAGACAATGAGATTTTGTCCCGAAGAGTTGGTCCCAAGGCACGTTGGGATCCCAAGGAGGTCTCCAACGTGATCAGCCGTGATTGGTCACGGCTGATCACATGGTAAAAGGCTTCGGATCGAAGCCTTTTACCTCGGTCGGTAATGCGGTGGGTCAGCCTGACCCATGGCACCACCGATTGCCGCGATGCGTGCCCCCAGGGGCGCGCGATTGCGGATTATCCTGAGGACGTCAATAGACGTCCAGTCAGGATAATGAACCACCCGCCCGGATGTCATTTGTCTATGCGCCGGGCGGGAAGTGGTTAAACTTGTGGTCATTGGGAAGAATTACCCCCCTTACAGATAGCTAAAAACATCATTGGTAACATTGTGAATTTATCCGAGAGGTAGAAATTGATCATTGCTCAAGGAACCCCTATCAACCTCTGGAGGAACCCTAGGGTTGCACGGAACCCTGGTTGAGAAGCCCTGTTTTAGAGTAACAGAGAAGCCACAGTTGTCTCATTACAACTGCCTAGCTCCCAACTGTCCCTCGTTTTGAGGGTCTGTCTGTCTTTTGGAACCAAATCCCTCTGTCCCTTTTTTAAGCTGAGTATACACTAATAGAATTTCAAACAAAAATTTGTATGAAAATTCTTAGGAAATTTCATATGAATATTCTTAAAACATTTGAATGTCGTACTTAGGGTCCTTTCACACATGCGGAGCCCATTTTGACGGGCTCAGCTGCTCAGCGGGGATCCATCCGTTGATCCCCGCTGAGCAGAAACTGACCTGTCAGAGCTCCGCTCTCCTCTATGGAGAATCGGATGAGCACGGACCGTCTGTCCGTGCTCATCCGATCCGATCCGCCAGGCGGATGGAAAATAAAGCTTCCATCCGTCTGTTTCTGGCGGATCGGAGCGGATCGGGTGTCAGCGGACATGTCATGAAAAACTGACAGGCGGACCCATACGGACCGTATGTGTGAAAGAGCCCTTAAGTAGTTCAAGGTTTCATTTGCTTTTAACATTGGATACTGGAATGAATGGACTTTACCAAACGAAAATCACATTCACTGTTAGAAATCCTATAAAAATTTTGCATCCTGTTCCTTCGAATTATCTCGCCGCTGCGGTCAAAAACGAAAACCAATTTGACCCCACTAATGATTAGAAAAAAGAAAAGTGGTGGAAAAAAACCCTCTTAGCCAAACATTTTTTTGATGTTATTGAGACATGGCAGAGGTGGGTCCATTGCCTACATACTTTGTGCTTAATGTATATTTCCACTTTTTCAGCCCAACTGGGGTAACACACCTACTTCATATTTGTTACTTACGTTCTTATTCACATAGCATAAATCATTTTAAAAAATGCTGCCTAGCGTTCCCCTTCTATGTAATGTTAAGGAGGGAGTTAAGGTGCTACGTTTACTTAACCCTGCTTGTATTGTGTTGGCAGATCTTGTTATCAGTTAAACACTAGACGTGCATACTATCTGTCCTAAGAAAGGGTTAAAATATCAAGGTTTGTGTGCTACAGTGTACAGGGGCTGCACCAAAAGTAATACAAAAGTGGGCATAACTTTTTTAATTTACAGTACATAGGTCCTACAAATTTCACGCGTTGGTAGAGTACCTCTTCTTTTTAGTTGCAGGTAAATTATTTATTTTTTATTTCATGTACTTACAGTGGGGCAAAAAAGTATTTAGTCAGCCACCAATTATGCAAGTTCTCCCACTTAAAAAGACGAGAGAGGCCTGTAATTTTCATCATAGGGACACTTCAACTATGAGAAACAGAATGAGAAAAAACAATCCAGAAAATCACATTGTCTGATTTTTAAAGAATTTATTTGCAAATTATGGTGGAAAATAAGTATTTGGTCACCTACAAAAAAGCAAGATTTCTGGCTCTCACAGACCTGTAACTTCTTCTTTAAGAGGCTCCTCTGTCCTCCCCTCTGTATTAATGGCACCTGTTTGAACTCGTTATCAGTATAAAAGACACAACCTGCCAAAAACCTCTAACAGTCAGACTCCAAACTCCACTATGGCCAAGACCAAAGAGCTGTCAAAGGACACCAGAAACAAAATTGTAGGCCTGCACCAGGCTGGGAAGACTGAATTTGCAATAGGTAAGCTGCTTGGTGTGAAGAAATGAACTGTGGGAGCAATTATTAGAAAATGGAAGACATATAAGACCACTGATAATCTCCCTCCATCTGGGGCTCCCCGCAAGATCTCACCCCGTGGGGTCAAAATGATCACAAGAACGGTGAGCAAAAATTCCAGAACCACACGGGGGGACCAAGTGAATGACCTGCTGAGAGCTGGGACAAAAGTAACAAAGGCTACCATCAGTAACACACTACGCCGCCAGGGACTCAGATCCTGCAGTGCCAGTCATGTTCCGTTGCTTAAGCCAGTACATGTCCGGGCCTGTCTGAAGTTTGCTAGAGAGCATTTGGATTATCCAGAAGAGGATTGGGAGAATGTCATATGGTGAGATGAAACCAAAATAGAACTTTTTGGTAAAAACTCAACTTGTCGTGTTTTGAGGAGAAAGAATGCTGCGTTACATCCAAAGAACACCATACCTACTGTGAAGCATGGAGGTGGAAACATCATGCTTTGGGGCTGTTTTTCTGCAAAGGGACCAGGGCGACTGATCCGTGTAAAGGAAAGAATGAATGGGGCCATTTTATCGTGAGATTTTGAGTAAAAACCTCCTTCCATCAGCAAGGGCATTGAAGATGATACATGGCTGGGTCTTTCAGCATGACAATGACCCCAAACACACCGCCCGGGCAAGGAAGGAGTGGCTTCGTAAGAAGCATTTCAAGGTCCTGGAGTGGCCTAGCCAGTCTCCAGATCCCAACCCCATAGAAAATCTTTGGAGGGAGTTGAAAATCCGTGTTGCCCAGCGACAGCCCCAAAACATCACTGCTCTAGAGGAGATCTGCATGGAGGAATGAGCCAAACTACCAGCAACAGCCTGTAAAAACCTTGTGGAGACTTACAGAAAATGTTTAACCTCTGTCATTGCCAACAAAGGGTATATAACAAAGTATTGAGATGAACTTTTGTTATTGACCAAATACTTATTTTCCACCATAATTTGCAAATAAATTCTTTAAAAATCAGACAATGTGATTTTCTGGATTTTTTTTTTCTCATGCTGTCTCTAATAGTTGAATTGTCTCTATGATGAAAATTACAGGCCTCTCTCATCTTTTTAAGTGGGAGAATTTGCACAATTGGTGGCTGACTAAATACTTTTTTGCCCCACTGTATATAATGCTGTCAATTTACGCAGCGCTTTACATATACATTGTACATTCACATCAGTCCCTACCCTCAAGGAGCTTACAATCTAAGGCAAATAATAGATTCCAATCAGAAGCAGTGTGCCATCATTGAGTTCCTGACAAAGGGGTGCAGGCTGTCCAACAGCCACAGAAGTCTACAGAATGTTTGCAGAGATGACACATTGACAAGAGTCACCAATGACAAGACTGCTCTTACCAATGGTATCACCTCCATAAACGTTCTATAGACTTCTGTGGCTGTTGGACAGCCTGCACCCCTCTGGCAGGAACTCAATGACGGCATGTTGCTTCTGCTTGGAATCCATTATTTATCTGCAATGAAAAGAAGGAGAAGAGTTACTATAGATGAAGAGTTACTCTACCAACATGTAAAATTTAAATGACCTATGTAAGTTAATAAAAAAGTTATGCCTACTTTTGCATCACATTTTATATAGCCTTCTTATGTTAACCACTACCCGACCAGCCGCCGCACTTATACTGCGGCAAGGTGGCTAGATCCCGCAAATTGCCATAGGTGTACGTCGGCTTGTGCACTCGCTTTTGTGGGCGTGCACTCTCCCATTGGTCAGTGGAGGAGCCAGTCAGTGGGTCCGGCAGACTCGATGTCCGCTGGCCACCCGCAATCGTTCCCTTTCAGTGAAACAAGGCAGATCTCCGTTCTGACAGGGGAGATCACACAGATCCTGTCTTTCTACTATGCAGGAAGACGGATCTGTGTGTTGTCCCGGTCAACCCATCTCCCATACAGTTAGAACACACAAACAGGGAACACATTTAACCCCTTGATTTCCCCTGATGTTAACCCCTTCCCTGCCTGTGTCATTAGTACAATAACAGTGCATATTTTTAGCACTGATTACTGTAATAATGTCACTGGTTCCAAAAACATGTCAAAAATGTCAGTTAGGTGTCTGATCTGTCCGCCGCAATGTCGCAATCCCGCTAAAAATCGCAGATCACCGCCATTACTGGTAAAAAATATAATAATAATAAAAATGCCATAAATCTATCCCCTATTTTGTAGGCGCGATAACTTTTGCACAAACCAATTAATGTATGCTCATTGCATTTTTTTTACCAAAAATATGTAGCAGAATACATATTGGCCTAAACTGAGGAAGAAATTAGTTTTTTTACATTTTTTTTTGAAAATGTTTTATAGCAGAAAGTAAAAAATGTTGTTGTTTTTTTCAAAATTGTCCCTCTTTTTTTGTTTATAGTGCAAAAAATAAAAACCGCAGAAGTGAAAAAGAAAGCTCTATTTGTGGGGAGAAAAAAAGGACATCAATTGTGTTGTGCCATATCGCAAAAAATGGCCCGGTCAGGAAGTGGGTAAATTCTTCCGGGGCTGAAGTAGTTAATGCACTTTTAACCACTTTATGTCCCAAACACAGTAATTTTGCTGCAGGCTGCACAGCCAAGCACAATTACAAACATGTTTGTTGCCGGCTGATGGGCACAGCGCATTGCGGCTCCTGGTACCCAGTTGCTTTGAGTGGCTGGGGTATCATGCAGTCGTTATGTGATCACATGATCGCAATGTAAATGCAGCTGTTATGAATGGATTTCTTTAATAACAGCTGTGCTTAGCATTGTGATGCTGTGATTGGCTCACAGCTATCACATGGTAGCCTAGCCCTGCACCCTGCACCATGTGATAGCTGTGGGCCAATAGAAGCACACAATAGTAATCACAACTGTTATGATCAGTGATCATCAATGTAACAGCAATCAAAATAAAAAAAAATTGTGTGATCTCCCCCCAGATTAGTACAGCGTAGCTATGGTGACACTGAACTGCAAAAAGAAAAAAATGTTTACATTAAAAAAGATTGAATAAAAAAATATTTTTAAACGTAAAAAAAAAAATGTCTTCATTTTCCATAAAATTGTGACAAAAGTTACAACTTTAAAAAACTCGCTATGAATCTTACTAAATGCAATGGACTGTCTACTTTCCAAAAAGGGGTCATTTGGAGTTTTTTTTTTACTTTCCTAGCATTTTAGGGCCTCAAGATAGGCCGTCAGTACATCATGATTGATCAATTTTCAAATATACATACCATAGATTGTAGGCGCTATAACTTTCACACAGACTAATTTTTTTTTTTTCCAAAGATGTAGCAGAACACATTTTGGCCTAAGGCAGATACACGGTCGAATTCCGAACCAATTTCCTTTTCAAAATCAGAAATTTCGTATGTTTTTTGACCCGATTGTGCCATCCTTGATTTTTGAAATTCGGCCAACCAAGCCTTCAATATCATCTTATGTTGCAATAGAAAATAATTTTCGTAGCTGGGAATTTTCTTTTCTTGCACTCATGTGCATTCTTTTTCTAATACATTTCCAACATGATTCTCCCATCATTGATTGGAAAATCGTTTGTTTTTCTAAAAATTTCCAACATGCCCAATTACTCAAATTCGATTGCCGCATGAAAATCGGCTGTTGCCCATTATTGTTGCGAAATTCGAACGAAAATTCTTAGAAAAGAAAATTCTTTCTAAATTAGACCATGTATGGCCTGCCTATATTTATGAAGAAATTTGATTTTATTGGATATGTTTTTATAACTACAAGTAGAAAATATAGTTTTGTGTTTTTTTTTCCAAACTTTTTGGTCTTTTTTTTCGTTTATATAGCAAAAAATAAAAACCCAATGGCCAATGGCGATTAAATACCACCAAAAGAAAGCTCTATTTGTAAGAAAAAAAAAATATCAATTTAAATTTGGTACAGAGTTGCATGACCGGGCAATTGCCAGTAAAAGTAGCTCAATGCTGAATAGCAAAAAATGGACTGTCAAGTTAAAAACCTCTACATCTTTTCCCTAATTACACATTGCAAGCTAATTTTAACAATTTTAAACAGCCTTTGGCGTCCTATGTGTAAACTTGCTAGAAAGGTAAGACATTTTTTTCACTATTTTTATGGATGCTGTTTGAATAGGAAAGCATAATAGTGGGGGTTTCTCAAAATGGACATATTCTTTAAAGGCCCCCTTTTCTTCTCATAGGTATGGAACAGTGTAAAGAGTCTACATTGAATTGCTGATAGATACTGTATTAGGTAGATTGAAGGCTGTTGATCACCATAGGTACTATCAATGTGAATTCATAGTTTTGCTACTGAATTAATGAATGCAATGCATCATAGATTATCCCAAGCCCTGGAGTAGAAAGGGGGAAGGGAATGGATGTGATAATCAGGCTGGAAGCCAAGTATTAATATGGGTCAATTGTATGCTTCACACCTTCTCTACCTGTACGCTATTCTTCCTGCACACCAGAGGCGTTGATAGGTCTACAAAAGATCTGGGGCTAGAGCCCATAGCAGCGAAGTAAAGAAAGACCTACTCTTGAGCGAGCATACATGTAATAAAATAAATAATAATAGTAATAAATATATGTATGTATGTATGTATGTATATATATATATATATATATATATATATATATACACAGTCTGCATTCCAGACCAGGACATACCTGCTAATTGCATAACTGCACCCACCCTGTAAGAGACCCAGGGCTATGGGCCCCAGACTCGGGGCTATAGCCCCAATAGCCACCCCCTAGCAACGCCTCTGCTGCACACCTTCCTCAGCTATACATTGTATGTCTTCTTCTCTACCCTGCTTTATCCCGGGTGCTAAGTGTTAAGTTGTAGAGTTAAGGTTGCACATACTTACCTTTCTTTTGCTCCCTTGGTTCATTGGACAGGAGCCAGAAGAGGAAGCTCATGTGTGGGTCTCGTCTTGGAGATTGAACATGGTTGAGGACCCTCTTCCTGCCTCCATGTGATGGCACTGGGTGTCTCAGTGGCCAGTCACCAAGAACTAGTGTTCTTATATGGGAAAAGGGGAGGAGGGGGGTGTGAATTACATCAATTACATTTTCCATGCCTGGAAGTACCTTAGTTGTTCTTTGCTCTCAGGGGCCAAATGAAGCAATGAGAGGATTAGTATAAATAACCTACTGGTGTTGCAGCCATTAAAGTCAACCTCCTGCTTTGCACTGCATGGCAGGGTTAGATGTCAGTCGTTGGACATACTTACCTTTCTCTTGCTCCCTTGGTTCATTGGCCAGGAGCAAGGAGAGGAATCCCATGTGGTTCTCTTGGAGCTTGCACATGGTTGAGGACTCTCCCCATGCCTCCACGTGATGGCACTGGGTGCCTCAGTGGTCAGTCACCAAGAACTAGTGTTTTCACATGGAAAGAAGGGAGGGGGAGTGTGAATTACATACTATCCATACCTGATAGTACCCTTGGTTGTTCTTTGCTCTCAGGGGCCAAATGGAGCAATGAGAGGGTTAGTATAAATAACCTACTGGTGTTGCAGCCATTAAAGTGAACCTCCTGCTTTGCACTGCATGGCAGGGTTAGATATCAGTTGATGTGGGTCACATTTTTCTTTATTCTCGTTGGACATACTTACCTTTCTCTTGGTCCCTTGGTTCACTGGCCAGGAGCAAGGAGAGAAAGCCCATGTGTGTCTCTTGGAGCTTGGAGGACTCTCCCCATGCCTCCACGTGATGGCACTGGCTGCCTCAGTGGTCAGTCACCAAGAACTAGTGTTTTCACATGGAAAGAAGGAAGCGGGGGTGTGAATTACATACTATCCATACCTGATAGTACCTTGATTGTTCTTTGCTCTCAGGGGCCAAATGGATCAGTGGGCTAGCAATGAGAGGGTGAGTACAAATAACCTACTGGTGTTGCAGCCATTAAAGTGAACCTCCTGCTTTGCACTGCATGGAGGGTTAGATGCCAGTTGCTTTGGGTTACATTTTCCTTTATTCCCGTTTCCAGTATCTAGCCAGGAAAAGGTTTTCAGTATCAAAAAACAATGTATCGTATCCAATCTAGTCACTACCTACTGCATAAACAGAATACCAGCCCAGTGACTGGGATTCAATGGAATATCTTCACATATGATTGTACATGGAATTCTAGTCGATGGA
Organism: Glandirana rugosa; assembly: GCA_018402905.1. Classification (NCBI taxonomy): domain Eukaryota; kingdom Metazoa; phylum Chordata; class Amphibia; order Anura; family Ranidae; genus Glandirana; species Glandirana rugosa. The sequence continues at coordinate 409,856 of BLSH010316550.1, forward strand.
ATCTGAAGCTCATGAGTGTCAACAGAACAAAACTAAAAAGGGGGTTAAATCCACCTTAACCCCAGGGAGAGTAACGCTTTAATTTGGTAGCTCCTATCAATAGCTAGAAGAGGTTTATTGACATAACGCTGACCAGGCTGTCATTTCCTCACCGCAAACTCTGAGGCATTATTGGCAGATGTAAGCGATGAATGGCAGTGATGATAAGAGCTCACTGCCTGAGCTAATTAATCACACACATCAACCAGCGCTCTCTACCGTGGGCTGTGAGGCTGATTATTCAGCGCACCGTTGTACGCTCCAAGTGTCCAGCCATCATGCACCCATGTGTATTGGAAGGAAGGGGCATGTGGTCAATAGAAGTTCTGAGCAAAATAAAAGCCAGCCACTGAAATGTTGCTGCGGTTCACATCTTAGAGGTTCAATGTGATTTGTTAAAACAAAAAAAAATCTTACTTGCTACCTCTTTGGTGTCGTTGTATAAAGATCAACAGTGCCACATGTAAAACACACAGCAACAAATGAAAGCGTTGGAGGTGTGAATGGGAAAGTGCAATGGTCTTGCACATATTGCCAGCTGTCACACCCTTCATACTCTTCTCCTGAACATACTGCCATACCATCTGCACTCCTCTCCTGCACATACCGCCCACTGCCACACACTTCACACTTCTCTCCTGCACATACTGCCCACTGCTATACCCTCTGCAATCCTCTCCTGCACATACTGGCAACTGCCATACCCTTCACACTCCTCTCCTGCACACAATGCCCACTGCTATACCCTCCGCACTCCTCTCCTGCACATACTTCCCACTGTCATACCCCTCACACACCTCTCTTACACACACTACCCACTGCTATACCCTCTGCAATCCTCTCCTGCACATACTGACAACTGCCATACTCTTCACACTCCTCTCCTGCACACAATGCCCACTGCTATACCCTCCGCACTCCTCTCCTGCACATACTGTCCACTGTCATACCCCTCACACACCTCTCTTACACACACTGCCCACTGCTATACCCTCTGCACTCCTCTCCTGCACATACTGCCCACTTCCATACCCTGCACACTCCTCTCCTGTACATACTGCCCACTAATATACCCTCTGCACACCTCTCCTGCACATACTACCCACTGCCATACTCTCTGCACTCCTCTCCTGTACATACTGCCCAGGGTCTTACCCTCTGAAATCCTCTTCTGCACATACTGCCCACTGCCAAAACCTTCACACTCCTCTCCTGTACATACTGCTCACCGTCATACCCTCTTCACTCCTCTCCTGCCCATACAGCCCATTGCCATACTGTCTGCACTCCTCTCCTGCACATATTGCTCACTGCCATACCCTCCACACTATTCTCCTGAACATACTGCCCACTGCCATACCCTGCACACTCCTCTCCTGCACACACTGTACGCTGTCATATCCCCTAAACTCCTCTCCTGCACATATTACTCACTAACTTATCCTTCACCCTCTTCTCTTGTACATACTTCCTACTGTTATGCATTACACACTGCTCTCCTTCATATACTGCTCTCCTCCATATACTGCTCTCCTTCATACCCTCTGCCCTCCTCCCCTGCACTTAGAGGACTTTAAATTCTTTTTCACTCAAAAATAGTACCATTTCTTTCCATATCTCATTGAGATTTTTTTATATATATAAAATACTTCTTCAGCATTTTTCAATATACCCAATCTTATTCATTTTGGAACAGGTACAATTTTGCTAAAAAAGAAAATATTACAATTAAAAAAAACCCTCTATATTGTCTTCAATGCTTTCCAGGAAACACTGCAACGGTTCTAAAATTCACCGGTTATGTAATACAATGGTGGCACAGGGGATTTCTGGATGAAATAAATGCTAATTTCAGAATGACAGAGACAAGGCAAGAATAGTTTTCCAAATTGTAACTCCATGAGCAGCATAACGGGTAAGAGACTGGGATAAATATTTCCAGGATGCTTACAATCACTATGAAAGGACAGCACAAACCAGCAGGAGACTGATATTTCTATAGGAGGGTATACCGAGGGAAATGCAAAAGTGGGCATAATGTTTTTATTTATAAATGCAATAATCCCTGCGCGAGGACTAAAGGTGAAATCTAGACTGCCGCCTTCCGAAAACTTCCTATTGAAGGAAGCAAAAATGAAATGGAGTAAACGGATATGGCGCTGTCTATTGAATAAATAA
>BLSH010316550.1:413431-436656 GCA_018402905.1 Glandirana rugosa
GAGTAACGAGGACGAACCTTAGGTAATAAATGGATGTTAGTTTTTCTTCTTCTTCTCAATAATAACTCCTTCGCAATGAGATGGTTGTACACCTTAAACTTGCTAGATACGTTTCATTATTTTTGTAATACTTTACCTCATTTGCCTATACCGCGACAGATAACTTATTTACATAGATCGTTCAAATTCCACATGTTGGTAGAGTAACGCTTCCTCAATAATAACTCTTCTTCTTCTTTTTGATTGTAGGTAAATAATGGATTCCAAGCAGGAGCAATGAGTCGTCATTGAGTTCTTGATGAAGTAAGGGTGCAGGCTGTCCGACATTCACAGAAGGGTACAGAATGTTTATGGAGATAACACCATTGACAAGAGCCACCAATGACAAGACATTGCTCTTACCAATGGTGTCATTTCAATAAACATTCTATAGCCTTCTGTGAATGTTGGACAGCCTGCGCCTTCCTTCGTCAAGAACTCAATGACGGCAAGTTGCTTCTGCTTGGAATCCATTATTTATGTGCAATGAAAAAGATGAAGAAGATGAGTTGCTATAGATAAGGGGTCTCCAGGCTTTCTAACCAAAGGACCAGTTTACTGTCCTTCAGGCTTTAGAGGGACCGGACTGTGGCCAGTGGCCATAAACAATGCAGCATCATTGGTTCTAATTGGAGGGATAGTGCCCCACAGATGGTGTCAGTAGGAGAAAGAGTGCCCCATCACTGGTGTCAGTAGGAGGAATAGTACCTCATCAATGGTGTCAGTGGGAGGAATAGTACCCCATCGTTGGAGTCAGTGGGAGGAATAGTACCCCATCGTTGGAGTCAGTGGGAGGAATAGTGCCCCATCATTGGAGTCAGTGGGAGGAATAGTGCCCCATCGTTGGAGTCAGTGGGAGGAATAGTGCCCCATCGTTGGAGTCAGTGGGAGGAATAGTGCCCCATCGTTGGAGTCAGTGGGAGGAAAAGTAGTATCAATATTCTCATCGCACACTTTCCTGGATAAGGCTTTAGGAGTAATGGGTGCTGCAGCAACAACCAACTGGAACTGGAAACATCACTGATCAAATGTACATATTCGCCAGCACACCACAGGTCGTCAGTTATGTCAGTTACGTCCAAATCTTTATTGAAGAATGATCACATTACAGAAGACATAGTGAACTGCTTTGCAGAACCCTTTGTCCTTCATCACATGCCTGACGAAGGGGTCTGGCACGGCTCCGGAACGTTGTCTTCTGTGATCATTCTTCAATAAAGATTTTGATGTAATTGATGATCCATGGTGTGTTGGCATATATGTGCATTTGATCAGTGGGAGAAAAATCAATGGTGTCAGTCAGAGGAATAGTACCCCATCTGTGGTGTCAGTGGGAGGAATAGTGCCCCATCAATGATGTCAGTGGAAGGAATGGTGCCCCAACGATGGTGTCAGTGGAAGGAATGGTGTCCCATTGATGGTGTCAGTGGGAGGAATAGCACCCCATCCATGGTGTCAGTGGGAGGAAAAGTGCCCAATCAATGGTGTCAGGGGGAGGAACAGTACCCCATCGGTGATATCAGTGGAAGGAATGGTGCCCCGCCGATGGTGTCAGTGGAAGGAATGGTGCCCCATCAGTGGTGTCAGTGAGAGGAATGGTGCCCTGGCCCCCATCAATTGTGTGTCAGTGGGAGGAATGTGCTTTCATTACTTTTGGTACAGCCCTCGTATCACATCCCATAAATGCATCAGATACAATTAGATTGTAAGCTCAAACGAGCGCTGCGCAAACTGTTGGCGCTATATAAATCCTGTATCATAATAAGAAGAAGAAGAAGAAGAACTGCTCCATCTTACATCTGTCCTTAATTTCTCTGCACACACAAATCAAAAAGGATCACACATTTATATATTGTACAGAGATTAAATCTGCTTCCCACAAATCTGGCCTCACCCTGGCCGTCCAATCTGTTTTCCTTGTGTCAATATAGTCAGCGGATTATCTGCAATGTAAACTCCTATTATACTTTATGGATTGGATTTCAGAGGTTGTCAAACAACCCCAAACATTGTGTCAGGAGAGCTCCTGGGGGTATTGGCTTGGCGTATTGACCCGCCACCGCCAGTCATTTTTTACTCATGTTCCAAGGCGGATCGGCCTGAGAACCGGCGCTGAGCTAGACAGGGGGGCCGGGACCGCGCTGCCTCCTTCCTCGGAGCCCTAATTCCATTTATAGACAGTCTGACACTAATAACATCACAAAACTCCTTTCTGTGTTGAGTCTGTAATGACACAGACAATGTTACACCGATCCAGTAATCTTCGGGGGATTACAAGGGATCAGGATAGAGTAGCCTCTTAAACGCTTTAGTCAAATTTCCAAGATAATGGAGAAGAGATCAAAAATACAGATTAACGGCTAAGAAATGATGCGCTCTGTAAAAATATAAAAATAAAATAATAAAAAAAAGTTTTAACCAGCTCACGTTACATAGGTACGTTTAAGGGATCAATTTACTTTAAGATGACTGGGACACATCAAGAAGGCACGCATGTAAGAACAAACATTGCTGTCATATGTAATGGTATGAGCAGCCATCATTATTAGAGGCACTGTTTTATTTGGGAGATTAAAGCTGAATTCCATAGCAGATATAAAAGACAAATGAATGCAGCTGTGTATTCATTACACTACAAATGTATTTTTGTAATTCCAAACAGTGTGAGTATTTGCATTTGACTTGGTATCGGCCTCTTGTAGTCCTTGTACAGCAGAGCTCAACCTGGGGGTGGCAAAAGCAGCACAAGGAACTGGGCAGTTGTGCTGCAGTGCAAGGGGCATGTTGGCGGGGCCTAGGCCCAGGGTACCAAATCCATTAGAGACCACATACACAGTTCTTGATGATATACACATTGTCAAAAGTATTGGCATGCCTGCCTTTACTCGCACATGAACTTTAATGGCATCCCAGTCTTAGTCCATAGGGTTCAATATTGAGTTGGCCCACCCTTTGCAGCTATAACAGCTTCAACTCTCCTGGGAAGGCTGTCCACAAGGTTTAGGAGTGTCTATGGGAATGTTTGAGAAAACACAAACAAGAGGGGCGCACCGACCTCGTGCAATCTCTGGGGGCTCTGATGAAGAGGGTTCACCCTGGAAACGCGTCAGCCTGGCCTTACGGACACCATCCGGTCCCTCTGCTGAGGTGTTGTTTGTCTACTCCGTTGGAGGTGTATTCATTTTAATGCCTTGTCACCTGCTCCGTTTGTGAGTATATGGATTTTATCAAATATTTTTAATAAACTTTTTAATGGTATTGCACGAGGTCAGTGCGCCACTCTTGTTTGTGTTTTCTCTTTAGTATATTTGGATTCCCATGATCCTGAAGAGGGCAGCAAGACCATAAGGTGCTGAGCAACTACCATGTTCATAGAGACTCCATGTTGAACTGAGTGCCCTTGCTACATGATTTGACATCTGGTAGAGGATTTTGAGCGCAGGAGATTATTGGTTTTTCTCTTTTGCTATACATATGGGAATGTTTGACCATTCTTCCAGAAGAACATTCCAGAAGAACAGAAGGCCTGGCTTGCAGTCTCCACTCTAATTCATCCCAAAGGTGTTCTATGAGGTTGAGGTCAGGACTCTGTGCAGGCCAGTCAAGTTGCTCTACCCCAAACTCACTCATCCATGTCTTTATGGACCTTGCTTTGTGCACTGGTGCGCAGTCATGTTGGAACAGGAAGGGGCCATCCCCAAACTGTTCCCACCTGATCGAACATCTTTGGGGTGAATTAGAGCGGAGACTGAGAGCCAGGCCTTCTTGTTGGACCATCAGTGCCTGACCTCACAAATGTTCTTCTGGAAGAATGGTCAAACATTCCCATAGACACTCCTAAACCTTGTGGACAGCCTTCCCAGAAGAGTTGAAGCTGTTATGGCTGCAAAGGGTGGGCCAACTCAATATTGAACCCTACGTATTAAGACTGGGATGCCATTAAAGTTCATGTGCGTGTAAAGGCAGGCGTCCTAATACTTTTGTCAGTATAGTGTAGTAACCTTGTATATCGTATATAGATTACAGTAATGAATAATAATGATGACAACAATATTTGTAGGCACTGGAGGGGTGGCGGTTGGCAGTGTAATGGGACGGCACTGTAACGCTACTGGAAAGAGCCGCACATTTTTTTTCAGAATACCGGGATGTTTCCTCATGGCAGGCATTGTCCCTGTGCTAACCCTACTTGCCAGGAACCGTTCCTTGCCCTATACGCTTTCTCTGTGTCTCTATCCCTGACCTACTACTCACTCCAGATGCACCCAAATGATGTGGGTCATGCTATAATAAAGAGAGCACAGTGCCACCTACTGGATGGAGGGGAAACTTACACCTGTCTACAAGCATGCTGAAAGGAGGAGATAGCAGAGTGACCAAGAAATTAGCTCATCAGTTTGCTGCTTCTCCTTTCACTGTCCAGTCACAGGCTGGGGGAAGGAAAACCCTGTAAGTGTTACAGAACTGTAATAGAGAAAAATAAGGTCTCCTGTTCCAGTGTAGCAGAACTGTGTAAATCTTAGAAGTGGATGGACAGAAATGCAAATCTTTTGGCAAGTAAAACAGCCCCATTAAGTGCTCTTTCACACAGGCATACAGTACTGTGCAAAGGTTTTAGTCAGGTGTGGCCGAATGCTGTAGATGAAGAATGCTTTCAGCCAGAGGCATTGCTAGGGGGCGGCTATTGGGGCTATAGCCCCGAATCTGGGGGCCATAGCCCCGAGTCTCTCAGGCAAGGGTCCCCAACCACAGGGCCACGGCTCACTACTGCCCGCAGTGCACGCTCTCTCCTGGTGGAGGGGAGGCTCTCTAGGGACTCTGAGGTAAGGAGGGGCTCTCTGAGAACCCTGACATAAGGGGGGGGAGACTCTCTGGGGACTCTGATGTAAGGGGGGGCTCTCTGGGGACCCTGATGTAAGGAGAGGCTCTCTGGGGACCCTGATGTAAGGGGGAGGCATTCTGGGGACTCTGGTGCAAGGGGGGGGCTCTCTGGGGACTCTGATGTAAGGGGGGGCTTTCTGGGGACCCTGATACAAGGGGGAGGCTCTCTAGGGACTCTGATGTAAGGGGTGCTCTCTGGGGACCCTGATGCCAGGGGAAGGCTCTCTGGGGACTCTGATGTAAGGGGGGCTCTCTGGGGACCCTGATGTAAGGGGGAGGCTCTCTGGGGACTCTGATGTAAGTTCATTCCTTTGATCTAAGAACAAAATGTTACAATGTTTATAATTATCTACCAGCGTGGACAATGTTGTCAAAAACTTGGCAGGCTTGCGTTTTTCTTTTTTGACAGCTTAGTGAGCAGAACTCTCTACACTTGTTACATGAATGAATTGGGAAATTCTGCATAGAGATTGTGAGGGGGGTTGAATTGAGATCACAATTTTTTTAACGATTAATTGTGCAGCTGTATGCCCGCCCAAGTGCATGACTTTCTTTACTTCGCTGCTATGGGCTCAAGCCCCAGATCTTTTGTAGACCTAGCAACACCCCTGCTTTCAGCAATAGAAATGTTAATAGTTTATTTTTAGCAATTAACAGAATGGAAAGTAAATGAACAGAAGAAAAATCCAAAGCATGGTAGCTAAGTGGTTAACACTTCCGCCTGGCAGCACTAGGGTTGTTTGCCCTTCCTTCCTGGAGTTTGCATGTTAATGCCTGTGTGGGTTTCCTCCCATACTCCAAACACATTCTGGTAGCCTAACTGGCCTCTGTCTATATAGTGGCCCCAGTATGTGAATGAATGTGAGTCAGGGAACTTAGATTGAGGGTGTAACATGAAGCATGGTCACATTCCCCAGATGCCCATCCTCAAACTGCCCCCCTTTTATCTGAATAACCTGTGCTTCTCCCTGTTGATTTTTGATTAAACGGAGCTGTGCAGAGGGACTCGATGGCACAAGCACGATGACGTCACCACATTTGTAGTCCATTGTTTACTTTCTACAGCCCCATACTTGAAGGGCTGTTCCTCAATATGGGCCTGGGACTGGGAAGCAAATGATGCAGGAGTCTTTTATGCAAAAAGTTCATAAATGCACATTTTTTTTATTAACCAATTGCTGACCACGCTATAGCCGAAAGATGGCTACAGCACGATCGTCCAGCATGCATCGGGTGCACCCTGTAACTGCTGTATCCTTTGGACAGATCAAGGGAAAGGGCCAATCACAGCAGCCCTTTATCATGCGATCAGCTGTGTCCAATCAAAGCTGATCTCATGTTAACAAATGTGCTGTCGCTGAGTGAGAAAAGGAAAGCCAATAACCAGCAATCTTGTGATAGCACACATTTACACTGATAATTAGGGCACTGATCATCTGTGCCCTGATAAGCGGTGCAACCCCGTCAGTGCCAATCAGTGATCATTAGTGCAGCATATCAGTGCCCATCAGTGCCCCCTATCAGTGCCTATCTATCAGTGCAGCCTCATCAGTGCCCATCAATGCCTGTTTATCAGTGCAGCCTCATCAGTGCCCATCAGTGCCACCTCATCATTGCCGCCTATCAGTGCAGCCTCATCAGTGCCCATCATTGCCTATTTATCAGTGCAGCCTCATCAGTGCCTCCTCATCAGTGCCCATCAGTGCAGCTTATCAGTGCCCATCAGTGCCACCTCATCATTGCCGCCTATCAGTGCCTATTTATCAGTGCAGCCTCATCAGTGCCCATCAGTGCAGCTTATCAGTGCCCATCAGTGCCACATCATCAGTGCAGCCTATCAGTGCCCATCAGTAAAGCCCCATCAGCGCATATCAATGAAGAAGAAAAATTACTTATTTGCTAAATTTTATAACAGACACCAAGAAAATATTTTTTTTTCAGAATTTTTGGTCTTTTTCAGTCTTAAAAAAAAACAGTGGTAATAAAATACTACCAAAAGAAAGCTTTATCTGTCTCAAAAAATATATAAACATTTCATATGAATGGCATGACTGCACAATCGTCATTCAAACTGCAACAGCGCTGACAGCTGAAAATTGGCCTGATCAGGAAGTGGGTAAAGTGCCCAGTAGGCAAGTGGTTAATGTGGGTGCATTTATTACATGTTTGTAAAATATTGATTATGCCTTTAAATATATTTTGAAACGCATCACCACTGTCTCTGAAATAAACTAGGCAAAGGGAGTATAAGGGAGTAGGATAAAAAAATGGATAACTAATTAAATTCAAAATATTAACAATAAGTTACAAAGCCACCCACAACTCTGCCCCCAGCTACATCACTAACCTAGTCTCAAAATGCCAACCTAATCATCCTCTTCGTTCCTCCCAAGACCTCCTGCTCTCTAGTTCCCTCATCCCCTCCTCCCATATTCACCTCCAGGACTTCTCCCGAGCCTCTCCCATCCTCTGGAATTCCCTACCCCAATCTGACAGACTGTCTCCAAATCTATCCACTTTTAGGCAATCCCTGAAAACTTTTCTCTTCAGAGAAGCCTATCCTGCCTCCACCTAACAACTACATTTTTTATTTTCTTCATCAGCTCATCCCCCACAGTTATTACCTTTCGTATCACTTGACCCTCCCTCCTAGATTGTAAGCTCTAACAAGCGGGGCCCTCTGATTCCTCCTGTATTGAATTGTATTGTAATTGTATTGTCTGCCCTAATGTTGTAAAGCGCTGTGCAAACTGTTGGCGCTATATAAATCCTGTATAATAATAATAACATAAGGGAAAAAATGGAAAGTAGTATTTTCTGATTTTTGGGTAGGGATTGTCATAGCAAACTTTGCCCTTCTATGGGGAAAGTCTCAAAAAAAATCTTCATCATCCATCTTTTTACTCCAAATGACCCCCCCCCCCCCCAATCCCCACCCACACATTTTCCTGTATTTGCCTTATGTTCACACACTAATATATAACTGTAAAAGGAAGAATTGTTGTATTCACAGCCAATAGCATTTTGCATTATCCAATTTGTGTAGAGAATCATAAGGACCCATGCAGAGCTGACTATGCCAAAAATGTGCTATGACAAGTTTGCATTTCGGCTGACATTGCAGTTAATATGGAAGTGTGCTGTATGTTTAGAGAATAAACGATCTGAGCTTTTATTGCAATGGTTACCTGAGCAAAAGTAATTTATATTTTGGCAAGGTGGATTTCATAACTGGGGACTTTCGTAAACCTGTCAGTCTGAGATCCTGTAGAGGGAAGAGTACCACGCATAGCACAGGCACTTAGGGGGGTGGAGGAAAGGAATGTGATTGATTCCCCCATCAACACATACAGTGTTGATGGGGGGCTCCCTCCTGCTGAGGTATTGTCTTCTCCCAATGTGGGGGGGGGGGGGTACAGTAATTATCGCTAGCCGTTTGCGATAATCTTTAGCGAATCTGGCAGGCTGGTTGTACCCAAGTAAATTGATCGATCAACTTGGTACATTCAGCCTGCCCACTAATGGTTCAAAACTCGGCCGGTTCCTGCTGATCAGTGTATGGCCGGCCTAATGTGCATTTGTGGAAATTCATTGGCAACAAATAGGCAATCAGGACAAAACACAGGCAGCCAATGTGCAATCATGACAATATATGGCAATAGATAAGCAATCAGTACAATACATCGGCAACAAACAGTATTCGCAACAAAAGGGATCCACGGGCATGCAAACAGGCAATCATGTATGGCAATACATGGACAACAAATGGGCAATAAAGGTAATAGATGGTCAACAAAGTGGTCCATGATGACGCCCTATGACGAGGGAGAAACGCGTTGACGTCATATCCGGTCCGCCGCAGCCGTCTACGTCACTTCCGCCTTTAGTGGTAGGAGATTGTGGAACGCACGCCGTTGCTGACAGTTCATTGAATACAAGGCTATTTTTTATCTTCGATTTTGTAAGTAGACTTTTATCTGCGCAATAACGTGGTATTTGTTTCAGTCTACACCTGAGGATGTTTCTGTTCATTTGAGTCATCCAGATGATACCTCCATGTGGGAAGATTGAGATACATTTCGGGTGTCCGGTTGTCCTACTGACCCATTTCAGTATTTTCCTCACCGATGTTAAGCTTGTATGACCTCTGACTGTAAAGCAGTAGGTCCACATTTTTCGGTGAGTGGGGACACAAAGGGGGTTCTGGCACCTTTCCATGTTGCACTTGGAATGAGATTGGAGCACTTTGTTGAGCACTTTCAAGCACAAGACACGTTAAAGACTTTATTGATTGATCCATTTGATTGTTCACTATTTGAGCACCAATACTTCTAAGACTTTTTGATTGATTCATTCACTATATGGATTGATATTGCATTTGGATACATCTATTTTCATTGGTTGATATTGTATTTTATTTTTATTTATGTATTTTGTGCTGATCACTATAATTATTGAGGGGAGGCGCTACCTGTCATTGTTTCATTTCTAAGCAGATTTACATCTGAGTGGAGCTGCCCCCCATTATATATATATGTGTGCGCATTTATGTGTGTATACTTATATTTGTTTTTTATTTTTTGATCACTTATCCCCCACCACCAGAGGAGGCGCTGTTTATTTATTTGAGCAAAGTGGTAATCTTGGCAACACAGGGGCAACAATTGAGAAAGCAGAACACTACATGGGCAGTACATGGACAATCAAGGCAATACATGAGCCTGTTTCCCGACTGGCCGAAAGAAGAAGCAACCTTATTGGCCAAGGGGGAGGAGGAGGAAGAAGATGCAGAGAGGGGAAGGCCAACCCAGCAGCCACCAGCCACAATGGCTCACTCGCAGTGGCTCCACTCTCTGGCTCGGACAGGGGAGGGAGAAGGACGGGAGACAGGAGTCATCCCAGGCAGGTAGGACATCTGCCTCCTAAGGTAAGGAGGCAATCCGTCTCCCAAGGGGGGTGGTGGTTGCGCTGTGGTGTGGTGTTCCCTGCAATCATCTCCGGAGGGTGGCATTGGTTTCCCGCCCCCACCCCTGAATTTTCGAGCACCAGCCGCCACTAATGTTAATAGTATTGATTGGCTGGAGTCCCCTGGCCAATTCAAGTTCCCAGGCTTGGTTGTGTTATTTATATTTTTACTACTTTTTGTCCAGAGTTATAGCTTTTTTTTTGTTTAAAATGATAAAACCCTTACACCCCTTAAGTATATTTCTTCTTCCAAGTCTTAAAAAGGGTGCAACCATGACCAAGATGTCTCATACGGTAGCTGGAGGATGTCTTACTTGGCCACATCAGAACATTAGCAGGTTCATTCTCAAAGAATTGACACTGATGGCGCTACATTCCTTGAAACCCTAGTATGTAAAGACTGCTTCCCCTGGTCTGTGCAATCAATATGTGTCAGGAACATCCCTCGGGAGCTCATAGATGCCTTTGTACACCACAGACTTTTTCAATGTTGACCTTAAGTTGCCCTGTCAAGTTATACTGAGTGGCATAATTGCCGTCTCTGTCACTCAGACTAATCCACTTGTATGTCACTTACAATAGCTCCAAGATGTGCTCTATTCAGGACAGTATTTCAATTCTGCCTTTCAATCCAGGAGAGGCAGAACGCCCACATTTTAGAATCATTTCCAGGGACATGATGTAGTCAAGTTCGCCTTATACAATGTCTTAGAAGATCGTGGACGACTATTCATTTCTATTTTATTGATGTAAATAGCCTCAACATAGCACTTTACACAGAGAGTAAAACAAAAACTTTGTATTATACAAAACAAATATACAGAACACTGGGGCTGACTAGTCTATAAGCTAACAATCTATATGTACTGTATTTTTAATTTAAGGTGAATCTAAAGCCAGAACATTTTAGTTTGGTTTGAGTATAGAATGGTTAAAATCCTGACAAGTTTGTGCCCTGTTAGGGAGATTTACTTCCTTTCCTGGGGACACAATAGGAAGTAGTAAGCCCCTCCGAAGTTTCTTTTAAGCTGGCCATACCTTGTTCCTTCAATTTTTTATCGGTTAGTGGGGTCAAATCAGCAATCATTTCAACCATTAAAAGGATCAGGATGGAAAATCTTTCTAATTTCTTAAATGAACAAACAAAATTCTAGCCCTGAATGTGATTTCCATTAGGGAAAAATTGCAAATTAGACACAAAAGAAACACTCGTAATACGTCTAGAATCCCATTCAAGTAGGGCTTTCAAACCAAAATAGTTAACTTTGTTGAGAATTTTGAGTGGAAGTTCTAACTTGTGTGGTCCCCGATGTAGTTGGTCCTGTTGAAGATTCCCCCCCCCCCCCCTTCTATTCTGGTGGCTACTGCAAAATTTTGGATTTCCCTTCACTTTCCGTCCCATTGATAATGATTATCAGGACAAATTGAGAGGGTGAATCTCTCCAATGGGGACATAGACAGCAATAAAAACCTGACAGAAGTTCCATCCCTTCCAACTCAACCAAAAAAAATGTGATCTATTTTAAAGTAAGACTTGAGGTTGGTCTGCCCATTAGAGTCCTCCTCAAGTCCATGCACTACATCACCGCCATCTTCTCAGCAGCTTCTTTCACGTTGAATTATTCTGTTATTTGGCACCATTTTAGCACCCTACAGATGCCAAGAGCAAACTGATAGTGTACACTGCATTGTACTACAGGGTGGGTCATTTATATGGATAAACCTTAATAAAATGGGAATGGTTGGTGATATTAACTTCCTGTTTGTGGCACATTAGTATATGTGAGGGGGGAAACTTTTCTAGATGGGTGGTGACCATGGTGGCCATTTTGAAGTCGGCCATTTTGAATCCAACTTTTGTTTTTTCAATAGGAAGAGGGTCATGTGACACATCAAACTTATTGGGAATTTCACAAGAAAAAACAATGGTGTGCTTGGTTTTAATGTAACTTTATTCTTTCACCTGAAACTACGGATACTGGAAGCCTGTGCTAGCATTTCTCCTGCGGTGCTGCTATCAGTGTGTGAAGAGTGGGAGAAGAGGGTTGCATTGACAATCCAACACAATGGGCAGCACATTGAACACATTTTATAAGTGGTCAGAAACTTGTAAATAACTCATGAAAGAATAAAGTTACGTTAAAACCAAGCACACCATTGTATTTCTTGGATTTGGAAAGTTGGATTCAAAATGGCTGCCATGGTTCCCACCCATCTTGAAAAGTTTCCCCCCTCACATATACTAATGTGCCACAAACAGGAAGTTAATATCACCAACCATTCCCATTTTATTAAGGTGTATCCATATAAATGACGCACCCTGTACATTAAAAAAAGTTTTTCGACAGGAAAGACATACAAAATTTCTTCTGCCAGAAATTATACCCCCTAGACATTTTATCAAACTTAAGTTTTGCTTTAAGATATAGTTATTACAATTAAGATGCATCACAGCCTGAACTTTCAGCCGAGCATGCTTGACCAGGGAGCATTGGAAAGGTGCCTGCTAAAACATGAACTTCCCACAAACTGACCTCAAGCCGATAGATTTGCTGAACCTTCTCTAAGGTCTTCTGGCCCTTTCAGAAAGGGCTTTCTTTAAAGCTTTAGCAGTTTAAGCACAATGGCCAAGTTAATATTCTAGAGGCTCTCATAAACTTGGCACCTTTTAAGAACTCTGACACCTAAATCCTCAGATCTGCCATTTCTCAAGTTACAAAGGCTGTGACCCTCTTGTTAGCCCTAATAGAGAAACTATACTCCAATATAACAACTGCCTAGGGGCCGAAGGTCACAGGTCACCTCATTCCTGTCCTAGGAATGGTCCGGCCACATTTACGATCCTAAAAGGTCTATTGTAAGAAAGTGGGAAATGCCTCAGCACTGATAATACGCTTCACCATCAGTCCTGTGACTTCTGGGGCCTGTTGGTACATAACGACTTGTTGCTTCTTACACTTATGCCACAAGCTGCGCTCATGAATGGCGAGTGGTGTTGTAGGTGGCGCAAACGACACACAGAAAATACTTAGGGGCTTTCTCTTTTCACAGCAGCAGAGAAGGCATTTTCATGGCTGTCATGAGGGTTGTAAATCAGAACACAGATCAGGAACACAAGGGCTTCTCATGTAACACACACATGCCTGGAACTTGAAAATAGAGGAGCCTGTGCTATATTTATATGGAGACTTCGCATTCCGACAACCTGAAATGATGATGATTTAAACGCTTTTCTTTGGATCTTAAAAATTCTTCGTTTATATTACAGGTATTTATATAGCACCAACAATTTACACAGAATTCTACATACTGTATATTCACATCGGTCCCTGTAAGTTCCTCAAGGATCCTGGGCCTTGAAGAAGGGGACACCCCGAAAGCTTGTCCTGAAAAATTGTATGTTAGTGCAAATAAAAAAAGTATCAAGGACAGTACTCAATTTTCTCTGCCGCAATTGCACTAATATGGCTGCAATCACGTCAAGCTCAAGGATCTTAAAATCTAAGGTCCCAGGCTCATTTAGACAGGAGCCAATTAACCTTCCAGCATGTCTTTGGAGTGTGGGAGGAAACCTGAATACCTGGAGGAAACCCAAACAAACGCAGGGTGAATTTGCAAACTCCATGCAGATAGTATCCTGGCTGGAATTCAAACCAAGAACCCCAGTGCTGCAAAAGTGCTAACCACCATGCTGCCCATATCATTGATAAATATTACTTGATAATTGCACTGTCTAATTAAAATATGTCTTAACCTCCCTGGCGGTAATCCAGAGTGTGGCTCGGGGTGGAATTTCAGTACCATTAGCGGTAACCCCGAGCCACACTCGGGATTGCATTGCTGGATCCAGGCAGCTCTACTCACCTTGTCCCCTGGATCCAGAGATGCCCCCCGCAGTGTCTGCGGGCTGTGTCCGCCGCCAGATGACTCTGTGTGCCGGGCTCCGTTCCCTGCGAGCGTCGCACGGGGACAGAGACCGGCGGGAAATTCAAAAAGTGAAACACACACAGTACATACAGTACACTGTAATCTTATAGATTACATTACTGTATGAAATAATTTCACATCCCCTTTGTCCCTATTGGTTTGCCCAGAGCCCTGCATGCACTTTTATATTATTTATGTCATTCTTTCTGCCTGGAAACATGAGAACGTCCATAGCAACCAAAAAGTGTCCCTTTACGTCAAAAGTGGTTTTTGACCAGCTAGAAAACACCGATAGTAAATAAGAATGATTTGCAGAATTGAGTGATACTGATTTTTGGGGAAATTTATCATCAGACACTGAAAGTGGCGACAGCGACAATTCTGCATCTTAGCAAATTTCTGTATTTTTGGTTTGATTACATTATTGAATAAATTTTATTACTATTACATTATTATTTTTTATGATTATTTTTAGTTATTTATTATATTATAATTTATGATTTCATTTTTCAAACTTTATCACACCCGAGATGTCTACTAGACTCTTGTTTGGACAGATTTAAGTGAGTTATTCCTAAGAATTACAGGCCTACAATATAAAACGCCAAATTTTCATGCAAAATAATCGTACCGCTTTCAGCACCAAAAATCTGACATAATCATACCGCCAGGGAGGTTAATCAGAAAATGAATTTCTCCTTTAAAAATTCAATTTGGATGACATCATCCCCTGCACTACAGAAAGGAGAGTATAGATGATAATAACTATTTTTCCCTCTACAGGTTATTTTTTAACTCTTATGCAGCATCTAAGGAAGCTCATTAAATAAGTGGAACTTGCCTGAAGCTCAAGGTCTTAAGGGGAATATTTTTGAATGTTAGATTCTCTATTTGAAAATACAATGCGGTGTGGATTGCTTATAAACTGGAAGGGGGAACAATATATATTTATTTTACATTTAAAAATAAGACCCCAATAAGTACTCACCCTCTTTATACTCCAGCGTTGCATTCTTGTCCTCTGATCCCCCAGTCATTCCACTTCCAGGTTGAATGTTAAGCGTAAGACCCCTTTCACGCCAAGGAGTTTTTCAGGCACTTTTGCACTAAAAATAGCGACTGAAAAACTCCCGCCAATTCAGCCTGAGTGCTTTCACACTGGGGCGGTGCTCTTGCGGGACAATAAAAAAAAGTCCTGCAAGTCGCATCTTTACATATTTATTGAAAACAATGGGGCAGCGCTCCCGAAGCGCTGAACACCGCTTCGGGAGCGCCGCAAACTGGCACTTTTGAACCCCTGTTTAACCCCTTGTGGGGGGTTAAAAGCACACCCCCACCAGCCGAATAGCGGCGCAAATTATCAGTGTTTTACTGGCTAACGCTCGGGCAGCTCCGGTGTGAAAGGAGCCTTAGGGAGAGATTAAAGTGAATCTGTTGCTAAAATAAATGTGCAAAATAAAGTCCTTCCTGCAAATAAGACAATTTAAGCCCCATTGCCTGTGTGGCATGGACATTTCCTATTGGCTGTCCAAGGGCAGGGTCCTCTAAGGATCCAAGAAAAATGTAAAACCACACATATTGAGCTCAGATTAAGAAGCAGCAAACACAGAAAGATGATATCCTTTCTAACATTTAAAACTGAAATACCATTTCGTTATTTCAACGAGATTCGTCAAATTTGTCAATTCCTAAATATTCAAATTAAAGAAAACCCGTTTAACAAATTTTTCCGGAATTAGAAAATCCGGAAATTAAAAAGTCCGGAAATTCAAAAATTCGGAAATTCAAAAATTCGGAAATTCGAATATTCAAAAGAACGAAAATCCGAAAATTAGAAAAACTTGAAAATTTGAAAATCTGAAAAAATAACTAAGTAACTAATATTAACTATTACTAACTATTAAATTATAGGTATTGGAATTTCCTTTCAAATTTGGCTGTTAATGAACGCAACGAATACGAATTTATCCAAAGTTCCAAATTATCTGAAATAATGACTGTCGCATCTAAACGCATGGAACGTAACAAATGAATAATACTATATAATAATAAAAACTTTACACTAACAGCCAAATTTGAAAGGAAATTTCAATACTTATAATTTAATAGTTAGTTATTATTAGTTTAATTAGATATTATTTTGGATTTTCGAATTTTTGTTCTTATTTTCGGATATTAAAATTTTTGGATTCTTGAGAATTTTCGGAAGTGAACTCTTGTACAGTTACAAAAATCTGACAAAGCTTCTGAATTGGCCGGAGTTGGGCTTTTAATGGGATTTTATAATTCTCTAATTCTTAAAGTGGTTCTAAAGTTTAAGAAAAAAACCTTCTGTGTGCAGCAGACCCTCTCAGCCCCTCTAATACTTACCTGAGCCCCATCTCGATCCAGCGATGTTGCACAAGAGTCTCGGCTGGCCAGGACTATCTCTCCTCATTGGTTGAGACAGCAGCAGGGCGCCATTGGCTCCCACTGCTGTCAATAAAAGTCAGTGAGCCAATGAGGAGAGAGAGGGGATGGGGCTGAGCCACAGCTCCATGTCTGAATGGACACACAGAGCAGCAGCTCGACTCGGGTGCCCCCATAGAAAGCTGCTTGCTGTGGGGGCACTCGGCAGGAGGGAAGGGCTAGGAGCAGCGGCAGGGAACCCGAGAAGAGGAGGATCCGGGCTACTCTGTGCAAAACCACAACACAGAGCAGGTAAGTATAACATGTTTGTTATTTTAAAACCAAAAAAAAGAAGATTTTAATATCACTTTATATGTCTTATGACGAATTTTTATGAACGGTATCTTTGTAGCACCCTCTAGTTAGTGAGGTTTTTCTCTGGCAGTGTAGGTAAATTTAGGCAGGATTAGCTGGTGGCTAGACCTACTTGTTTTTATTCTGGGCTGGGAGTGGCTCAGGGTAGAGCTAGGTGACTCACTGGTGGTGTCATCAGGACTTCTCACTTCTTTCCAGAAGCTTCTGGGGTTCTGTGGATAGACAGGTGGAGAGGGGTGGTGTAGCCACCTCGGCTGTTCTAAGGAGCCTTGACCAATCCCCAACTTGGATTGGCAGGGGGTAGGCCTCCTTAAATACCCAGGGTCAGCCCAGCTGAGGAGGAGTTGTCGGGTGGAAGAACTGGAGATGGAGTACTAGGCAGGGGCCTTTGAGGGAGCTCCCCAGTCTGGGGGGGGGGATGACCTTGGGCCTGGAGGGATCCACCGGTTGCAGCCAGGAGGGCTGGTGAGTGACATGCACAGTCAGGAGGACTGGGGAGGCATGCCTGAGAGAACTTGGAGTTAGCATTTTGAAATGGGTGCAGCTGCAGCCGGGCGGGCTGGCAGGGCCTGAAGAGCTAGAGCTAGCATTAGAACTTTCTATTTTGCTACACAATAGGGGCCCGTGGTCCCTGCCTGTAATAAGGCTATTGCTGTGGCCTTGCTGAGCCAGTGCTAGGCCTAACCCTCTATATGCTATCTGTGCCCTGAAGGACAAGCAAGTGCTGGAGGAGCTGAGGAGTGATGTTCTGCAGCAAGAGTTGTGCAGGAGGAAGAGACGCAGTGTATATACAGGACTGTATATTGTTTTGCAACAAATTGCATTGGGCATCCCATACTTCCAAACCTCATCCAAATTCGAATCCCTCAATAAAAATACCAAACAAAGCCAACGGACTGTTCATTGTTGTGGAGTGTCTGGGAAGAGAATGCCGGGCTGGGCAGGGTGACAAGTGAACCACAATACTCAGCAGTCCCTACGGGGGTACTGCTACATCTAATTACTTTTTTCTTGCTTCTAGTGGGTTTTGCATTCCAATACAAATGATTTAGCAAAACCAGCTTAAAGCAGGTCAAATGTGCCTGTCAGTAAAATCTAAATGATCGCAGAAGCATCTCAATCTGATGTCCTTGACACAAAGCCTGCCCTAAAACCGGTGAAAAGACCCAAGTATGCTGGCCAAAGGCAGCTGTCTGGCACAACACAGCCTCTGAAAGCCCTACACTTGGGGGTTGATTTACTAAAGGCAAGTTGCTCCAGAGCTTAGTAAATGAGCAGAAGCTCTGATGACTTCCATCATCCAATCACATGCAAGCAAAAATGCTGTTTTTTTATCTTCCTTGCATGTGATTGGGTACTCTTTGCGAAGTAAAACTTTAGCTCATTTACTAAGCTCTGGGACCAACTGCACTTTGCAAAGTGCACAGTCTTTTTTTACTTTAGTAAATCAAACCCTATGGCCTACAGTAGAAAGGCCCATACACGGCCTACAGCATAGAATTATTACCTCGCAATGCTAGCCTTCAGAAAATAGAAATCGGAGACAGATCTCAGATATGAAAGCCAGCTTTTCCTCCATACAATGACCAAATAAAAAACGCACTTCCTTTTCATACAGGACCCCTCACTACTGCATCTGCTATTCCTCCAAAGTCATTTTTTACAAACCTCTACAGTCTGTTTGGCAGGGACACACACGGAAGATCAAACGCTATTAATTATTACAGTGCGAGGGAAAACGTTTGATTCTGTGAATACTTGAAGAACGGGCTTTTCACATTCAATACGGAACAGCTGCTGGAGAAAACTTTAAAAAGAAAATGGATTTAGATGTATATGGCGATTGGCGACAGCCGGTGCGTTTGCCAAGGAAAGGATTAGCGCACAGGCCTATTTACACCTTTGTGTATAGGTATGTTTTCCTGTATCTAAAACATATGGGGGTTCTGCATCCTTGTTTCCCATGAGATATCGTCAACGTATCTTCAAGGAGTGCGTTTTATCTCACCTTAGGTAAGTACAATTAAACCGGCCATACATGGATCAAAATTTAGCCAGTCCGGCGGGGATCGGTCAAATTTCGATATATGTATGGGCACCCTGCCTGTACCATAACTCCCAACTTTTTAAGATGGGAACGAGGGACACCTATTAGCAAAAGTCTGTAGGCATAGGAAACACCCTGTGCCACGCAGAAAAAAATGATTTGTTAAACCTGCAAGTGTTTTTTTACCACTACTATTAATTTATGTTGGCTTTTAAAATTTACAAATGCAGCAATTTAGAATTTGGATGAAAGGTTTAGCATTGGGAAACACTTTTTGAAAGATAAAAAGAGCATTTTATTTACAAATATATAGATCAGACCAAAATGAGGGACACAGGGACAGAGGGACTTTGTTCCAAACCAGGGACAGTTGAGAGCAATGCTGTACAGAAGTGGATTGATCGATCCACTTCTGTACAACCAACCTGTCGGGTTTTCCCCGAATGTTTAGTACCACCAGCTATAGAGGGCAACACTAATCATTGTGTTCTACCGGCAGGGATGGCTCCCTGCATTCCCCACTGGCAAAACACGATTCCCACATCAACTTTGACTGTGTTGATGGGGGGAATCGAGCAATTTTATTTCCTTCCATCCTTGGTGAACGGAAAGAAAATTACATAATATAATTTAAAAATGAACAATCTAATGTTCACACAGAGTTCTTTTTAGAGTGCAGGTAAGTAGCCACTGTCGGGAGTTCAAAAAAACCTCAAGAATGTCTTTTTTTTTCCTGATGGTCACTAATTTACAATGGGACTATGCAGCGCAAGCTAAGCGTTTGGCTGGCAGTTGTGGTGCACCCCATTGGCTTGAATGGCAGATTTGGACAAGCAGCACCGCCTGTCAACTCAACATGCCGCATTAAAATTGCCATGGTATGTAAAGACCCCCCCCCCCTTCTGCGCATTTTAGACTTTAGGTGGGCGGTGTTGGAGTGGAAAAACCCGGCTCGACTGCCTGTTTTTACTTCCACCCATGCAAAAGAGCCTGCCCATACACAAAACAAATTTTGCCCTGGTAAACTAGTCAAAATTTGAGCTGTGGGTGGCCTCATTTACACCCTCCCACCCGACATCCTTCAGTCTGAAATTTGAATGAGTCTGGCAAAAATTGTTGGCAGAATAGAGCCACCATCCAATCAGCTGTAGACACTATTCGGGTATTCTTGGGGTACTAACACACGGTGCTAATGTATGAAAAACAAATTCCTGCCAGAAAATTCAAGGGATGAGCAGTTTAGTAAGTGTGCATATTCACGCGTATTCATGCATTTTCGTTCACACGCAATTTTTCTAGCTTTTTGGGATATGTCGTACACATGTATGCACATATTTGAGCCTATGTACGTAAATTACAGTCCTGCAATGCAGGTTTTTGCATTATTATTTTTTTACTGATCTATATGCAGTGCAAAGTTTACATGTCTGTGTGTACAGGCCCTTTAAAAACAATGGGCTGCATTTAGATCAGTAAAAAAAAAAATCCTAAATGCTTAAAAACATGGGTGCCAGTTTTCAGATTACAATAGCCAGCAGGGGAGATTTCTCCATCCAGGGTGTTTAGCAATGATGGGGAAAATCGATCGCTTTCTCTTGTTCACCCCCATACACTGGGATAAATTTACTAAAACTGGAGTGTGCAAAATCTGGTGCAGCTCTGAAACGCACAGAACCCCATGCTGAAAGCCGCGGCCGCACATATGTGAACCTGGCCTTAGTAAATCAACTCCACAGTGTATGGACAGCGTAAGGGCCCTTTAATGCTGTTTTTTTATATGTTATTTTGGATAGAGAAGAAAATGGTTAATCGTTTTTGGCCATCTGGGTCCTACTGGGGAGATGTCTACTCCTGTGCTATAGACACAATAAAAGAGGAAATCTTTAACCACTTCAGATCCGCGCTATTGCCGAAGTACGGCTCCAGTGCGGATCTGAAATGCCCGGACGACGTCCATGGACGTCGTCCACTGTGCGCGCTCCTGGCGCGCACCCTGGAGGCAGCGGCGGCACGCGCGCGTGCCGCACGCTGCGCGAGCGTGCCCGTGTGTCGGGCGGACTCGATGTCCGCCCGAGACCCGGCGATCTCTTTTGGGAGCCTCAGAACGGGGAACCGCCGTTGTAAACACGCCAGTTCTCCGTTCTGTGACAGGGGACATAGCAGATCTACTGATCCCTGTCACTGGGATCAGATAGATCTGTTATGTTCCGGCCAGCCCTGCCCCCCCACAGTTAGAACACACCCAGGGAACATTTGTTAACCCCTTCACTGCCCCCTGCTGGTTAACCCCTTCACTGCCAATGACATTTACACAGTAATCAGTGGATATTTAAATTTCTGATTGCTGTATAAATGTCATTGGTTCCAAAAATGTGTAAAAAATGTCCGACATGTCTGCCCCAATATCGCAGTCCCGCTAAAAATCGCAGATCGCCGCCATTACTAGTAAAAAAAAAAATAATAATAAAAACGCCATAAATCAATTCCCAGTTTGTAGATGCGATAACTTTTGCGCAAACCAATCAATATACGCCGATTGCGATTATTTTTTTTACCAAAAATATGTAGAAGAATATATATCGGCCAAAACTGATGAATATTTTTTTTAATGGATTTGTACTTTAGCAAAAAGTAAAAAATATTGTTCTTTTTTGCAAAATTGACGCTCATTTTTTGTTTATAGCGGCGATCAGAAATGACGCAGAGGTGATCAAATACCACCAAAAGAAAGCTCTATTTGTGGGAAAAAAAGGACGCAAATTTTATTTGGGTACAACGTCGCACGACCGCGCAATTGTCATTCAAAATGCGACAGCGCTGAAAGCCAAAAATTGGTCTGGGCAGGAGGGGGGTTTAAGTGCCCAGTAAGGAAGGGGTTAATAATGAGGATCCCCAATTACCACCCATAGGGGCGAGTGAAATTAGGGGCCCATTCAAATGAATGTTAAGGCACACAATACAATAGAATGGGGTTGATTTACTAAAAGCAAATAGACTGTGCATTCTGCAAGTGCAGCTTCTCCAGAGCTTAGTAAATGAGCAGAAGCTCTGCTGACTTCCATCATCCAATCATGTGCAAGTAAAAATGCTTTTTGTTTATTTTCGTGCACGTGATTGGGTCTTCTTTGCACAGTGAAGCTTTATTTAATTTACTAAGCTCTGGAGCAACTGCACCTTGCAAAGCACGCAGTCTATTTGCCTTTAGTAAATCAACCCCAATGAGTTAATGTGTGTTACATTAGAACAGACAGCTCATTCATTATGAACCGGCTGCTAACACACCACAAATGCATGGGATATGTCTTGTGGTGCGCTGTGATGTGCTGTGCATTGAACTCTTCTGTACAATGGCTTGGAGTGCTATTCACAAGTGAATGGCATTGCAATGCACCACATATAATGCAGGTGCGTCGCCACGTGTTGTGGTAAAGCACATTAATGCATGCATTTTAGTACTCATTGGGGTTGATGTACTGAAAATGGAGAGTGCAAAATCTGGTGCATAGTAGTCGATCAGCTTCTCACTTCAGCCTGTTCAGTTAATCTTTGACAAAAAAATCTGGGAGCTGATTGGTTTCTACGCAGAGCTGCACCAGATTTTGCGCTCCCCATTAAATTATTCCCATTGCCACAATGCAAATGTGTGAATGGGTCCCCGGTTTCGTCATAGATTCACGTCATCAGGGGGTCAATCTATGACAAAACCGGTAGGGGAGGAGTCTGCGGTACGGGACGAGACTGACTACTAAGACGCGGCGGCCATCTTTTCGGGAGGAAACGTGGATTGTTTCCAAAACATTGTGTACAGGCGCAAGTTCTATTTGGATGATGTAAGTGCAATATTAGCAACTTCAATAAATGCATTTTATACATATTCTTCTTTTTATCTTTTTATGATACATGTCCGAGGGTGACCTTATTGAGAGAAGTGGATACATAAGGAACATCTTTGTATTGGCGAGGAGCAATGCAACTAGGATATTTGCACTTTGCTGTTACATGCTGGAGTGACCTTTGTGATGAGGGTCCATTTGCAGGGGGTAAGAGGCCGTGTGTGCGGTGATGGTGGTGGTCTCCTATCCTTTCCAGTTTTGGATCACTTTTCTTTCATCATATTTATATATGGCCTTTTTAATGTCTTCAGTGTCATTTATATAGAATTTATTTTAGCTCTGCACCAATTTATTAATTTCTTGTATATTGTGTTCATCAATTATTGTGCTGGCTGCTACACGTGTTTTGCATAGGTTGAAGATTCTGGCGCAGCAATTGTCATATATATATATAGTGAAAATGAAACCATCCTGAGGGCGGCATATAGGCAAGGGTCCAGGGTCCTGGAGGCAGGTCTTTTTTCAGCCAGCACTACATGCCAACACTCCTCAGCCTCACTCTCACTGCTACTGCGGCTGCCTCCTGTCACTTCCAATACAGAAACCCGCTGCCCGCAGAGTGACAGTCTGAGCAAGCAACTCTCCGGGCAGTGGCTGCACACTGAAACCTCCCCCATCCACCACCCAGGTGCCTGAGGGGGAAGAGGAGGGTGGTCGATCACTCATGGGGGGGGGTCTGTACTGAGGGGGGTCTATACTGATGGAGGGGG
>BLSH010316550.1:474416-485157 GCA_018402905.1 Glandirana rugosa
ACGGACGACCGAACTTAAACGATACGTCGGAACACGTACCAGGGTTAACCAACGAAGAACTCCACTGAAGAACTCCCACCAAGGTAGGTACCGGGGTTTTGGTGGCGCCCTTTATCTCTTCACAGATACCTCGTCAATGTCCGAGTTACCTACGGGTTCCTACCTCGAAACTCCGTCCTACCAAGTACTTAAAAGCCCACGACTCTACCACGCGGTCCTCATTTGTAGGAGAGTGTTTCACACGTAACTCAAGTCAAAATTAAATTAAATTAAAAGAATCTGTCAAATGTGAAAAGAGGATGCAAGTGACTGTCTGCGTCGAGAAGTACTGAAACACCCCAAAGGGGCCAGCTGATTTCTTTTCCCTGCCTAGTTAACTCCTGGTAGGACGAACATAAAACCCCACAAAGTCATGAAGAGCTGCGTCTGTCAGTGAACGTAGGAGAAAAGTGTAAACTGTCTAAGAAAATTAAATTAAATTAAAACTGAACTCAATGCACACTTTGTGAGAGGATGTTTACTCCTGGCGCACCATCTCAGCACCCGAAAATTCATGAACCATCCTGCCTCAAAGCTCCATCCTTGGGCATCCATTGAGCCTGTAACTGCTCCATAGACACTTCTCTATTTCCCGCGGTGGTTTTGGGGCCATGGATGGAACCACCCTCAAGAAGTCACCTCAAGAAGCAACCAATTGGGACCATGCACAAGGCTGCATAGCAAATTCAAGCCAGCAGGCATTCTCTATGCCAGCCCCACCATCCCCTGCATTCACTGAGCTGTTTGAGAGGCTGCTGGATCTCAGCATCCTCAGAAATGACATTCAGAAGAGATAGGCCTTCCAATGCTAAACAAAGTATCAGTGATCTTGAGAATGTTTCTGGGCCCTACCATACCAAACACTACAGAAAAGAATGAAATTGGCAGAGGAAAAGGTTGACAACCTTGAGAATCGCATACACCTCAATCATTTTCATCTGGTGGGCCTCTCTAAAAAGATGGGAGAGGGTTGCCCTGTAGAATTTCTGGAATGCTGGTTCTGAATGGAATTTGGTGGGAATAACCTCTCTCTCTCTGTTTTGGAATTGAGTCTCAGGGTGTCCCTTCCTTCTAGGCAGCCCAACATGTCCAATAGCGATTTGCCTCTTGGATTTTAGAGACAGGGAGTATAAACTTAACAGGGTGAGAGATCCTTGAAAGTGAATAATACAAACATCTCACTGTAACCCGATTATTCCACTCATGTGTGGAAATTTCTTTTTTTAGGGAGACTAGGGCTAATTTGCATGATATGGGAATGGCCTATGCCAGTGGTCTCCAAACAAGGCATTATCCAGCCCTAGGGGCACTATTTCTCCCACTGACACCAAGGATGGGGCATTCTTGCTTCCACTGACACCACCGATGGGGCATTCTTCCACTGACACCAGGGATGGGGCTTTCATCCTTCCACTGACACCAGTGATGGGGCATTTTTCCTTCCACTGACACCAAAGATGGGGCCCTATGCCTCCCACTGATATTACCGATGGGGCTTTCTTCCTTCCACTTTCACCAACGATGAGGCACTATTTCGCACACTGATATTAACTATGGGGCATTCTTCCAATGACACCAATGCTAGGGCACTATTCCTTCCACTGATATGAGGCACTATTCCTCAAACTGATGCCAGTAATTTGGACTCTTCCTCCAACAGACACCAGCGATGGGGCCTTATTCCTCCCACTGATACAAACGATGTGGCATTGGTTACATCCACTGACAATGAGCCATTTTCTACTCCTACTTCTCAAAGCCCAGCCCCCTAAAGCTTGAAGAACAATTAACTGTCCCTTTAATTGGAGGGATTGGAGACCCATGGCCTAAACCATTATATTTCCTATCAAGCTGTATGTTTAACATCAAGTGAAGACCTTTTTATTCTGTAGACTGGAGGAGGGATTTGCCTGGCTTGAATCCTTCCCTCACCATCACCCTTGTCCTAAGAGCATACCCACTCTATGAACACTTTCTCTTGTTTCTACACCGGAACATGGTTTTATAATGCATGGATGTGAGCTAGGAATAGTCCATTATGCTGTGAGGGTGTTTGCAACCTGGCACTGGTGCTTATGGTCTTTCACTGCTCAATTTGCTTGAGAAACGTTACACATTATTGGTTACATTGTGAGTCTAGGCCCTCACTAGCTCAGGTTGAGCTAGGCAGGGTTTTTTCACATTTCAATAACAGCATGTTGTCGGAAAGGATATCTCTTTATGGAGCTAATACCTTGGGATATTTGGGTGGAAGACCTGAGTCCTTTCACTCCTTACTCAACGTTGTTGGCCAATTGACTGCAGTATCTTGGCTGAAGGTGAGAAGCCTGAGAAAGCAAAATAGAGAAGCCTGAGCTGAAATACAGCAAACTTGGTTTCATGATGTAATCAGTATGGCACATAAATGAATTCAATGTAATTTCTATATCATCTATTACACTCCAAACCAGTGACATATTATGGATAGCTTGCACTTTTGTCGGTGCTGACCTGTTTCACACCATTTTGGCCATGTCTTAAACTCTCTTGTTTCGGGCAGCAATTATATGTACTTTTCATGTGCAAACTAGGCTTCACAGTTCCTTTAACCCTGAGTTCTTGGGAGTTGCTGGGAATCGTAGAGGGCTTTGTCCCACGTTCATACTCTAAAAGTTTGTGTCGACTAATCCGCTTTTTAAGCAAGAAAGGCAATCCTTAAAAATTGGAGATACTCTAATTATAGTTTATTAGTTTATTTATTTTATTATTAGTGTATTGATATTTAAAGAGGAGTTCCACCCAAAAGTTGAACTTCCACTTTAAGTGAAGCTGACTGCCTGACACAACTGGCACGTCATTTTGTTGGGGGGGTCCCACTTCCGCTCCTGGCTCACCTCTCCCCCCTCCCTCCTGGTGATCTTCTGGGACACGTCACAGGTTCCAGTAGATTACTGAGTCATTCACAACCCTGCAGCATGGCTTGCGCATGAGCAGTGCGCGCCCGGCTTTGAAGTTGCAGTGTCGGCGCCGCACGGAACAGGCGGAGAAGAGCAAGGCAGTGGGTGACCGCATCGCTGGACCCTGGGACAGGTAAGTGTCTGATTACTAAAAGTCAGCAGCTATACTTTTTATAGCTGCTGACTTTTCACTGGGTGGAACTCTGCTTTAAACTGTTGAAGCTGTTTTTTTTTTACAATATGTATAGAGTTTTTGTTTTACAAATAATTTTTTAACACATGAAAAAGGATTTCTAGAGCCCAGTGGGATAGCTACCAAAGCGTGAGTTGACTGCTGTGCGTTTCACTTTGTTTAGTTGCAATGCCTGGCTCAGCTGTGTGATGAGGTTTATTTTGGCACAGTATAAAGCTGAAATAGCTAAATATGTGAAAGAGGATACTATAACTTTATCTGCTGGAAGGAAGAACACACAATATTAATATGTAAGATTTTATATTTAAAAGAATCATAATTAAAAAGTTTATGTTTTTTTTAACTTTTGATGGTTATATATAAATAACAGAAAAATAGGTACAAAACCCACTATACATTCCTTTGAAGCTGACTGTAGCTTATTCTTATGGCGTGTGTGCAGCCATGTTGGATCAGCAGATAAGAATATGAATAGAGCTGTATAAAAACAGAAGCCACATTCTTCCCCGGAGTCATTTGTTGGGATTTCCCTGTCTGGTCTGGAAGGTGACAGCTTTGTGGCGTCACTGTCAGTGCCCCGAATTTGTGGTATCAGCACCTGTTGATGTCAGAGGATTGAGAACTACACATAATTTATTGTCACACACTGTGACTCACAGCACGTCACCCTGCAACACACGGCACAACTGCCACCAAACATTCTACCAAATTGTCACAACCGGAGAGCAGCGGATATCACAAACAAAGAATCTAGCCAAACCAACTTTGGCTGGAATTATAATAACTAAACCTAATTCTTAACTGAACACTTAAAAAGAAACTCTTTCCCTTCCCCTAGCATTGAGGGCTCATTCACATGCATTGTGGTACCATGTAGCATGCGTTGGTGTATAGTGGTGATAGTCATTTTGAAAGACATCCCTTCCAAGGTATCCCCACATCACAAGCAAAACATTGAAGTATGACCCCAATTTTTGTGTATTGAGTTGCATTACAGTGGTATAGAGGTTAGCACTTCTGCCTAGCAGCAAAAGGGTCGCTGGTTCAGATCCCAAACACGACACTACCTGTCTGGAGTTTGCATGTTCTCCCTGTTCCTGCGTGGGTTTCCTCCGGGTACACCGGGTTCCTCCCACACTCCATAACATGCTGGTAGGTTAATTGGATCCTCTCTAAATTGGCCCTAGAATGTGTATGTATGAATGGGAGTTAGGGACCTTAGATTGTAAGCTCCTTGAGGGTAGGGACTGATGTGAATGTACAATGTATATGTAAAGTGCTGCGTCAATTGATGGCGCTATATAAGTACCTGAAATAAATTAAGAGATGTCTAACACAATGCTTCTCAGCACATGCTTTGCCGTGCAGCCCTCACTCTTAAGTGAACCCTTCATGTAGATTTTGACTCTAACTAGATGACATTTATTTGTTAAAGCACTGTGTATCACAAACAATTGAGATATACAGTATATATATAAACTATATATACCCCAATCAGCCATAACTTTATGACCACCCATCTAATATTCAGTAGGTCCCCCTTTGCCACCAAACAGCCCTGAGCCATCAAGGCATGGACTCCACTAGACCTCTGAAGGTATGCTGTGGTATCTGGCACCAGGCCATCAGTAGCAGATCCTTTATGTCCTGTAAGTTGCAAGTTGGGGCCTCCATGGATCAGACTTGTTTTTCCAGCACATCCCAAATGCTCAATCAGATTTAGAGACATCATGAATTTTTTGTTGTGTTTTGCAAACCATTGTTGAATTCATCAGACCAGGCCACTTTTTTCACTGCTCTGTGGTCCAGTTTTGATGCGCAGGTGCCCATTGTAGATGCTTTTGGCTGTGGACATGGGTCAGCATGGGCATCCTGACTGGTCTGGGGCTACTCAGCCCCATACAAAACAAATTGTGTGTTCTGACACCTTTCTATCGGAACCAGCTATAACTTTTTCAGCAATCTGAGCTCCAGTAGCTCTTATATTGGATCAAACAACACAGGCCAGCCTTCACTCCCCATGTGCATCTATGAGACTTGGCTGCCCACTACCATGTCACTGGTTCACCGGTTTTCCTTCCTTGGACCAGTTTTGGTCGGTCCTCACCACTACAAACTGGGAACATCACACAAGAGCTGCAGTATTGGAGGTGTTTTGACCCAGCCAGCTAGCCATTCCAGTTTGGCACTTGTCAAAGTTGCACAAATCCATATATATATAGTTGTGTTCATAAGTTTACATACCCTGACAGAATTTATGATTACTTGGCCATTTTTCAGAGAATATGAATGATAACACAAAAACATTTCTTTCACTCATGGTTAGTGTTTGGCTGAAGCCATTTATTATCAATAAACTGTGTTTATTCTTTTTAAATCATAATGACAACAGAAACTACCCGAATGACCCCGATCAAAAGTTTACATACCCTGGTGATTTTGCCCTGATAACATGCACACAAGTTAACTCAAAGGGGTTTGAATGGCTATTAAAGGTAACCATCCTCACCTGTGATCTATTTGCGTATATGTGTGTATATAAACGGTCAATGAGTTTCTGGACTCCTGACAGACCCTTACATCCTTCATCCAGTGCTGCACAGACATTTCTGGATTCTGAGTCATGGGGTAAACAAAAGAATTGTCAAAGGATCTGCGGGAAAAGGTAGTTGAACTGTATAAAACAGGAAAGGGATATAAAAAGATATCCAAGGAGTTGAGAATGCCAATCAGCAGTGTTCAAACTCTAATCAAGAAGTGGTAAATGAGGGTTTCTGTTGAAACCAAACCACGGCCAGGTAGATCAACTAAAATTTCAGCCACAACTGCCAGGAAAATTGTTCAGGATGCAAAGAAAAACCCACAAATAACTTCAGGTGACATACAGGACTCTCTGAAAACATGTGGTGTGGCTGTTTCAAGATGCACAATAAGGAGGCACTTGAAGAAAGATGGGCTGCATGGTCGAGTTGCCAGAAGAAAGCCATTACTACGCAAATGCCACAAAGTATCCCGCTTACAATACGCCAAACAGCACAGAGACAAGCCTCAAACCTTCTGGCACAAAGTCATTTGCAGTGATGAGACCAAAATGTAGCTTTTTGGTAGGGATGGGCCCCCGGTTCGAGTCAAACGTAAGTAAGTAAGAAATCCATACTCTACCAAAAATGTATCACAAAGCAATACTCTAATGTTTTACAAACATCCTTAGATGAAGTTGCTGAATTTGTTTTTGTATTTTCAGGCTAAAAACATAGAAAATGATCTGTTGATCCGGCCAGAATTTTTGTTCCTTGTGCAATAACTTCCTGTGCACTGAACTAAAATCTCAAACAAAGTTATCAGCTGTCACCAGTTGTCTTCTGTAAGCTACAACTCACCTCCACTTCCATGTGTAATGGAGATAAAGAGAGGAGGAGATGATTGTAGTGCAAATCAGGAAAGCAGCCTAGAGTGACCACACTGCTCCTCCATAGATACAAGGCAGTAAGCGTTGTCACCCTAGGACAGGAAGTGACTGGTAAGCTACATTATATTACATTTTTGTTTTGGATTTAGGTACACTTTAATAAGGGAGATGGCTTGTAACCTGGAAGCAAAGACTGTGCCGTCTTATTTGTGTCCATTATGTCTACTGAGCCTTTCCACATGTATGGAGTGTTTATCAGCAGACCCGCCAATCTCTGTAATCTTCATGGAGCCTGCTGGGGAATGAATGAGGTTATCTGGCGATATTTCAGCAGGTGCGAGGTGAGCCCGTGTTTTTATGCCGCACGCTATTTTCTGCTGTATCTGCATGAAACAGAGCAAACTCAGAAATTTATCACGGCGGCTGCAGGTCGTTAGCCGGCAAAGTATTATACGGCACAGGACTGGCAGTGCCTTCTCGCTCTAATAATAGAGGACACAAATCACAACAAGAGTAATGCCTGAAAGGAAAGGAGCAAAATCAGGACAAGAGGATTTCACGGTATTGAGAACAAGGTAGCTTCTTAACCTGCTGGCTGGTTCTCATGCCGTTCCTCTGGCTCTAGCGCTGAGGTTTTATGTTTTAAAGTGTCCACAGGAAAAAGTGTTGTTCAAGAAAATATTTTCACCTATACACCTGCTTATTCATGCAATTATCTAATCAGCCAATTGTGTGGCAGCAGCACAATGTATAAAGTCATGCCCAGAATGGGGGGAAATGGGATCTCAGTGATCTTGACCCGGCTGGTGCCAGTTACATACCTCCCAACTGTCCCTGATTTCGAGGGACTGTCCCTGATTTGGAACAATGTCCCTCATTGCTCTTCATTTGTCCCTCATTTTGGTCTGATGCATATTCCTGTATATAAAATGCACTATTTAGCTATCAAAAAGTGTTTTACAATGCTAAACCGTTCATCCAATTTCTAAATTGCTGCATTTATACTTTTAAAAAGCCAATATAAAGGAACAAAAGTGGTAAAAAAAAGCAAACTAATATTTTTTTTTGTATAATACTCCTTTAATTGGGTGTAGCAGGGTGTGTGTCCTATGCCTACATATTTTTGCTAATAGGTGTCCCTCGTTCCCATCTCAGAAAGTTGGGAGGTATGCAGTTAGGCACTGGCCTCATGGGAGTACATTGTTGTTAATGAGTCAGCCGACTCCATAGATGTCAACTGTCTTGGATTAACCATGACCAGGGTAGATGAGAGATCACCTCCATACTTGTCCTCTTACCCAAAACTGCACACAACTACACCTTCCTATAATCCCTGGGAAAAAAACACACTACTAGTAATTGGAGTTAAATGGCCGAAACAGCCTTTTATTAACTCCCTTAGCGGTATTCCCGAGCGTGACTCGGGGTGTTTTTTACATGCTAGGATCAGTATCACCGAGTCACGCTCGGGGTAGATGTGCAGAGCCTGCAGCGGGGTTCCTTACCTTCTCCTGGCGATCCAGCGATGATCTCCCATTGCTGTGATCGCCGCCGGGATCCCCGCCGCGCCGTCTGTCGCTCTGGTGACTTCTTGGTTCCGTTCCCTGCAGCAGCAATGGTGCATGGGAGCGGAACTGGGAGGGAAATTCAAATGTTGCACAAACACAAACACATAAAAAGGAGGTGATACAATGTAATCTGAGAGGATTACACTGTATCACCTTAGTATCAGACACAGTGCCCTTTCAGTGCCCCTTGCCATTGTCATTTGTGACAAATAAAACCCTTTGAAAATGGCATCAAAAAAGCGCTGTCCTACAAATGCGCTTTTGGATCAGCTGAGCGACTGCAACAGCGACACGGAGGTGCTCGCAGAACAGAGTGACAGAGAGTCGTGGGGAGATTTGTCATCTGACTCTGACACCGACACTGATCCAGAAAGTGACAACGCCGATGATCCCGCACCTGACCTAAGCGATGTGCGCACTTGGTGCCCTATAGACAGCTATGCAGACCAGGCAGCGCCCCCGAGATTCCGATTCACTGGATCTCCTGGGATGAAGGTTGATGTGGAGAGTGACAACCCTCTGGCGTACCTGAAATTATTTCTTACTGAGGAGGTAATTCTAAAAATCGTCACAGAAACCAACCGCTACCATGAGCAGCAATCCGCTACGCTGCGTGCCAGATTTTCCAGATCCAGAAAATGGGAACCTGTCACTAAAGAGGACATCTGGCAGTTTCTGGGACTCATCATCCTTCAGGGGGTGGTGGGGAAACCGCTCCAGAAATGGTATTGGACCACCAATAAGATACTGGCCACTCCATTTTTTGGCACAGTGATGTCCGAATACCGTTTTTCACTCATCATGAAGAATTTACACTTCGCCAACAATGAAGAGTTTGATGAGGCCACACATCCTGCGCCCAAACTAAAAAAAATCTGGGAGGTGTGCCAAATGATTGTCACCAACTTCCAGCGGACCTACATGCCAGAAAGGGATGTCAGTGTGGACGAAAGTCTGATGGCCTACAAGGGACGCCTGAGCTGGATACAGTTTATTGCATCCAAAAGAGGGCGGTTTGGCATAAAATTTTATATGCTCTGTGAATCATCCACCGGTTATATCTGGAATGCGGTCATTTACACCGGTAAAGGTACCAAGTTCAATCCCAGGTACAGCCGCTATGGGATGGCCACATCATCTGTCCTTTCACTGCTGGACCCATTGCTGAACCAGGGATATTGCGTGACAACGGACAATTTTTACACATCTCCGGGAACTTTATGAGGTTTTGCTCCTAAACAAAATTGCTGGGTATGGTACCGTTAGGCCAAACCGGCGTGACATGCCATTAATGTTTGGCAAGAAAAAACTAAAAAAAGGAGAGATGGTTGCCTTTCAAAAGGGTAAAATGATGGCAATGCGATGGCGAGACAAAAAGGATGTGTGTCTCATGAGCACCGTGCACAGCACCTCCACTGCCATGGTCCGCACAAAACTCGGAAAAGATGTGCTGAAGCCGCAAGTCGTGATCGACTATAATCACACAATGGGAGGTGTCGACCGAGCCGATCAGGCAATGACATTTTACCCGGCGATGCAGAAACAACAGAAGAAATATTACAAAAAGATTTTCAGGCATCTCCTTGAACAATGCCTTTGGAACGCCTATATCCTTTATAAAGCAAACACGAACATACCTCTTGTTCATTCTGACTTTATCTGGAAGGTGGCTGAGCAGATTTTTGTCAACCACCCGATGCCATCAGTATCTGCTAGCAGACCCGGACGACGCGCTGTTGACGTTGGCAATCCAGAACGCCTGACAGGTCGTCATTTTGTAGACTTTGTACCGCCAACCGCAAGAAAGTTAGCGCCTACCAGGATGTGCGTCGTTTGTTGTTCCAAGAGAGATGGCAATGGAAAAAAAAGTCAGAAAAGAAACAAGGTACTATTGTCCTGATTGCAACGTCGGACTTTGCATGCTTCAAACTGTTTCACACTCAGGATGTGTATTGAATTTCTTTGCAAGGGGGAGCCGCTCCAGGTGAGAATGATAATTCCAGAACACTGTGTGCACGTCCGGTCCGTGAGCCGATATGCATGAGGTCCACAATAGCAATGTTGACAGCACCACAGGAGTTTCTGAAGAAATATTGTTTTATTGTAGAAAAACAGCATCAAATGGCAGTTACATCAAAGATTATGACTAAGCGGGTGTAAATTCCTGTGAAACGCGTCAATCAATTGTTAGTGCCTTCCCATGCACTTCTTGTGGACTTTGATGTAACTGCCATTTGATGCTGTTTTTCTACAATAAAACGATATTTCTTCAGAAACTCCTGTGGTGCTGTCAACATTGCTATTGTGGACTTATTGAATTTCTTTGTTTGACAAATTTCATTATTTTTCATTGCATTATTGAATAAAATTATATTATTGATTAGATTATAATTCATGCATTTGCGTTTCAAATTTATCACATCTGGAATGTCTACTAGAGTCTTGTTTTGGTCAGGTTTAAGTAAGTAATTACTAAGAATTGCAGGCCTATAATACATATCACCAAATTTCCATGCAAAAAATTGTACCGCTTTTGGTACAAAATTCCAGACAGAATCATACCGCCAGGGAGGTTAAACATAAGCTTATAAATAAA
>BLSH010316550.1:485167-517973 GCA_018402905.1 Glandirana rugosa
ACAACAAGAAACCTTCAAACCCCAGGAACTGCCCCCAGATGTGGACCACAATAACCATTTTACCACTCCTAGGTAGAACCCATACCATAGGAGATCAACCATGCCAAGTTAAGTATCACTGGCCCATTACCATTCTGGCCACCCACAAACTCCAGTCGACCGAATCAGGGACTCCGTTAAACCGCCGACCCCAGCATTGAATTGATTGACCACGGTGTCTGTGTTTCAAAATCAATATACCATGGTAGTTCCTGTACGTTGGTAACCATGGACCTAACTATACAAATAATACAAAAAAATAAATATTCGAATACTAAGAATTGCAGGCCTATAATACATATCACCAAATTTCCATGCAAAAAATTGTACCGCTTTTGGTACAAAATTCCAGACAGAATCATACCGCCAGGGAGGTTAAACATAAGCTTATAAATAAAAAAACATAATAAACATATCAATCCAGGTACCAATGGTTGCATGTCCTTGATGGTACCATATAACTAAAACTTTGTGTCTGTGGCACCAGTTAGTTAAGTTACGACCCCAGCCGCCAAATTGCCTCAGGGACTAAGCCAGCTGACCTCAAACACCCACCGGTCTTACCATTACCCGGTCACTATGAATTGAACCGTACCAACTAGAGGATACCATACCCAAGATGGATCCTCACCATTTTACCAATAACACCAGGTGTAGACCCCCGTCAAGGACCCCAAACTTCCAAAGAACAACAAAAGAAGAATAACAGTACTACCCAAAAAATAGGGTGGGAGATAGGGACGTTCTTCTGATGATTTCTTCTCTGAAAGTGAACCTAAACCACTCCTACCTAGCATTATAATCTCCTGTTCCTCCCAATCACCTCATCTACTTGACCAATCAGGCAAGCGTTAGTCCTGACTACACCACTTATATAGTTAACCCCTTCTGCCTGGTTCTCCTTCCACCCAGTCATGTATGCCCTCTGCCTATTTCGTTCCTTCTCAGCTCCGGGCATACCTGTACAGTTCTACATTTTGAGCCTCTGTCACAATGATGCTGTGTCCAGGAGTCACAGTATCACCCTTATGTAAGTTACTAAGCATGTGCAGTAACTAGAAAAAAAATATATAAACTGAGTGTGGTCTTGGCATGACCACCTGGAAAGTTAACATGTCAGGGACTGGGACTAATATGTTGGTAAGTATGCGACTCATATACCTAGAGGAGTAAAGCACCTCCATCGTTTTATTTTCTCTTTCAGAGCTCCGCCATGCTTGTTGGTGAACTGTAAACAAAAGAAGTGAACCATGAAACTGCAGCACACAAAAGAATGAAAGAGGGTACAGTATGGTTCAACCTCCTTTCAGACTTTTTGGTCACAGTACAATGTATTAAAACCATGATTATGGTTGTTTTCCATATTCTATTCCATACACTCTGTGCCGGGACAATGTTATCCAGCGCCCAGGGCAAAGATGCCAAACTGTGCTCCCCTCCCCCATTCATGATGTGCAAGCTTAGGGGATCCTACACTCAGAGTCACTCACTTGTTAAAATCACTTCTGCTGTCACTACTCCTGTCAGCCTTGCAATAGAAGGAAGGCGTCCCCATTCCTGCAGTAAACCACCCAAGAAACCGCTCCTCCTGCCCACCCCTTGTCCTGGCCCTGCATACACTGCACTGATGGTGGCTAAAAAATCTAAAATGGCTGTACAGTTTGGAATAAATGGCTCTATAACAGTGTTTCTCAACCAGGGTTTCATAAAACTTAAGGTTCTTCCAATGGTTTCTAGGAGTTCCTTGAGCCCCTCAGATAAGTTCCCAGTAACACCAATGATCTTTTTAGCTATCTGTAAGGCCTCATGCACACTGCTGCTGAGAAACGCACATTTTTTGTGAGTTTGGGTTTTTTTTTAACTGCCCTTAAACTTCCCTTCATGTTATCCTATGTGCCCATGCACACATGGACCTTTTTAGCAGTTTATTAGCAGAGAAGTTTATGGGCTGTTGTCTGAACGCCCTAAATTGCATTCAAGAGCAGTTCCTCTGACCACAAAAAGCGTTGAAAAATGCTCATAAACTCTACAAAAAAAAAACTCTTACAAAAAAACAGTGTGCATGAGGCCTAAGGGGGTCATTTTTCCCAACGACCACAAGTGTAAGGAGCATTCTTCCCACTGACCATCACACTAATGTACCATGAGTTGTAGATATTGTCATTTTTAGCAGGGCTTCCCTGAGACCGGTGAGTTATTTCAAGGGTTCCTCTATTGAAAAGGTTGAGAAAGGCTGCTTTATAAAATGAGGCTACATTTGCTCTATACACCAGTGTATTTAGGTCTGCATTTGGCTGTTTGGACGTAAAGGAAGAATTTACATGGCTCTAGACAGATGCATGCATTCTTCCTTCCTGTAGGTGGCATTGTGCCGATGCTACAGGGAAAGATGGGTCTGTTAAAGCGAAGTTCCACCCAAAAGTGGAACTTCCGCTTTAAGCACTCTTCGCCCCCTTACATGCCACATTTGGCATGTATTTTCTTTGGTCGTTGGGAGAAGGGGGGAGACAAGCGAGGCTACGGGCGCAGCCATCGCTGGACCGCGAGACAGGTGAGTGCGTATTTATTAAAAGTCAGCAGCTACACTTTTTGTAGCTGCTGACTTTTAATAAACAAAAAAAAAGTGTGGAACTCCACTTTAAGGCAAATTGTCCCCTTATGGACTCTATGGGGTTGATTTACTAAACCTGAAGAGTGCAAAATCTGGTGCAGGCATGCATGGTAGCCAATCAGCTTCTAACTTCAGCTTGTTCAATTAAGCTTTGGCAATAAAACCTGGAAGCTGATTGGTTTCTTTGCACAGCTGCACCAGATTTTGCACTTTCCAGTTTGAGTAAATCAACCCCTATCAGTCCTCTCTGGCAAGGTAAGTATCTGATTTAAGGCCAAACTTCTGTAAAATGTTTAGGCGGCCATCTTAAAGCGGTAGTAAGCCCTAAAATCAGTTTTTACCTACAGGTAAGCCTATAATAAGGCTTACCTGTAGGTAAAAAAAATATCTCCTAAACCTACATGGTTTAGGAGATATTTGCCCTGCATGCAGCCACTGACAGTAGCGGCGCATGCGCTCTGATGATCCGGCCGAGGCGGCCGGCAACTCAGAGCTGGCTGCCGGAGCGGCTGCAGCCACTCACAGCGCCGGAGCCGCGTACCCGGAAGAAAGAAGAGGACAAACATGTCAGCGTCCTTAGCGCTGACCGACTCGGGCATCGGGGGCCTCGTTCTAAGGTAAGTATTTCATAATATGTTAGTATGCGATGCATACTAACATATTATGCTATTGTCTTGCAGGATTTTTTTAAATTTTTTTTTTTGTCAGCGGGTTTACTACCGCTTTAACGAGGAAGGTGTTAAATAAGGTAATCCACATCATTCAGGTGCGCTTTGAGTGAGTGGTAGGTTAGGGTGAGGAACCCGCTGGTTAGGGCAGTCCATAGCGCAGGGAAAACGTCTTGCCAAGTGAGAACAGAGTAAGGGACACTGTCCGGTGCTGAAGAACCTTTCCAATGACCCTTTTCAGTGGGATGGTGCAACGTGGTTATACAAAATACCACCACCTCTCCAGCAGAGGCCATCCTCCGGTAACATTACCATAAAAGCTATTCTACAGCGAGCTGTGATGAAACTGTCTTGTTCATCAGAGTGCCATAACGTTCTTCAATTGTGGTCGCAGAAATTCGGAACCATTATTTTAAAATGATTACAGTGCTAAGGCTCTGTGTTTACGTGGTCCCTCCCGAGAGAGTCCCTTGTTCCAAACTCTGCCTACACACCCACTATTCTACAATGAGGAATAATCCTTTCATTTTTAAATAAGTGATGCAATGAGGAATAATCTTTTTTTTTTTGGATACGTGGTGGAATAGGACATCAATAGCTTTTGTTTTAAAGTGGAATTTCACTATCCCAATCAACATTGATTATTTTTAATCCCCGTGCTGCTATTATTAGTAAATCTATAGGAAAGTATAGCATATTTACTTGTTTTTTATTTACATGTCTTCAGTTACTTCCTGGTTTCTTGCCTAGGCAATTGATGTCATACATCCCAGGGGTCTTTAATAAGAAGGGTTTTCTCAGCTAAACACACTCTCCTGCATGCATGCTTGAGCTAGGGGCAGATGGATTCCAGGAAGTTAAAGCTACATGAATCATTTGCCCTTACTCAAGATGGCCATTGCCAGAAATGCTAGGGGTGTGTTTTCCAAAGTGATTTCTCAACAAAATAAGTAGTGAGTGTACAGCTTGTATAACAGTGTAAATTTGCTGGCCCCTCAAAATAATTCAACACACAGCCATTAATGTCTAAACCGCTGGCAACAAAAGTGAGTACACCCCTAAGTGAAAATGTCCAAATTGGGGCCAATTACCCATTTTCCCTCCCTGGTGTCATGTGACTCGTTAATGTTACAAGTCTCAGGTGTGAATGGGGAGCAGGTGTGTTAAATTTGGTGTTATCGCTCTCACTCTCTCATAATGGTCACTGGAAGTTCAACATGGCCCCTCATGGCAAAGAACTCTCTGAGGATCTGAAAAAAAGAATTTTTGCTCTACATAAAGATGGCCTAGGCTATTGGAAGATTGCCAAGACCCTGAAACTGAGCTGCAGCACAGTGGCCAAGACGACACAGTGGTTTAACAGGACAGGTTCCACTCAGAACCGGCCTCACCATGGTGGATCAAAGAAGTTGAGTGCACATGCTCAGCATCATATCCAGAGGTTGTCCTTGTGAAATAGACGTATGAGTGCTGCCAAGCATTTCTGCAGAGGTTGAAGGGGTGGGGGTCAGCCTGTCAGTGCTCAGACCATACGCCCCACACCGCACACTGCATTAAATTGGTCTGCATGGCTGTCATCCCAGAAGGAAGCCTCTTCTAAAGATGATGCACAAGAAAGCCCCGCAAGCAGTTTGCTGAAGACAAGCAGACTAAGGACATGGATTACTGGAACCATGTCCTGTGGTCTGATGAGACCAAGATAAACTTATTTGGTTCAGATGGTGTCAAGCTTGTGTGGTGGCAGCCAGGTGAGGAGTACAAAGACAAGTGTGTCTTGCCTACAGTCAAGCATGGTGGTGGGAGTGTCATGGTCTGGGGCTGCATGAGTGCTGCCGGCACTGGGGAACTACAGTTCATTGAGGGAACCATGAATACCAATATGTACTGTGATATACTGAAGCAGAGCATGATCCCCTCCCTTCAGAGACTGGGCCACAGGGCAGTATTGCAACATGATAACGACCCAAAACACACCTTCAAGATGACCACTGCCTTGCTAAAGAAGCTGAGGGTAAAGGTGATGGACTGGCCAAGCATGTCTCCAGACCTAAACCCATCAGTCTCCTCACAGATCACTGCCTTACTAACAGACATATCAGCCTGGATGTCACAGCACTTCCTCAAACTGAATCTATCTAAAACTGAGCTCATGATATTTCCTCCCCCACGCGCCCCTTCCCCTGACTTCTCTGTTAAGATCAATGGCACAACTATTAGTGCGTCCCCACATGCCAGGGTGCTAGGGGTAACCCTAGACTCTGAACTGTCCTTTCAAGACCACATCCAATCCCTGTCCAAATCATGCCGCCTCAGTCTACGCAACATTGCTAGAATATGCCCCTTTTTAACCAATGACACCACCAAGCTTCTAATTCACTCTCTGGTTATCTCTCACTTCGACTACTGCAACTCTCTCCTCATTGGATTACCTTTGCATACATTATCCCCCCTTCAGTCAATAATGAATGCTGCTGCAAGACTTATCTACCTTGCCAACCGCTCAGTGTCCTCCACCCCTCTCTGCCAATCTCTTCACTGGCTACTACTCACCCAACGTATAAAATTCAAAGCACTAACAATAATTTACAAAGCCATCCACAACTCTGCCCCCAGCTACATCTCTAACCTAGTCTCAAAATACCAACCAAGCCGCCCTCTTCGGTCCTCTCAAGACCTCCTGCTCTCTAGCTCCCTTGTCACTTCCTCCCATGCTCGCCTCCAGGATTTCTCGAGAGCTTCTCCCATCCTTTGGAACTCCCTACCCCAATCAGTCCGACTGTCTTCTAATCTATCCATCTTTAGACGATCCCTGAAAACCTTTCTCTTTAAAGAAGCCTATCCTGCTTCTACCTAATACTCTTTCTTTCTACATCAGCTCATCCCCCACAGCTTTTACCTTTTGTATCAATTGACCCTCCCTCTTAGATTGTAAGCTCTAACGAGCAGGGCCCTCTGATTGCTCTTGTACCAAATTGTGATGTAACTGTGCTGTCTGCCTTCATTTTTGTAAAGCGCTGCGCAAACTGCTGGCGCTATATAAATCCTGTATAATAATAATAATATTGAGTATCTGTGGGGCATCCTCAAATGGAAGGTGGAGGAGCGCAAGGTCTCTAACATCCACCAGCTCTGTGATGTCGTCATGGAGTGGAAGAGAACTCCAGTGGCAACCTGTGAAGCTCTGGTGAACTCCATGCCCAAGAGGGTTAAGGCAGTGCTGGAAAATAATGGTGGCCACACAAAATATTGACGCTTTGGGCCCCATTTGGACATTTTCACTTAGGGGTGTACTCACTTTTGTTGCCAACGGTTTAGACATTAATGGCTGTGTGTTGAGTTATTTTGAGGGGACAGCAAATTTACACTGTTATACAAGCTGTACACTCACTACTTTACATTGTAGCAAAGTGTCATTTCTTCAGTGTTGTCACATGAAAAGATAGAATAAAATATTTACAAAAATGTGAGGGGTGTACTGACTTTTGTGAGATAATGTAGATTATATATATATGTATACAGTCAGTTTAGTCCATGATTGTTGGCTGTGTAGCTGGGACTGTCCAAACAGCTGCACATTATCTGTAATCTGAGAAATCAGATCATAGAGGCTCCATACATTGAATGCACCCAGCCTTATCATTCATCCCAGCAGAGGTGGGATAGACGCAGGCCGTACGGCGCTCCGGGTCCTCTGTCACAGTTGAAGCCTTCTTAGTATTACACTCAGCTGGCTAATTCTAGGAGATAAGGAACATGGGTTAGATGGAGGACTGAGTGTCAGCTCTTGTCAGCAGAATGGTGGATTCAGTTACGGGAGGAAGAGGAAGCCTCGTCCCTCTGCTCCGTATCACTTTCCTTCCTGAGGGTTCCCAGTCTAACACAAGCCTTTGTAAGAACCTGGCACCTCATCCACATCTGCAATAGGAGAGGGATGCTCTTCTTGTTGAGGTCCATCTCCAAGGAACAAGCAATATCTATCAGTAGGGAGCCAATGCTATCCAGGAGAAAATGCAATTGTGTTAAAAGTCTAAAAGTTCATTTAGTTTAATCTGATTTTCCTATAAATTCTTCCTAACCTCTTTAGCTTTTGTACCTGGACCAAAACTATTTTTGGGCTCATTGGGCTGGTTCATTTAGCAATAACATTGCTGTTGTTTAAGATAAGAAATAAATATAGTATATTCATCGTTTTTTGGGGACAAACATTACATTTGGCAATAATATCTTGCAAAAAAAAAATGTTTACTCTTATGTAATCAATATCTGCTTGCTGACCACCTTACGTAGGAGTTTGGCGGCAGAGCAGCTCTCCTGCGCTGGATCACGTATCTAATATTTGATCCTGCTCTCCCAGCTGTGCTGTGATTAATAACAGTGCAAGCCATTCAGCGGGTCTCAGCTAATGATTGCCCGGCGGCACCCGCTGATCGCCAAAGAGGATGACAGGACAGAGCTCTGTGAATGTAAACAAGGCAGAGCTCTGTCCTGACAGAAGGGAATTTGCTAATTTTTGTTTCCCTGCAAAGCAGGGAGTAAAAACTGGTGCATCCCTAAAAAAACAGCACATAGTGAATGCACTAAGCACTGTTAGGCATACAGGTAACTCTTTGATTGCTCCTAGATGTTACCCCTTCCCAGCCAGTGTCAGTAGAGTGACAGAGCATATTATTAGCACTGATCACTGTATTAGTGCTACTGGTTCCCACAAAGTGTCAAAAGTGTCAGTTAGAGTCAGATTGCCCGTCATATTATCACAGTCCCGCTATGAGTTGCTGATCACAGGGGCGTAACAATAGGGGTTGCAGGGGTTGCAATTGCAACCGGGCCCCATGGTCTAATTCATCCCAAAGATGTTCTATCAGGTTGAGGTCAGGACTCTGTGCAGGCCAGTCAAGTTCCTCTACCCCAAACAAGCTCATCCATGTCTTTATGGAGCTTGCTTTGTGCACTGGTGCGCAGTCATGTTGGAAAAGGAAGGGGCCATCCCCAAACCGTTCCCACAAAGTTGGGAGCATGAAATTGTCCAAAATGTCTTGGTATGCTGACGCCTTAAGAGTTCCCTACACTGGAACTAAGG
Organism: Glandirana rugosa; assembly: GCA_018402905.1. Taxonomy (NCBI): domain Eukaryota; kingdom Metazoa; phylum Chordata; class Amphibia; order Anura; family Ranidae; genus Glandirana; species Glandirana rugosa. Next base: position 493,563 of record BLSH010316550.1, read on the forward strand.
GGCCAAGCGTAAGCCCTGAAAAACATTCCACACCATAATCCACCCTCCACCAGATGATTTTGACCAGTGCACAAAGCAAGGTCCATAAAGACATGGATGAGCGAGTTTGGGGTGGAGGAACTTGACTGTCCAGACCTCAACCCGATAGAGCACCTTTGGGATGAATAAGTGCCTGACCTCGCAAATGCACTTCTGGAAGAATGGTCAAACATTCCCATAGACACTCCTAAACCTTGCGGACAGCCTTCCCAGAAGAGTTGAAGCTGTTATAGCTGCAAAGGGTGGGCCAACTCAATATTGAACCCTACAGACTAAGACTGGGATGCCATTAAAGTTCATATGCATGTAAAGGCAGGTGTCCCAATACTTTGGTAATATAGTGTATTCTTTAAGGTGACCGGGTTTGCTATGTAGCCTTACCTGTTGGGTATGTTCCTGACACTCATTAGAAATGAAGAAACAACTTGGATGAATGCTGAAATGTCTTCAAAATGACAAAAGAATACCAGCTTATAGTTGGTTTGAATCCCAACCAGGACACTACCTACATGGAGTTTGCTTGTTCATCTGGTGCTTGGGTGGCTTTCCTTTCATACTCAAACAACCTGCTGGTAGGTTAATTGGTTCCAGTCTACATTGGCCTTAGCATGTGTCAGATAGGAGCCTTATGGTGCCCATGCACTAGGTGAAAAATTGTTCGAAAATCTGTCATTTGGACAGTTCGTTAGTTTATTGTCCAGTTAAGCCTCATACACATGGGCCGATGGTTGGTCAACCGAACGTCCGACTTTTGTCCAAATTGAGCGACGGCAGTTTGGTCTAGCGCACTAACGTGAAGCAAGTAATCATCTGACCAAGCCGAAGGTAGTGATGTGTTCCGAGTGTATAAAGAGGAAGTTCAGGTGAATGTGATTTGTGAATTACGAACACAGGTTACACGACCGAACACTTCCTGGATTCCGAGCATGCGTTTTTGCACTTCCAACTCCTTGTTGGCCAACACAAGTTTTGTAGTCTTCTCATCCAACTTTTCTGTTGGAAGACTATTGGAAATCGCTTGTAGAATCGTGTCTACACATGATCGGATTTTCGGCCAACAGGCTGTTGGACAACCGTTGTTGACCGATAATCAGACCGTGTGTACGGGTCTTTAATGGGCACAGATGGAAAATTGGTTGTGACGATTTAGAGCCAAAAAAATCTAAGGGAAGGTTTGGAAAGCTTATGCCGAATGGACGATTAATTGAAAGGTATAGGCCGGGTTCGCATACTGTATGTGCAGCCACAGGTTCATGCCTGGGGTCCGGTGCGTGTCTGTTCACCGGTTCAGGTGCAATTCAGATTTGAATTTTTGCTTGAATTCTCACCTGAACTGGACCCAAAGACTCACAGGACCCCTTTGTAATCCGCTCTGCAGACCTGTGTGAACCGGTGTTTTGTTGAATAGTGCCCCCCACCAAAAAATGCCTCCGATGGGTCTCTGCATACGTAGTAGCAAACATTACTCTAGCTGACACTATGAACAGCGCAGGGAAAATGTACTTGTCAGATGCAAACAGTGGAGGGAGAACATATATGTGAGATTGTGCCTCGCTGTTGCAGGGCAGGTATTCCATGTGCTGAAGGGCGGTTTGCAATACACAGAAAACCTGCCCTTCAAGACTCCCAAAACCTGCCCCGCAACAGCGAGGCACAATTTGACAAGTAAGTTCTCCCCCCGGTGTTTGCATAGCGTCGGATAATGCCTCCTACGATCTGCGCATGCGCTGTGTTGACATCACGAAAGCTGCTCAACATATCAGCTGGAGTGATGTTTGATACTGCGCATGCGCAAACCCATAGGAGGCATTTTTCTCCATTGAGAGCCGCTTATGCTTGTCTGTCATGCAAATTGGACGCGGAGAAACCTGCATCCTATCCACACATATGTGAACCCAGCTTAATGTGTTTCTCGCCCAAACAGTTGGCACTAGGCCTATGTGACAAAATGAACGAAAAACGTGTCAGTTGAACGATTTATCGATCAAAATTCGGTCATTACATGATGGCAAAATCGTTATCTCTCACGGCCGTGTGTTCGTTTTTCGAAAGCGCGTTTGAATTATATTTTTCCACAGGTGAATGGCTAGCATTAGATTGTAAGCTCCTTGGGGGTAGGGACTGATATGAATGTACAATTCATGTAAATTTTTTGGTGCTATACTGTGTAAATACCTGCAATAAATACTACTAGCTATAGTATGATGTGACAGACACACAAGCAGCAGACTACAGACCTGCATTACCAGCAGTACTGATGAAGAAGTTCTGCAGCAGCTGCAGTCTTTGTTGCAGCAGTCCGCTGACCTCTCCTATGACCACTGACCAGGCCTTTATTTTTTAGCAGTGGATAACGATTAGGCAGCCGGTCCCCTCCATCTCGGTGTAGTATCATTCGGTTATTATGCCAGAATGGACTCATCTGCCGCTCGGGAGACAAATGAGAGACTCTCATTAGGCGCAGACAGGGACGCCGGCCATTCATCGCCTGTTCCTACTGCTCTTTACATAACATGATTTGTTGTTGTAATAAGAGGTGAGGTGACCATTCCGCTCCGTCAGACTCCCCCACCACCAATAAACTTTATGTGACCTCCATACATCATACATGGAAAACTTGGACGGTGCCTGGGGAGCGTTCAGCTGCAACGTTAAAGGGGAACTCTAGTCAAAGATGACCAATATCATTCTCACCTGAACTTACCTAGTATGTTAGGTTCTGGCTTTTCATTATTAGTCGGTTCAAGTGTAATACAACTGAAAAAGAAATCATCACCTACTGAGCTTAAATAAATAAAATAAAAAAACTTGCTGCAATTCTTTATGATGATTTAGATAAATTCGAGAAAATATGGTCCCCCTGGGTTTCATCCTACTTACCTCAAAATTTTGATAGATCCTTTTTACACTTATAAAATACTCTTAAAACTCTTGTACATTTGCTAATTATTCTTACTCATTCTGATATTTTTCCTCCCATCCTCCCCTTTTTTTTTTTTAATTTATTTATTTTTATCTTTAATTGTTGAATTGTTCCTATATATTTTAAAATGTATTTTTTATATAAATTATATACACTATTATGATTTATACCCTTAAAATGAATAAAAAATATTTATAAAAAAAAAAAAAAATCACCAAAATTTCACATAAGCTTTAATGTCTAATTTACATCTATGCTTTGACATAATGTTAACCCACGCATTATCGCAACACACATTACATGCATTGACACATTGCAGTGCCATTCATTTAGAATAGCACCCCAACACGCTACAGCAGGGCTCAATATTTCAAATCCTGAGCTACTAGCCAGGCCTTAATAATTACTCGCCATCTGTTGCTCCACCCACCCCCTACCCTGTCCCACCCATAATTTCGTCCCTAAACACATCCTTGTAAATTATCTCCAGAAAGGACACTGTTAAATGTTTTATGCAAAATTAAGATACAAAAATAACTATTAACAGCAACAACTTTAACAATATTAACATAAAGCATATCAGTACCCATCAGTGCAGCCTCATCAGTGCCCATCAGTGCAGCCTCATCAATGGCTATCAGTGCCACCTCATCAGTGACCATCAGTCTATCAGTGCCCATCAGTGCAGCTTATCAGTGCCACCTCATCAGTGGCCATCAGTGCAGCCCCATCAATGCAGCTTATCAGTGCCGCCTCATCAGTGGCCACCAGTGCAGCTTATCAGTGCAGCCTATCAGTGCCCACCAGTGCAGCTTATTAGTGCCTCCTCATCAGTGGCCATCATTGCAGCCTCATCAGGGCAGACTATCAGTGCCCATCAGTGCAGCATATCAGTGCTGCCTTATCAGTGCAGTCTCATCAGTGCCCATCAGTGCAGCTTATCAGTGTCCCTCATTGCCGCCTCATCAGTGGTCATCAGTGCAGCCTCGACAGTGGCCATCAGTGCAGCCTCATCAGTGGCCATCAGTGCAGCCTCATTAGTGCCCATCAGTGCAGCCTATTAGTGCCCATCAGGGCAGCATATCAGTGCCCATCAGGGCAGAATATCATTGCTGCCTGATCAGTGCAACCCCATCAGTGCCAGTTTATCAGTGCCACCTCATCAGTGGCCATCAGTGCCGCCTCAACAGTGGCCATCAGTGCCGCCTCATCAGTGCCCATCAATGCAGCCTATCAGTGCCCATCAGTGCAGCCTTATCAGTGCCCATCAATGCAGCCTATCAGTGCCCATCAGTGGAGCCTCATTGGTACCCATCAGTGCAGCCTTATCAGTGCTTATCAGTGCCCATGAATGCAGCCTATCAGTGCCTATCAATGCAGCTTATTAGTGCCCATAAGTGCAGCTTCATCAGTGCCCATCAATGCAGCCTATCAGTGCCCATAAGTGCAGCCTATCAGTGCCCATCAATGCAGCAGGGATTACAGGGAGGAATCGGGAGGATTTCCGGCTGAATCACACAGAGCGGGATCTCCTGCTGTGACATAGCTTGTATATGAAATGCCGGCCACTGTCAAACAAAGTCCCGCCTTCTGGACCGGCATTGGACCAGTGTACTGTTTATCATAGGAGCCGGTCCAGGAGGCAGGATTTTGTTTGACAGCGCCTGCCGTTTCATAACCAAGCTGTCACAACGGGAGATTCCCGCTCTGTGTGATGTGGCCAGCTCTCCTCCTGACAGCTTCCTGGCTGATCGTTCCAGGCAGAAGAAAAAGGCCACACCGATTCTGCCAGAAGCGATCAGCGAGGAAACTATTGGCCCAGTCCACCCCTGCTCCACACTTGCTCTCAGCTAATGCAGGGCATCACACCATTGTGTATTTCACGGTGCTGCAGCAACATTTTATTACATGCGTGACTTTATGGGATGTTTTGGTGCATCGGAAGCCTGTTGGTTTTAATGGGCTGCCTAAATGCAACGCACATCAACACCTACAGAAAAAAAGGCAACCGATCGCACCCAGGACGCTGACTCACTGTGACCAAAACTAAACCAGGTAATGCAAAATGTCTTCAGCTGTGCTCTCCATGAGCAGGAGAAATCCCTCAGACGTGTTTCACCCCCTCCTGCGGGTGGAGGGCACAGATGAAGCAATTTTGCATTACCTGGTTTAGTTTTGGTCACAGTGAGTTGGCGCACCATGTGCGGTTGGCTGCCATTTTTCTCTAGCACTTTATAGCCTGACAAGCTCTTTTATGCATTTTGCACCAGTTCATTACATGTCATGTTCCTAATGTAGGAACATTAGAGTGGTACTTTTTTTTTTTTGTTTGTCTGCATATAAATGTCTGACATAGCAAGAGTTATCCCACCACAAAAATATAAATTGGCCCTAATATGTGAAACTCATTTCAAAAGTCATTTTCAATATTTCGAAATGGGGAAGCTTTGATTAAATACCTGCGATCCCACCATGAAGGTCCTCGTTTAGGCATTAGACATGTGAAATACAAATGTGTTAATTGTAAATATAAAAATTCGGAAATATGAAAGTTCGGAATTGCGGAAATTTGAAAATTCGGAAATTCGAAAATATGAAAATTTGGATATTTGAAAATCCGAACATTCGAAAATTCAGAAATTGGAAAATCCAAAAATAACAACGAAAATTCAAAAGAATGAAAATTCGAAAACCCAAAAATTTAAAAACCTGAAATAATAACTAACTAATAATAACTTAACTATAAAAACTATTAAATTATAGGTTTTGGAATTTCCTTTCAAATTTGGCTGTTAGTGAACGTAACGAATACGAATTTTTCCGAAGTTACGAATTATCCGAAATAACGAATGCCATATCAAAACGAATGGAACGTAACAAATTAATAATAGTAATAAATGACAATAATAAAACTTTTTTTTATTATTATTTATTATTAAAGTGGAGTTCCAACCAAAAGTGGAACTTCCGCTTTCAGTGAAGGTGACCCCCTGACATGCCACAATTTTTTTTTGGGGGGGGCGAGTTCACCTCTCCCCCCTGCCTCCCGGCGATCTTCTGGGACACGTCACAGGTCCCAGAAGATACACCGGCCATTCACAGCGCGGCTCGCGCATGCACAGTGAGTGCCCGGCTTTGAAACCAAAGCCAGGCGCCGTACAGAGGAGGGGGAGAGGAGTGAGGCTCTGGGCGGCCGTATCGCTGGACCGTGGGACAGGTAAATGTCCGATTAATTAAAAGTCAGCAGCTAACTTTTAAAAGTGTGGAACTCCGCTGTCATTTGTTCCGTTCCATTTGTTTAGATGCGGCATTTGTTATTTCGGATAATTCGTAACTTAAAAAACAATAAATTTGTATTCGTTACATTCACTAAATGCCAAATTTGAAAGGAAATTCCAATACCTACAATTTAATACTTAGTTATTATTTTGAATTTTTGGATTTTCTTTCTTATTTCCAGATTTCCGAATTTCCAGATTTCCGAGTTTCGTTCATATCGAATGACCCAAAAAAACGAAAATGAAATCCCCAAAAAACGAAAACGAACACATTTTTTGGCAGTGCACATGTCTATTAGGCATTAAAGGGTCACTAAACCCACATCATAAAAAAACTTTCAATAAATAGTGTATTACATGCTGGTCATACTCACAGTCACTATGAGATTTGTTTTCTGTATTCTGCAAAAACCTGGTTGATTCTGCTGCTCTCTATCTCCCCCTTCTGTCCATGTCCCCAATTCACATAGGAATTTTGCAGAGCAGTGTTGGCAGCTCTGCACGTGCTCAGTTTTCAGTGAGTATCTATGCTGAGCAGTTGCTCCCTATCACATCTAAGCAGTCCATGTCACTATAAAGTCTGCCTAAATGCAACGCACATCAACACCTACAGAAAAATGGCAACGATTGCACACAGGACACATCGCTGGTATTCCAGAACCTGCCCTGAGAAATGGCATGTAGACAGGAGATACCTGCTAAGAGGCTGCAGGAGATCAGCAGACAAAGGATGGTTAATAGGTGAAAACGGTCATTCAGTTATGGTTTACATTTACTATAACCTCAACAGAACCTCCTGAACATCAACCCAACCCATAAATCTGACCCTTAACCCAAATGTAGCCCTAAGTCCTAGATGAAAAGTACAGTATACTCTACTAATGATAAAATCTACAGTATATTGTCACAGCCATAGCTGCTCTCATAGCAATGCTAGCAGCAAAAATACACATTTTGTGTCTGAAATGTTGTAGAGCTTTGGCCTCTATTGAAAAATATATTAAATCCAAACACTAAGGTGAAATGATCCGAAAAGCGGTCACGTGGCCTAATCCAATGTCACTATAGAGAAAGCACAACCTGTTCTGTTCACAAAAGAGCCCCTACTGCTCATTGCACATTTCACAGCTCTAACTGCCATACATATGCGGAGGGATTTTAAAGATTGGTAGCTGCGAGGGCAGACACAATCTTCTATCGTCTTCAACTATTTACCAATCATTTGGAAGCATCTGCAAACAATCATTCATCATTTAAAATAATAAATACAGATACTGTATACACTCACCGGCCACTTTATTAGGTACACCTGTTCAATTGCTTGGTAACACAAATTGCCAATCAGCCAATCACATGGCAGCAACTCAATGCATTTTGGCATCTAGACATAGTGAAGATGACTTGTTGAAGTTCAAAGATCAGAATGGGGAAGAAATGGGATTTAAAGTGTAGCTGCTGACTTTTAATAATCGGACACTCACCTATCCCTCGCTCCAGTGATGCGGTCGCACGGGGGCTCGCTCTTCACCCCCTCCCCTTGGCGGCGCCGGCATCACAAGTGTGGGCATTCCCAGCTTTGGCTTCAAAGCCAGGCGTGCACTGCGCATGCGCAAGTCTCGCTGCACCTTGTGAATGGCTGGCGTATCTTCTGGGACCTGTGACCCAGAAGATCGCTGAGGGAGGGGGGAAGGTGGACTCCGCGGCTCTAGGAGAGGAAGTGGACCTGGGACCCTGTGAAAACAAGGTCCCCGGTCCCCCTCCCCCCCCCCCCCAAACAAATGGCTAGCTCGTGCATGGCTAGCAGGTGGGAGCCCACCGCACTCTGCGGCAGTATGGCCGTGGGTCCGGCGGACTCAGTGTCCGCCAGCTACTCGTGATTGCCTGGCAGAGGAGAAAAACGGGGAACCGCTGAGTTTACATCGCTCTGTCAGGCGGCATGTAAGAGATCTACTGATCCCTGTCACTGGGATCAGTTAGATCTCTTATGCCCCTGGCAGCCCAGCCCCCTCATAGTTAGGGAACACAGTTAACCCCTAGATCGCCCCCTGCAGGTTAACCCCTTCACTGCCAATGACATTTATACAGTAATCAGTGGATATTTAAATTTCTGATCGCTGTATAAATGTCATTGGTCCCAAAAAAGTGTCAAAAATGTCTGACATGTCCGCCCCAATATCACAGTCCCGATAGAAATCGCAGATCGCCGCCACTACTAGTAAAAAAATAAATAAAGAGTAAAAACGCCATATTTGAATTCTCATGGTTTGTAAGCGCGGCAACTTTTGCGCAAACCAATCAATAACCGCCGATCACGATTTTTTTTACCACAAATATGAGGAAGAATATATATTGGCCAAAAGTGATGAATACATTTTTTTTATTATTTTTGGATTTGTATTATAGCAAAAAGTAAAAAATATTGTTTTTTTTTTTCAAAATTGTCGCTATTTTTTTGTTTATAGCGGTGATCAGTAGTAACGCAGGGGGGATCAAATGCCACCAAAAGAAAGCTCTATTTGTGGGAAAAAAAGGACGCTAATTTCGTTTGAGTACAACGTAGCACGACCACGCAATTGTCAGTTAAAGCAACGCAGTATTTGATCACCTCTGCGGATTTTATTTTTTGCGCTATAAACAAAAAAAGAGCGACAATTTTGAAAAAAAAAACCAATATTTTTTACTTTTTGCTATAATAAATATCCCAAAAAATATAAAATAAAATCGCAATAAGCGCATATTGATTGGTTTGTGTAAAAGTTATCGCGTCTACAAACTATGAGAATTAATTTATGGCATTTTTATTATTTTATTTCTTTTACTGGTAAGGGCGGCGATCTGCGATTTTTATTGGGACTGCGATATTGCATCGGACACTTTTGACTTTTTGGGACCATTGACATTTATACAGCGATCAGAACTAAAAATAGCCACTAATTACTGTATAAATGACACTGGCAGGGAAGGGGTTTACACTAGGGGGCAATGAAGTGGTTAACTGTGTTCCCTCAGCGTGTTCTAACTGTGAGGGGGCTGGGCTGGCAGGGACATGACAGATCTAACTGATCCCGAGTACAGGGAACAGTAGATCACTGTCATGTCCCCTGACAGAACGGGGAACCACCGTGTTTACATGGCGGATCCCCGTTCTGCCTCTCTATTAGGCTACCAGGGTCGCCGGCAGACATTGAGTCCGCCCAACCTGCGGGCATACTCACATAGCGTGCAGCGGGCGCGGGAGTTTATATACGGCGATTCTAGCAGGGATGCCAACCTGCCCCAGTAAAAGTGCATGACTGGTCGGCAAGTGGTTAAATGCCACGGCCTACCTGAGTATTGTTGCTGACCATGTCCATCCCTTTATGACTAAAGTGTACCCTTTTCTGATGGCTCCCTCCAGCAGGATAATGCACCATGTCACAAAGCTCCAATCATCTCACCACTGGACAATGAGGTCACTGCACTCCAATGGCCTCCACAGTCACCACATCTCATCCAATAGAGCACCTTTGGGATGTGGTGGAATGGGAGATTCGCATCATGGGTGTGCAGCCGACAAATCTGCAGCAACTGCGTTATACTATCATCAATATGGACCAAAATCTCTAAGGATTGTTTCCAAACCCATGCTGAGTCTATGCCACGAAGAATGAAGGCAATTCTGAAGGCAAAAGGGGGTCCAACCCAGTACTAGCAAGGTGTACCTAATAAAGTGGCCGGTGAGTGTATATACATTATCTCACAAAAGTGAGTACACCCCTCACATATTTATAAATATTTTATTCTAACTTTTCATGTGACAACACTGAAGAAATGACACTTGGCTACAATGTAAAGTAGTGAGTGTACAGCTTGTATAACAGTGCAAAATTGCTGTCCCCTCAAAATAAATCAACACACAGCCATTAATGTCTAAACCGCTGGCAAGAAAAGTGAGTACACCCCTGAGTGAAAATGTCCAAATTGGGCCCAAAGTGTCAATATTTTGTGTGGCCACCATTATTTTCCAGCACTGCCTTAACCCTCTTGGGCATGGAGTTCACCAGCGCTTCACAGGTTGCCACTGGAGTCCTCTTCCACTCCTCCATGACGACATCACAGAGCTGGTGGATGTTAGAGACCTTGCACTCCTCCACCTTCCGTTTGAGGATGCTCCACAGATGCTCAATAGGGTTTAGGTCTGGAGATGCTTGGCCAGTCCATCATCTTTACCCTCAGCTTCTTTAGCAAGGCAGTGGTCGTCTGGGAGGTGTGTTTGGGGTCGTTATCATGTTGGAATACTGCCCTGCGGCCCATTCTCTGAAGGGAGGGGATCATGCTCTGCTTCAGTATGTCACAGTACATGTTGGTATTCATGTTTCCCTCAATGAACTGTAGCTCCCCAGTGCCGGCAGCACTCATGCAGCCCCAGACCATGACACTCCCACCACCATGCTTGACTGTAGGCAAGACACACTTGTCTTTGTACTCCTCACCTGGTGGCCTCCACACACGCTTGACATCATCTGAACTAAATAAGTTTATCTTGGTCTCATCAGACCACAGGACATGGTTCCAGTAATCCATGTCCTTAGTCTGCTTGTCTTTAGCAAACTGTTTGCAGGCTTTCTTGTGCATCATCTTTAGAAGAGGCTTCCTTCTGGGAGGAAAGCCATGCAGACCAATTTGATGCAGTGTGTGGCGTATGGTCTGAGCACTGACAGGCTGACCCCCCACCTCTTCAACCTCTGCAGCAATCCTAGCAGCACTCATACGTCTATTTTCCAAAGACAACCTCTGGATATGATGCTGAGTACCTGCACTCAACTTCTTTGGTCCACCATGGCGAGGCCTGTTCTGAGTGGAACCTGTCCTGTTAAACCACTGTATGGTCTTGGCCACCGTGCCGCAGCTCAGTTTCAGGGTCTTGGCAATCTTCTAATAGCCTAAACCATCTTTATGTAGAGCAACCATTCTTTTTTTCAGATCCTCAGAGAGTTCTTTGCCATGAGGTGCCATGTTGAACTTTCAGTGACCAGTATGAGAGAGTGAGAGCGATAACACCAAATTTAACACACCTGCTCCCCATTCACACCTGAGATCTTGTAACACTAACTAATCACATGACACCAGGGAGGAAAAATGGCTAATTGGCCCCCATTTGGACATTTTCACTTAAGGGTGTACTCACTTTTGCTGCCAGCGGTTTAGACATTAATGGCTGTGTGTTGAGTTATTTTGAGGGGACAGCAGATTTACACTGTTATGCAATCTTCAGGAGAGCCTCCCGCCTAGTACCCGTTGGTCGGCTTAGGCTGATCATGAGGTTTGGGGGCCGCTAAAAGTTTTGTCTAGGTGCCTTGACTCCATAAGGAGCCTTCCTATTCAGGAGGGGGTGAATGCACGTCCTAAATGTACTTTTTGTGTGTTCTCATACACTTTTTTTGATTCACTTCTTGTTTTTGTTTTTTTTTTGCAAGGTGGGGCCTCCAGGGATCGGACTTGTTTTTCCAGCACATCCCACAGATGCTCTATTGAATTGAGATCTGAAGAATTTGGAGGTCAAGTCCACACCTCAAACTCGCTATTGTGTTCCTCAAAACATTCTTAAATTCACCAGACCAGGTCACCTTCTTCCATTGCTCTGTGGTACTGTTCTGATGCTCATGTGCCCATTGTTGGTGTTTTTGTCTGTGGACACATTTCAGCATGGGCACCCTGACCGCTCTGCATCTACACAGACCCATAATACACAACAATCTGCAATACACAGTTCTGACACCTTTCTATTAGATCCAGCATTAACATTTTTAGCTAGCCTTCGCTCCCCATCAATGAGTCTTGGGCGCCCATGACCCTGTCTCCGGTTTTCCTTCCTTGGACCACTTTGGTAGATCCCAACCACTACAGACTGAGAACATCCCACAAGAGCTGGAATTTTAGAATTGCTCTGACTCAGTCGTCTAGCCATTACTATTTGGCCCTCCTCAAAGTTGCCCAAATAATGAAATTTTAGTCTCATTTGACTACCTTACATGCACCTTGGAGATTCTGAGGCCACATGGTAAAAGGTGTTCTGGCCAGATGAGACTAAAATTGAATATGTCTGGTGGAAATTCAATACAGCTCACCATCCAAATAACAACACTTGTTTCTCTGCAGCAAGGACTGGAGCACTTGTCAGGATAGAAGGAAAAATGGATGGGGCAAAATAACATAAAATTCTTGAGGAAAATCTGCTGCCCTCTGCCAGAAAGTTGTCAATGGGAAGAAGGTTTACCTTTCAATATGACAATGGCCCAAAGCACTCAGCAAAGATGACTACACAGTGGTTGCAGGAGAAAAAGGTGAATGACCTTGCATAGTCTAGTCAGAGCCCAGACTTAAACCCCAATAAAAATCCGTGGAATGACTTGACAACTGAAATGAGTTGTAAAGGCAGAAGGTTTTTTATCTTAATGCATTCTACTCATTAACCACTTAAGGACTGGAAGGATTTCCCGCATTAGGACCAGAGCACTTTTTGCGATTCGGCACTGCGTCGCTTTAACTGACAATTGCGCGGTCGTGCGATGTTGTACCCAAATTAAATTGCCGCCCTTTTCCCCCCACAAATAGAGATTTCTTTTGGTGGTATTTCATCACCTCTGCGTCATTTCTGATCACCGCTATTAAAAAAAAAAGAGCGACAATTTTGAAAAAAAAAACTGTTTTTTTACTTTTTGCTATAATACATATCTAAAAAAAAAAAATAAAAACAAATGTATTCATCAGTTTTGGCCATTATATACTTCCTCATATTTGTGGTAAAAAAAATTGCGATCTGCGTTTATTGATTGGTTTGCGCAAAAGTTGCCGTGTTTACAAACCATGAGAATTCATTTATGGCGTTTTAACAATTTTTTTTTTTTTTTTACTAGTAATGGCGGCAAACTGCGATTTTTATCGGGACTGTGATATTGCAGCGAACATGTCGGACATTTTTGACATTTTTTGGGACCAATGACTTTTATACAGCGATCAGAAATTTAAATATCCGCTGATTACTGTATAAATGTCATTGGCAGTGAAGGGGTTAACCTGCAGGGGGCAGTGAAGGGGTTAACTGTGTTCCTTAGGCGTGTTCTAACTGTGAGGGGGCTGGGCTACCAGGGGCATAAGAGATATAACTGATCCCAGTGACAGGGATCAGTAGATCTCTTATATGCCGTCTGATAGAACGGGGAAACCCGTGTTTACATTGGCGGTTCCCCGTTTTTCTTCTCTCCCAGGCAATCACGAGTAGCTGGTGGACATCAAGTCCGCCCGAGCCGCGGCCACACTGCTGCAGAGTGCGGAGGGCACGAGAGAGTGCCTGCATGCTCCTGCCCGCTAGCCGCGCACAATAAACGTTGATTTGCGATACAGCGCCAATCTGCAGCAGTAAATGTACGCCAGCCGGGCGGAAACCGGTTAAGATAAAAAACCTTCTGTGTGTAGCAGCCCCCCAGTACCTGCCTAATTACTTACCTGAGCCCCATCTTTCTCCAGCGATGTCCATGAGTGTCTTAGCTGTTCGGGACACTCCTCCTGATTGGCTGAGACACAACAGCGGCACCATTGGCTACTGCAGCTGTCAATCAAATTCAGTCAGCCAATCAGGGGAAAGGGGGTGGGGCCGAGTCAGGGCTCCATGTCTGAATGGATACAGGGAACTGTGACTTGGCTCGGGTGCCCCCATAGAAATCTGCTGGCTGAGGGGGCACTCGATAGGAGGGAGGGGCCAGGAGCAGCAAAGAGGGACCTGAGGAGGATTTTTTTTGTTTTTTTAAAAACGAGACTTTACAATCACTTGACGTCCACAATCACCATCAAATGTAACTGAACTTGAGCAGTTCTGTAAAGAAGAGCTGGCAAATATTGCAAAGTCTAGATGTGCAAAGTTAATAGAGACAAATCCCAACAGACTAAGGCTGGGTTCACACCATTTGCAAATTGATTGTGGGTTCCCCGCATCCAATTCGCAATAGCAGGAGATTTCGACCCTCTATGGAGCCGGTTCACATATCTCCGCAGCAGGTCCGATGCATTTTTCACAAAAACGCTGTGCGACTTTTGGTCCGTTTCAGGTCCGAATTCAGCCCAAAATTCGGGCTGAAATCGGACCTGAAACAGTGAACCAGAACACATCGGACCCCTGCTGTGAGCCGCATGCGGTTCATATGTGAACCCAGCCTGAAGGCTGTCACTAAAGCAAAAGGCGGTTCAACAAAATATTGACGTAAGGGGGTGATTCTTTTTCCAACTCAGTTGATTCAGCTGAAAACAGTGATTCTGTTTTTGAATTTTGATTTTTTTTTTCTGGCATGTTGGTGTTATAGCTTTCATTTGGATGTCATAAGTTGCACTGAGTAAATACAGCTGGATAAAACAAAAACTGTGTCTGTCTTCATTTTCAGGTTGCAAAGCAACAAAATGGGATTATTTTAAAGGGAGGTGATTCTATTCTATACCCACTGTATATATAGGAGGAGGTTTATATTGAGAAGTCATAATGCTGCCTAGAGGCACTGTGAAAGCCCTACTCAATCTGGCTGCTGAAGGATTTAAAGAAAGCAAATGAAATAGGGGTAAAAGAATTTATGGTAAGCCGGACACCAGTACAATAAAAGGGGACGTTTCCAGAGACAATAATTCCAGGGATCTGGAAAAGCGGGAACTGTCCTTGGATCCTGGAGACATTTATCTACTGCTGAGCTACTCTCTTGAGAAAGTCACTATAGACTTCTTCAGGGATACATATGTCCCTTTTATTTATAGCAGTCTGCCTGCTAATTGAATCATTGCCCTGAGCCCACTTGTGTCTTAAGCGGCCGTGTTGTGTGCGTTCGCCTTCTGCTTGGCTGGCTGCTCATAATTTATACGCCTGAGTCCGGCAGGCAATAAGCGGAGTTATATTGGTCATAATAGAGAGCAGCGGGCATTGTCCTCTCTGTTGAAGATTCGTCATTGGAGAAGAGCCGGACCAGGTCTGCCCATGTTGTCATAGTGTCTCTGGGGTGAGGGGGCAGCTGCTCTCCTTTCCCCTGACCTTCTGCTCTTCTATCCCAGGCTGTCTCATCCCTGCGATTAATCCCCCGTGCTGGACACCTGTCCGCTCCAAACATAGAGGTACGGAGGAAAAAAAAATCATCTTCTGGTCAAGCAGGAGCATGCCATTATTTCTAAAATTGGGCAACATTGCAATCAAGGCATTTAAAGCCGAAGTTTATTCTGCTTATATTTTGCTCCCCACCTCCCGACTAGGTTAACATTTACTGTACATGTGATGCTGAAGCTCCATGATTGAGCAAACTGAAATACAATTAATGAAAGGGGCAGGCCAGGGAAGGCCAGGCTGGGGAGAAAAGTGCTAGATGATGCTGGATGTCCTAGAGCCAAGTAATAAGGTGGCCTATATCTGACTTGCTGCAGCTTCTAATGCACATTTTGAGAAGCTCACAGTGTGCAGTGAAATCAGAGTAAGCAATTTCAGTACAGGAGAGGAACCTGCACAACTACGTAGGACTGAACAAAAGGCTGGAGGTCAGTGTTTAGCCTTTTACTGACCTGCATGGAAATTTACACATTTGTTATGGGTGGATTTAAAGTGGAGCCAGTCTCTGACAGCCTTCAGTAACAGTTCCATGGTCTCTGATAATGTCTTGCAGCATATCCTTAGTCTCATGCTGCCCTCTGTAGCATGTCCACAGTCTCCAAACATTCTTGAAGCAAATCCCCAGTCTGATGGTCTCCTGAAGCATGGCTCCAGTCTCTGAGGGTCTCCTGAAGCATGCCCCCAGTCTCTGATGGCCTTCTGAAGGATGTCACTTGTCTGATGGATTCCTGAAGCATGTCCCAGTCTCTGATGGTCTTTTAAAGTACAGTATGTGCCCAGTCTCTGATGGTCTCCTGAAGTATGTCCCCAGTCTCTGATGGCCTTCTGAAGTATGCCCCCAGTCTCTGATGATTTCCTGAAGTATGTTCCCAGTCTCTGTCGGTCTCCCGAAGCATGTACCCAGTCTCTGATGGCCTTCTGAAGTATGTCCCCAGTCTCTGATGGTCTCCTGAAGTATGTCCCCAGTCTCTCATGGTCTCCTGAAGCATGTCCCCAGCCTCTGTTGGTCTCCTGAAGCATGTCCCCAGTCTCTGATAGCTTTCTGAAGTATGTCCCCACTGTATGATGGTTTCCTGAAGCATGCCCCGAGTCTTTGATGATTTCCTGAAGCATGTCATCAGTCTCTGATGGTCTCCTGAAGCATGTCCCCAGTCTCTGATAGCCTCCTCAAGCATACCTCCAATGTCTAATGGTCTCCTGAAGCATGTCCCCAGTCTCTGATGGTCTCCTGAAGTATGTCTCCAGTCTCTGATGGTCTCCTGAAGCATGTCCCCAGTCTCTCATGGTCTCCTGAAGCATGTCTCCAGTTTCTGATCATCTCCTGAAGCATGTCCCCAGTCTCTGATGGTCTCGTGAAGCATGTGCCCAGTTTCTGATGGTCTCCTGAAGCATGATCCCAGTCCTGAAACATGTCCCCAGTCTCTGATGGTCTCCCGAAGCATCCCCCCGTGTCTGATGGTCTCCTGAATTATGCCCTCGTCTCTGATAGTCTCTTGAATCATGCCCCTGTCTCTGATGGTCTTCTGAAGCATGTCCCTAGTTTCTGATGGTCTCCTGAAGCATGTCCACAGTCTCTGAAGGTCTCCTGATGCATGTCCTCCATCCTTGATGGTCTCCTGAAGCATGCCGCTGTCTGATGATCTCCTGAAGCATTTCCTGAGTCTCTGATGGTCTCCTGAAGCATGTCCCCAGTCTCTGAAGGTTTCCTGAAGCATGTTCCCAGTCCTGATGCATGTTCCCAGTCTCTGATGGTCTCCTGAAACATGTCCCAAGTCTCTGAAGGTCTCCTGAAGCTTTTACCCATGTCTGATGGTCTTTGGATACATGCCCCCATCTCTGATAGTCTCCTGAATCATTTCCCCATCTCTGATGGTCTCCTTAAGCATGTCCCCCATCTCTGATGGTCTCCTTAAGCATGTCCCCCATCTCTGATGGTCTGCTGAAGCATATAGCTCTCTCGGATGGTCTCCTGAATCATTTCCCCTTCTCTGATGGTCTCCTTAAGCATGTCCCCCATCTCTCATGGTCTCCTGAAGTATGCCGCTGTCTCTGATAGTCTCCTGAAGCATTTTCGGAGTCTCTGATGGTCTCCTGAAGCATGTACCCAGGGCCAGATGGTCTCCTGAATCATGCCCCAGTGTCTAATGGTCTTCTGAAGCATGACCCTAGTTTCTGATGGTCTCCTGAAGCATGTCCCCAGTATCTTATGGTTTCCTGAAGCATGCCACTGTCTCTGATGGTCTTCTGAAGCATGTCTTCAGTTTTGATGGTTTCCTGAAGCATGTCTCCAGTTTCAGATGGTCTCCTGAAGCGTGTCCTCAGTCTCTGATGGTCTCCTGAAGCATGTTCCCAGTCTCTGATGGCCTCCTCAAGCATACCTCCAATGTCTAATGGTCTGCTGAAGCATGTCCCCAGTTTCTGATGGTCTCCTGAAGCATGTCCCCAGTATCTTATGGTTTCCTGAAGCATGCCACTGTCTCTGTTGGTCTCCTGAAGCATGTCCCCAGTTTTTTATGGTCTCCTGAAGCATGCCCTCAGTCTCTGATGGTCTACTGAAGCATGCCCAGTGTCTCCAACCACTCCAGCTATACCATGTAATCGGTTAGGGGAAAAAGGATTTGCTTAACGCCCAACTGAACTTTTAATTTAAACCAGCTTAATACATACCAAGTACATCAAAACTAAAGGTTTGCAATGTCTTAAAATGTGGGGGTTTTTTTTTTTTTTTTTTTTTTTTAGAAAGCAGCCTGTTCTGCCCCACTTTTATTTAATTTGTATTGTATTGAACTACAAAAAGTTATAATTTTTTAGTAGTACGCAGGCATCTAATAGTGGTTTCTGGCCACTACAACTTGTTTACTAATGTGATTTTGGTATCCTTCTCTGCCCTGCCCTCCTGTCTAGGGCTATTTAGTTTAGTCTTGGCTAGACCCTCCCCACTTCTGCTATGTTCCCTCAGTCAGTGTTAGTTATTTACAGAGACAGGGTTAGGAGAATCATTGTCTTCTTTCCTTTCAAAAGACTGGGGAAAAAAACATCCTTTGTATTGCAATTAGCTGAAGTAAAATTGTGTTAGATTCAACTTCTCTGTCTTTTTGAAGAGTCAAGCTGCCTGTGGATGCTACCAAGTCAGCAGGTGGCCATACTGTCTGGACAGCTTATGTCTAAGGAGGTATGTCAATGCATAAAGCAACAGAACACAGTGATAAGACATTGAGCAGAAAAGCCTGCGCCCTGCCAATATGCTGCAGAGAAGGACTCTTGCTCTCTGTCAGGAAGCAGTGGTCTTTATGCAGGGGTCTGACACCTCATTACAGGGTCAGAGCTCAAGCTCTCCAATTGACAAGGAGCATAAGCTTTGTTGACTGAAGGTCTAAATCGATAGGGTGGGTGTCAGACCTCTATAGAGAGACCACCACTTCCACACAGTGAGCAAGGGTCCTTCTCTGTGGCATGCTGGCAGGGGATAGGCTTTTTTATGAGGCTACGGCTGCTTTCCAAAGAAAATGAGCTATAAGGTATTAGGCATTTTCTGTTCTGATGCACTTGAAATATTTATAGGTAAATGTACCCTTTCCCTACCAACTTTAGGGTAAAAAGTGTCCCTCTTCTCCATCTCAGAAGGGTGGTAGGAATGGTATTTTTAAAGCCATCAGTTGCCAACCTTAATATTAAGTAGCTGCTGTTGGAACTCTGCAGGCAGGAAGAAGAGGCCAAAGGTCTGCAGAGACAAGCGCAGCCAATAAAACATGGCGATTGCCTATACAGATTATTAATAGAAAGGTTCATAATTCATGAGCATTTCATATCTGGGCTTCTCTGGTAGCTTGGCGGAGCAATGCCTGAGCTCTGATATACTGACCTTATTAAATATCCAGCAATGAATCCTCAGTGTTTGTGCTGGGGAATTATTGTCCAGAAGTCAGGCCTTATTTTATGATAATGGGGTTCCTGGGCTGCTCTGTTACATGTTAGATAGCCTGCCAACAATTCGTTATACTGCAGTATGATAACACTATTTATTAGTGATAAGCAAAAGTGCAGTTAACAGGAGAACCCAGTAGGAATTTTGCCTGCCCAGCATGTATGGCCAAACCCTATTGAAGTCCATGGGAATGCAATCTTGTTTTTTTTCCTAGCCTACTTTGCAAGCTTTTGGTGAACAAAGTGATAAGTAGCTGTGCACTGGCATGGAGGACATGTACCAGTGCAAAACATTTTTTTAAAAACGCACTGCTTACCAGAGAGAGGGTCCTTTAATGCAGCCTAAAGGGCAACATTGAACATACAAAAATCTTTTAAATAACAAGCTTGTGAAGCCTTAAAATTACACATGAAGTTATGAAACAGTACAAGTTGATCCTTTAAAAGTGACATTAGTAAAATGAAAAAATGTTGGCAGTTGCCAGGTAGGGAGTGCAGCCTTTGAGCCCCGCCTTCTGAATTACACCAGGCCACGTGCCTTTCAACATTGGAAAGACATCTTGTCCTCATGTTGAGGGGACAAGGGCCTCATCTCAACACTCTGTCCCTTGAAAGGGATGTGGGGTTTGTGGCAGGGGCTTATCGTAATCTGGAAGATGGGTCTTAACCGCTTGCCGACCGCTGATCGGCAATTGACGGCGACAAAGTGGCTCTGTAACGCAAATCGCCGTCATACGACGGCGGCTGCGATACAGAGCCACTGTGAGCGCGCGCGCGCCGCCGGACGCGCTCACTGTGTTCGGGGGGGCCAGGGAGCGGGTGCGGCGGCTTCGATTGCCGCCGGCCACCGGCGATGCCCCCCCCAGAGTGAAGGAGCGGAGGTCCGTGTAAGTAAACACGGACCTCCGCTCTGTGTGAGGGGGAAGGCCTGTGATCACAGCCTTCCTGTACATGAAGGCTGTGACCACTTCCCTTCCCCAGATAGGGCAGTCCCCCCACAGTTAGAACACGCCCAGGGAACATAGTTAACCCTTAGAGTGCCCCCTGCAGGTTAACCCCTTCACTGCCAATGGCATTTACACAGTAATCAGTGCATTTTTATAGCACTGATCGCTGTATAAATGCCAATGGTCCCATAAAAGTGTCAAAACGTTCCGACATGTCCGCCCCAATATCGCAGTACCGCTAAAAATCGCAGATCGCCGCCATTACTAGTAAAAAATAAAAAAAATAAAAACCCCAAAAATTAATTCTCATCATCCGTAAACGCGACCACTTTTGCGCAAACCAATCAATAAACGCTGATTGTGATTTTTTTTATCGCAAATATGAGGAAGAATATAAATCGGCCAAAAACGGTGAAAAAAAATGGTTTTTTAGATTTTTTTTTTTGGATTTGTATTTTAGCAAAAAGTAAGAAATCTGGGTTTTTTTGCAAAATTGTCGCTCTTCTTTTGTTTATAGCGGCGATCAGAAATGACGCAGAGGTGATCAAATACCACCAAAAGAAAGCTCTATTTGTGGGAAAAAAAGGACGCAAATTTCGTTTGGGTACAACGCCGCACGACCGCGCAATTGTCAGTTAAAGCGACGCAGCGCCGAATCGCAAAAGGGGCTCCGGTCCTAAAGCTGGAAATCCTTCCGGGGCTGAAGTGGTTAAGTTGATTTTGCACAGTGTCCCAACTTTTTTGGAATTTGGGTTGTGCATTACAATATACAAAATGTAAGCAATGTTGCCAGATGTAAATCTATTGTCAATCACATCATCCAGCAATGCACTGTAGATGGCCCAATGCCACAACTACCCTCTTCTCGATGATATTTCTCTGCCAATACATTCACCTTCTGCCTGAAAATATTGCCCCTCTGCTCCACCACCACCTACCTGGCAGGCTGCTGTTTGTAAACAAGCCACCTGGGGGTGCTGGGTGACATTATTGTCCATTTAAGGTCATGATTTTGCATATAATATTTTCCTGGCTGGTTGGTTTACAAATAGAAACCGTCTGTAGATCTGTCACTTAGCAGTGGTAGTGCTATCAACACTAATGCCTAGTGCACACTACTAGTTTTTTTGCGTTCAACCCGAAAATAGCTCACAACTCAAGTCAGAGTTGCTGTACCAAAAAACCGACGTTAGTTCCAGAAATTTCCCCTGCTGTGCACGGGCCAAATGTCAGCCGGTTTCGATTGAACTGGCCAATGTCGTCCGACATTCAGCATGTACTAGGCTTAAGTGAGAAATCCCAGGCCAGTTTACCATAGCCCCAATCATTCTTTAATAAAGATTGGGGTTCTGCTGCTTTAAGGGACATCAGTAAATACAGAGTGCAGGTTTTGAACCACTGAATTGTGTTTGCAATGTACATTGAGATCTTGACCTTATTACCAAAATCCCTTAGAAGCCTTTTAACATTTTAACACTATTTCAAAAGTTGTTTTCAATCTTCTAAAATCAGCAGCTTTTATTAAAATAACAACTGGTGATCCTGCCATGAAGGGTCCCTCTTTAGACACATCCTGTCATGGGGTGGTGACTATCTACCAATGGTCCTGCTGTGTTGTCAGCCTGTCACATCTACAACTGATGGAAAATTACAAGTGGCCTTGTTGTCTATATCAGGAAGCCAGCCCTAAAGCAATGATATGCAGCCGATGGTGGAGTAAGCATATGTAGGCATGGAGTAATAGGCTGCAGGAGTTCACCAGCACTGAGATACAAAAAGAGAAGACACTGGTGAATGTTGTATTTGATGCAGACAAAAAACATGTCAACTGTTTATAATACACAATTATTCTGACTCCAACTGTTGTAATAGTGACTTATCCCTTGCTGAGACCTCTATGCCTGGCCTGTATAAGCAGATATAATCACCGCGGACAGTCTTTATCAGATAGCTTGATCTTCCATAAGCATCTCTTTATTGCAGATAGCAGGTACAGCAGACAACAAATGTGGCAGGTGGTTGAAAGATGGTATCTGCAGGTCAAAACATGGTAATGTGTCCTAGGATTCGAGCAGATTGTGTGAGGCCTACAAACATGTGGCCATATTCTTTCTCATGAAACAGAGAGAGGACACAGGAAGAGGAAGTTACATCACAGAGTGACCCAGGAAAAGGAAATTAGCTGAGAAGATGGGAGGGAGCACACTTAGAAAACAGAATGGAAAGATGCAATATCCAAAACAACCACAAGATGGCAGTGTAATAACCAACTATACAAACATTACTATAACTATGCATAGCATTATGTTTACATGATAATTACATGTACCAGCACAACAGTAGTTTAGCAAAATTAAAGTGTTCGTTTTTTGACTAATCCTGCTAAAAAGGCCCCTATGTGTACCCTTTTTCCTATAGTCTTCCTGCTGGTCCAGTGACATCACCAGTACTTTCTCTTCTTCCTTTAGCAGTGGGCAGCATTCTTCCAGGACTGAGCACTGCTTACATAATGACAATCCTGGAGTACTGTGAGCCCGGGTGCACCCCCCAGTGGGCATGCAAAGGACAGGTAGTGCTCACATGAAGAAATGAGAAGAATGGAACAAGTGTCATTCTGCCCCAAAAAGAATTGCTAACACTTGACCGAAGTCGGGGACAGTGCCGCAGTGTGAAAAGGGTAAGTAGAGACTAGCAATTTATTTTTCAAAACAAAAGGGGGATTTTATCATTTAAAAAAAAAATGGCGTTCTGTTTTGATGCTTTCTAGTTAGGGTTTAAATCTACTTTACTAGCAAGGGCCAGGATGAGATCAGCAAGCCAAGATGATAATGGTGATACATGCCTTACCTATACGGTGCCACCTTGGACCAATTTCTCACCTTGGCTTGTAATAGGAACGGCCCTTCCATGGCCCCTGACACTTATCAATCATATGATCTGGGAAGTAACATAAGCAAAAAGTTTATTACCCTTTGTGTCTGGTGTGTAGACATATCATAACTCTCTCGGTCCCCGGCATATCTCTGACCGGAGGAAAGGTTAACGCAGGAGTTACACTCTTCCCCTCGGATTGTGTCCATGCCGGGGCAACACATAGCAGATTATGGAGAAATGAACTCTATATATTACCACCTCTCCAGTCCCCACAGTCCTATAGAGGTACAGTAAATGATACATACTTACAGCCGCAAGAAATTATTAGAGAACAAATCTTACCAAGACCTTTGTCTGTAGTGCAGACTTCTTTCCAGAAAGGGGGGAACGAGTTTATAAATCTGGAGAACTCTCTGAGATTATGAAAGCTCAGATTTGAGGGACAGTCTCTGGAGTTAGCCATAGACATTAGATAGGATCATCGTCTGTTCTTGAATGTTCACTTGTAAAACGATTTGTGCGTTAAATGTGGATGCAAATGTAGTGCTCAGCCCTGTAGGAGACCAACGTTTAGGTCCCTGGGCTCTTTCCCAGTAGCTGATCCCACAGCCATCACACATCAGTCACTCTATTCACTCATTAAACAGTCTAGGGGGTTTGCTTTTCTGGTGCTTTATTGGAAAAAACTTAAAGCGTAACTCCACTTTTGTTGAGAAAAAAATATTCCCCCCTGGGTGATCTATGTACAGTGCCTTGCGAAAGTATTCGGCCCCCTTTGAACTTTGCGACCTTTTGCCACATTTCAGGCTTCAAACATAAAGATATAAAACTGTAATTTTTCGCGAAGAATCAACAACAAGTGGGACACAATCATGAAGTGGAACGAAATTTATTGGATATTTCAAACTTTTTTTAACAAATAAAAAACTGAAAAATTGGGTGTGCAAAATTATTCAGCCCCTTTACTTTCAGTGCAGCAAACTCTCTCCAGAAGTTCAGTGAGGATCTCTGAATGATCCAATGTTGACCTCAATGACTATTGATGATAAATAGAATCCACCTGTGTGTAATCAAGTCTCCGTATAAATGCACCTGCACTGTGATAGTCTCAGAGGTCCGTTTAAAGCGCAGAGAGCATCATGAAGAACAAGGAACACACCAGGCAGGTCCGAGATACTGTTGTGGAGAAGTTTAAAGCCGGATTTGGATACAAAAAGATTTCCCAAGCTTTAAACATCCCAAGGAGCACTGTGCAAGCGATAATATTGAAATGGAAGGAGTATCAGACCACTGCAAACCTACCAAGACCTGGCT
>BLSH010316550.1:523060-534992 GCA_018402905.1 Glandirana rugosa
CCTAGGTCAGACAGACTAGTCCCCCACGTCCTTTTTTTAGTCCCGACTCTGTTGTGATGTGTGATGGGAGGATTCCAATGGGAAGGGGGGACTCTGGTGGGATGGGAGTGAATCAGTCAATGTAATTGGGGGACAGTGGTATAAAGGGGGCTGGCTCTGAAATGCTGGGTGGTATCTGATGGGAAGGGGAAAAGCTGATGTCAATGGCAGATGCCCCCATGTGGCTCCAAGGAGTGGGTGACATCATCATGCAGTGCAGATGCCAGTATCCTTCAGCCAATAAATATGGTTCAAGGTTGAGAAATGCTGATCTATCTAATACATGTGATTTTCATTGCAGCCTCATAGAAATGTACGGAACTAGGAGAGGAGAGGATAAAATGATAGTTGGCATTGTGCCCCCCTGATTTTTTTCCTGCACCCCCTGATCAGACAGACTGGATCCGGCCGCATATTCTAGTGCTGTATTTAGGTCTGTGAATGAAATGCTTGAGTCTCACTTTCCAGGATGCGTATTTTGGACCAATTTACGTGCATTCACCTAAACACACGTAAACGCACGCCTGTATACACGTAGTCATGAATTTACATGCGTACGCTTCTAAACGTTGTACACATATATAAATGCACATACTTTATACCACATTGCATGCATTTTAATGTTGGATCTTTCTGTCAGCTTCTGGCAGCAAGATTTGGTGTTGACTGGCATCATTTAAATGACATCTGTGGGCATGCCCCCTAGATCAGCTAAACACATTCCAGGTGCATCAAACAAAGATAAACGGAGTCTTTGTTTTCTTTAGAAAGCAGACACAGGCCTGAGTACTAAAGCCTGTCCCCTGTCAACTTGCTGCAACTTTCTCTTTCTGTGGAGGCAGTGGTCCCTCTGCAGAGGTTCAAAACCCAATTATTGTTTTCATCAGGTGAAAATAAAGGGACACAAAATCTGATAAAAGAAAACGAATGCAGCCACCACATCTAAGAACTGGTACGCTGCAATATACTACATTTATTTTCCTTGATTTCCTATTAAAAATGCTACTTGCCTGGCTGTTTCTGGCTCCAGTACCTTGTATGACTTCAGTGGTCACTGACCCAGAACTAACATGCAGCAAGCAAGTTCAAGTAAAAACTCCCAATCTGAATACTTGCTTGTGATCATTGACAGTACCGATTAGTAATGGCAGCCTGCAAATTTCCAGTGGTGGTCAGAATGTCACCCTTACAGATAGTTTTAATGATCATTGGTGTCATGCCGGAGACTCTACTATGTGGCATTGGCCCTAGAATTATGCGGGCATCATGAAATAGGAGGTCGGTCAGCCACAGCTCTAGCAATATCTGGAGGAACCCTGGAGTTCCACAGAACCCTGGTTAAGAATTGCTGGTATAGAGGACTTAAAACTATATACACTATATTGTCAAAAGTATTGGGACACCTGCCTTTACACGCACATAAACTTTAATGGCATCTCAGTCTTAGTCTGTAGGGTTCAATATTGAGTTGCCCCCCCTTTGCAGCTATAACAGCTTCAACTCTTCTGGGAAGGCTGTCCACAAGGTTTAGGAGTGTCTATGGGAATGTTTGACCATTCTTCCAGAAGCACATCTGTGAGGTCAGGCACTAATGTCAGAATCTCTGCTCTAATTCATCCCAAAGGTGTTCTATCGGGTTGAGGTCAGGACTCTGTGCAGGCCCGTCAAGTTCCTCCACCCCAAACTCACTCATCCATGTCTTTATGGACCTTGTTTTGTCCATGGGTCCTAAGCATTTGGCAGAAGGTGGATTATGCTGTGGGGTTGTTTTTCAGGGGTTCAGGGAACTCTTAAGGTGTCAGCATACCAAGACATTTTGGACAATTTCATGCTCCCAACTTTGTGGGAAAAGTTTGGGGATGGCCCCTTCCTGTTCCAACATGACTGCGCACCAGAGCACAAAGCAAGGTCCATAAAGACATGGATGAGTGAGTTTGGAGTGGAGGAACTTGACTGGGCTGCACAGAGTCCTGACTTCAACCTGATAGAACACTTTTGGGATAGATTAGAGCGGAGACTGCAAGCCAGGCCTTCTCGTCCAACATCAGTGCCTCACCTCACAAATGCACTTCTGGATGAATGGTCAAACATTCCCATAGACACTCCTAAACCTTGTGGGCAGCCTTCCCAGAAGAGTTGAAGCTGTTATAGCTGCAAAGGGTGGGCCAACTCAATATTGGACCCTACAGACTAAGACTGGGATGCCCTTAACCACTTCAGCCCCGGAAGGATTTCCAGCTTTAGGACCGGAGCCCTTTTTGCGATTCGGCGCTGCGTCGCTTTAACTGACAATTGCGCAGTCCTGCGACGTTGTACCCAAACGAAATTTGCGTCCTTTTTTTCCCACAAATAGAGCTTTCTTTTGGTGGTATTTGATCCCCTCTGCGTCATTTCTGATCGCCGCTATAAACAAAAGAAGAGCCACAATTTTGCAAAAAAACCCAAATTTCTTACTTTTTGCTAAAATACAAATCCAAAAAAAAAAACATAAAAAAACATTTTTTTCACCGTTTTTGGCCGATTTATATTCTTCCTCATATTTGCGATAAAAAAAATCGCAATCGGCGTTTATTGATTGGTTTGCGCAAAAGTGGTCGCGTTTACGGATGATGAGAATTAATTTTTGGGGTTTTTATTTTTTTTTTATTTTTTACTAGTTATGGCAGCAATCTGCGATTTTTAGCGGTACTGCGATATTTCAGCGGACATGTCGGAACGTTTTGACACTTTTTTGGAACCATTGGCATTTATACAGCGATTAGTGCTATAAAAATGCACTGATTACTGTGTAAATGCCATTGGCAGTGAAGGGGTTAACCTGCAGGGGGCGCGCTAAGGGTTAACTATGTTCCCTGGGTGTGTTTTAACTGTATAGGGGACTGCACTATCTGGGGAAGGGAAGTGGTCACAGCCTTCGTATACAGGAAGGCTGTGATCACAGCCCTTCCCCCTCACACAGAGCGGAGGTCCGTGTTTACATACACGGACCTCCGCCCCTTCACTCCGGGGGGGGCATCGCGGGTGGCCGGCGGCAATCGAAGCCGCCGCACCCGCTCCCTGGCCCCCCCCCCCGAACACAGTGAGCGCGCGCTCACAGTGGCTCTGCATCGCGGCCGCCGTCGTATGACGGCGTTTCGCGTTACAGAGCCACTCTGTCGCCGTCAATTGCCGATCAGCCGTCGGCAAGCGGTTAAAGTTCACGTGCATGTAAAGGCAGGTGTCCCAATACTTTTGGTAATATAGTGTGTATATCCAAATGGTATTACTACCTGTATAAATGACTTGCTGGGCTCAATAGGAGTTGCATGATTTGCTATGGCCAATGCTATGCTGTTGCTGGTTTATTGATTCCAATTAAAACTGGCATTAGTGTGTGACTGTAGGGAGGAAGATTCAATTTCTTTATGGAGAAGCACTGGTCAGTGTGGTTTATTACACTCAAGGTCGGAAAGTGTGCCAACTCCATACCACCACTTCCACCTACCCTGCCCCCCTTACTGCTAGGACTACAGCCAAACACTGCTGAACTAATGGGGCCTACTCAGCGCTCACTCATCTCACAGACCAGACACCCCTAATTGCAAGCCTGATTTCAACCTTCAGCTGCAATGTAGTAACTTATTATTATCCCTTTATTAAATGTAACACTATCTGATCTGAAAAATGACAGAGAGGGCTGCTACCAGGCAGACGCTTGTCTTAGCAGCCATAACGCTTAGCATTTCAGATCCCGCTGAGAAAATAACACTCTCCAATACAACTCCATTACCGCATCTCAGAAAATGCACATTACGCCGAATGAGCAGCCTGGGAAAAGGGATGTGTTCGGCTCGCTACGAATCGGACAGGCTTGACAGAATAACATTCTAAAAACCGCGCCATCCATTTGTTGTAATGGAATTACAAGGATAATTCTTCCCATGCTCAGGACTCCACTCAATGTTTCTCTAAACTAATAACAGAAAAATTAGGTCCTCAGACAAAGAAGCTTGTATTTTTTTTTTTCTTTTTTGTTATTTGACATTAATTTGTGCTTCTTTCGCCCCAGGCGCATCCAGTCTGGGTCTGTAAGGTAAAGGTCACTGGTTAAAAGTTCAGTATGTGATCAGCATCCAATGAGAATTCTGACTGGTGTGTGATGGAGAGACCTCTACTGGAGGTAGGTGGACTTACAGACAGTAATTGCTGATCGTAGTGCACTGTGTTCCAGTGGTGGGTACTTTCATGTAAATATTGGTACCTGTATTTGGGTTATAATATGACTGAGGTGCTGTTAAGGCTAAAGCGGAAAATCTGAAAATTGCTTTCAGCTATTACTGCACTGCATGGAGAAATGGTTTAGCTTTTCCTTGTAGGATTGCAACACCTGGTTGATATCTTTACTTGTGGTCAACTTCATGGCGCAACCAATATCTGCCTGTTAAGGTGACTGAATATCCAAAAGTAATATCTTACTTAAAAGCGAAGTATGGTATTTTTTTTCTTAAATCATACTTACCTAGGTGGATGCAGCATTGATGCGATGATGCATCTGTCTCCCGTCATCTCTAAGGGAGAGAACTGAGCAATCAAACACCGCTGATTGATTGCTCAGTTCTCTCCCTTAGAGATGACGGGAGACAGGTGCATTATCGCATCAATGCTGCATCCACCTAGGTAAGTATGATTATTTTAAAAAAATGCCATACTTGTCTTTTAAGTAAGGTATTACTTTTGGATATTTAGTCACCTTAACAGGCAGATATTGGTTGCGCCATTAAGTTGACCACAAGTAAAGATATCAACCAGGTGTTGCAATCCTGCAGAGCTGTGACTGTCAGCCACCCCTGTCTGCTCTGCTCTGGAGCACTGGCCTGTGCAGGGGACGGGAGCAGCTGGCTCAGGCTCTCAGCACTGTGAGTCCTGAGACCTGAGTCTTATGTCCTGAGACCTGAGTTCTAAGTTCTGAGACCTGAGTTTGATGTCTTTAGACCTGAGTCCTATGCCGGGAATCCTATGTCCTGAGACCTGAGTCCTATGTCCTGAGACCTGAGTCCTAAGTCCTGAGACCTGAGTTCTAAGTCCTGAGACCTGAGTCCTATGTCCTGAGACCTGAGTCCTATGTCCTGAGACCTGAGTCCTATGTCCTGAGACCTGAGTCCTATGTCCTGAGATCTGAGTTCTAAGTCCTGAGACCTGAGTTCTAAGTCCTGAGACCTGAGTCCTATGTCCTGAGACCTGAGTTCTAAGTCCTGAGACCTGAGTTCGATGTCTTTAGACCTGCGTCTTATGTCCTGAGACCTGAGTCCTATGTCCTGAGACCTGAGTTCTAAGTTCTGAGACCTGAGTTTGATGTCTTTAGACTAGAGTCCTATGCCGGGAGTCCTATGTCCTGAGACCTGAGTCCTATGTCCTGAGATCTGAGTTCTATGTCCTGAGACCTGAGTCCTATGTCCTGAGATCTGAGTTCTATGTCCTGAGACCTGAGTCCTAAGTCCTGAGACCTGAGTTCTAAGTCCTGAGACCTGAGTCCTATGTCCTGAGACCTGAGTCCTATGTCCTGAGACCTGAGTTCTAAGTCCTGAGACCTGAGTCCTATGTCCTGAGACCTGAGTCCTATGTCCTGAGACCTGAGTCCTATGTCCTGAGACCTGAGTTCTAAGTCCTGAGACCTGAGTCCTATGTCCTGAGACCTGAGTTCTAAGTCCTGAGACCTGAGTTCTAAGTCCTGAGACCTGAGTCCTATGTCCTGAGACCTGAGTTCTGAGACCTGAGTTTGATGTCTTTAGACCTGCGTCTTATGTCCTGAGACCTGAGTCCTATGTCCTGAGACCTGAGTTCTAAGTCCTGAGACCTGAGTTCGATGTCTTGAGACATGCGTCTTATGTCCTGAGACCTGAGTTCTAAGTTCTGAGACCTGAGTTTGATGTCTTTAGACCTGAGTCCTATGCCCGGAGTCCTAAGTCCTGAGACCCGAGTCCTAAGTCCTGAGACCTGAGTCCTATGTCCTGAGACCTGAGTCCTATGTACTGAGACCTGAGTTCTAAGTCCTGAGACCTGAGTTCTAAGTCCTGAGACCTGAGTCCTAAGTCCTGAGACCTGAGTCCTATGTCCTGAGACCTGAGTCCTATGTCCTGAGACCTGAGTTCTAAGTCCTGAGACCTGAGTTCTAAGTCCTGAGACCTGAGTCCTATGTCCTGAGACCTGAGTTCTAAGTCCTGAGACCTGAGTCCTATGTCCTGAGACCTGAGTTCTAAGTTCTGAGACCTGAGTTTGATGTCTTTAGACCTGCGTCTTATGTCCCGAGACCTGAGTTCTAAGTCCTGAGACCTGAGTTCTAAGTCCTGAGACCTGAGTCCTATGTCCTGAGACCTGAGTCCTATGTCCTGAGACCTGAGTCCTATGTCCTGAGATCTGAGTTCTAAGTCCTGAGACCTGAGTCCTATGTCCTGAGACCTGAGTTCTGAGACCTGAGTTTGATGTCTTTAGACCTGCGTCTTATGTCCTGAGACCTGAGTCCTATGTCCCGAGACCTGAGTTCTAAGTCCTGAGACCTGAGTTCGATGTCTTGAGACCTGCGTCTTATGTCCTGAGACCTGAGTTCTAAGTTCTGAGACCTGAGTTTGATGTCTTTAGACCTGAGTCCTATGCCCGGAGTCCTAAGTCCTGAGACCTGAGTCCTATGTCCTGAGACCTGAGTCCTATGTCCTGAGACCTGAGTTCTAAGTCCTGAGACCTGAGTCCTAAGTCCTGAGACCTGAGTCCTATGTCCTGAGACCTGAGTCCTATGTCCTGAGACCTGAGTCCTATGTCCTGAGACCTGAGTTCTAAGTCCTGAGACCTGAGTTCGATGTCTTGAGACATGCGTCTTATGTCCTGAGACCTGAGTTCTAAGTTCTGAGACCTGAGTTTGATGTCTTTAGACCTGAGTCCTATGCCCGGAGTCCTAAGTCCTGAGACCCGAGTCCTAAGTCCTGAGACCTGAGTCCTATGTCCTGAGACCTGAGTCCTATGTACTGAGACCTGAGTTCTAAGTCCTGAGACCTGAGTTCTAAGTCCTGAGACCTGAGTCCTAAGTCCTGAGACCTGAGTCCTAAGTCCTGAGACCTGAGTCCTATGTCCTGAGACCTGAGTCCTATGTCCTGAGACCTGAGTTCTAAGTCCTGAGACCTGAGTTCTAAGTCCTGAGACCTGAGTCCTATGTCCTGAGACCTGAGTCCTATGTCCTGAGACCTGAGTCCTATGTCCTGAGATCTGAGTTCTAAGTCCTGAGACCTGAGTTCTAAGTCCTGAGACCTGAGTTCTAAGTCCTGAGACCTGAGTCCTATGTCCTGAGACCTGAGTTCTAAGTCCTGAGACCTGAGTTCGATGTCTTGAGACCTGAGTCTTATGTCCTGAGACCTGAGTTCTAAGTTCTGAGACCTGAGTTTGATGTCTTTAGACCTGCGTCTTATGTCCTGAGACCTGAGTCCTATGTCCTGAGACGTGAGTTCTAAGTCCTGAGACCTGAGTTCGATGTCTTGAGACCTGCGTCTTATGTCCTGAGACCTGAGTTCTAATTTCTGAGAATTGAGTTTGATGTCTTTAGACCTGAGTCCTATGCCCGGAGTCCTAAGTCCTGAGACCTGAGTCCTATGTCCTGAAACCTGAGTCCTATGTCCTGAGACCTGAGTCCTATGTCCTGAGACCTGAGTCCTATGTCCTGAGACCTGAGTTCTAAGTCCTGAGACCTGAGTTCTAAGTCCTGAGACCTGAGTTCTAAGTCCTGAGACCTGAGTCCTATGTCCTGAGACCTGAGTCCTATGTCCTGAGACCTGAGTCCTATGTCCTGAGACCTGAGTTCTAAGTCCTGAGACCTGAGTTCTGGGTCCTGAGACCTGAGTCCTATGTCCTGAGACCTGAGTTCTAAGTCCTGAGACCTGAGTTCTAAGCCCTGAGACCTGAGTCCTATGTCCTGAGACCTGAGTTCTGAGACCTGAGTTTGATGTCTTTAGACCTGCGTCTTATGTCCTGAGACCTGAGTCCTATGTCCTGAGACCTGAGTCCTATGTCCTGAGACCTGAGTTCTAAGTCCTGAGACCTGAGTTCTAAGTCCTGAGACCTGAGTCCTATGTCCTGAGACCTGAGTTCTAAGTCCTGAGACCTGAGTTCTAAGTCCTGAGACCTGAGTCCTATGTCCTGAGACCTGAGTTCTAAGTTCTGAGACCTGAGTTTGATGTCTTTAGACCTGCGTCTTATGTCCCGAGACCTGAGTTCTAAGTCCTGAGACCTGAGTTCAATGTCTTGAGACCTGCTTCTTATGTCCTGAGACCTGAGTTCTAAGTTCTGAGACCTGAGTTTGATGTCTTTAGACCTGAGTCCTATGCCCGGAGTCCTAAGTCTTGAGACCTGAGTCCTATGTCCTGAGACCTGAGTCCTATGTCCTGAGACCTGAGTCCTATGTCCTGAGACCTGAGTTCTAAGTCCTGAAACCTGAGTCCTATGTCCTGAGACCTGAGTCCTATGTCCTGAGACCTGAGTTCGATGTCTTGAGACCTGAGTCTAATGTCTTGAGACCTGAATTCTAAGTTCTGAGACCTGAGTTCGATGTCTTGAGACCTGAGTCTTATGTCTTGAGATCTGAGTCTTATGTCTTGAGACCTGAGTCTTATGTCTTGAGGCCTGAGTTCTAAATTTTGAGACCTGAGTTTGATGTCTTGAGACCTGAGTCCTAAGTCCTGAGCCACATCAGAATAACCCCAACCCACCTCTTCTCAGGGTCGGACTGGCTGCCACTACATTAAGGTGCTCTCAACAAATAAGAGCAGTACCACGCTACAGAATTGGTTTCCTCCACTCAACTCTTCATGGAGTTGCTGTGGCTCTCCTTCATTAGTTACATATATGTGAGCCAAAGGACTGTACCAATGAGCTACATCCTCCATGGCCCAGATGCACATCATTGAGGAATGCCTAGCCCTCCAACCCACAGAGACCCCAAAACTCCAGAATACCCCAGATCCATGGAACCCAGTGCAACAGGCTACACGCCAAACAGGTCCAAAGATAACACTGCAATATAGTGCACCCCAAAGACTCCCCAGCCTCCAAACTCCCTTCTTCATCCCACTGACGCCAATGCAGCAGTATTTTTACTCCTGCTTTAAGCCCCTCCCTCTTTTAAAAGAATTTGCCACTTTGCGCCCCACTGTTGGTCATACCCTCTACTCTGCTCACTGTCCCACCACCATTGATGTGTACAACTCATGCAAATAAACTGTCAATGGTATTCAAGTGATAAAGGTTGGGAACGTCTGCATTAGGCTATGACAATCTTTATATACAAAATCTATTTATTTGTGTGTGTGTCAGAATTGGTAACACTTGGGATTCCTCTTCATCCCATTTCCAAAGATGTTTTTTTCACCATGCTCCAGACATCCCGTGTGAATTGTAATTGAATGTTATGTGGAGTAAGGCGGCCGATAACATCTCACTTCCTCTCCGTGTCATGCAAGGGCTCTTTGTTAAATTGCGTGGCTCATATTTGGTAATCCGGAACATCTTTCTCCTATATTTCACATTTCATTTTCCAGTTGGGAAAAAGGCAATATAAACAAATGATGACATATGTTTAAAAAAGGTGACAAGTATATAAAACTCCACAGTAACGAGTAAAATCAATCCATGAACCTCCAAGCCTCCTCAGGAAACGTTACAGCTGTCGGTGAAAATGAGATGAATTTGGTTTCAATCTGAGTTTTATTGAATCTTTAAGGTTTTATATCATTTTTGTAAAATCTTTTGTAGCCGGAGTCAGCAGGAGTTCCACTGTTCTTCCGGGTGGGTCTGTAGCTTCGGGTCACATGATGCTGTGCAATCTGATTCTGTGTTCAGAACCAGAGAAGGATTAGTCTGGATGCGGCACACTTGAGTTCAGGGTCATTTAGAAATAAGGCTACTGGCAACCATAGTGATGATACAAGGAAGACAACCAGCTTCGCTGGATGAAGGTCGGAATGAAAATTAGAAGTGGTTAGTGGACTGGCTGTGTCCATGAAGTGAATTCAATTGCAGTTTCAGCCCCAGTTATTTTTAGCTTTCACCAGACTAAGGCTGGCCATACATTATACAATTTTCTTATCCAATTTTCCTTTAGATTTACCAAAACCATATAATATGAGGTCAAACCTAAACCCTTTCAATGCATATGCAGTCAGGCAGGCCCTTGCACTACATAGTTGAAGGTAAATCTAAAGAAGATTGAACAAGAAAAATGTATAATGTATGGCCAGCCTAAAGGCCTGTACACACAGTACGATTATCGGACAACAACGGTCGATTATCCAACAGCCGATTTCCAATTATGGTCCAAAAAAGTTGGCTGACAAGGCTAGAAAACTTTTGTTGGCCAACAAGGCGTTGGCTGATTGTTGGCTCGTGTGTACAGAAGTTGGGCCAACAAAAAGTTGGAAGTGCAACCATGCATGCTCGGAATCCAGGAAGTGTTCTGTAGTGTAAACCTGTGTTCCTAATTCACAAATCACATTCACCTGAACTTCCTCATTATACTCTCGTAACACATCACTACTTTGTTGGCCGATTACTTGACTACTGTCAGTACGCTAGACAAAACCGCCAACAGCCAATTTGGACAAAAGCTGGACGTTCGGTTGTCCAACAATCTGCGCTTGTGTACAAGGCTTTAGAAAGCCATTCTCAGCCTTGTTTAACATGGCGGAACCCTTGAAAGAACCTTCATGTCAAAAGTGTTGGGTCACCTGCCTTTACACACGCATGAACTTTAATGGCATCTCAGTCTAAGTCAGTAGGGTTCAATACTGAGTTGGCCCACCCTTTGCAGCTATAACAGCTTCAACTCTTCTGGGAATTCTGTCCACAAGGTTTAGGAGTGTCTATGGGAATGTTTGACCATTCTTCTAGAAAAGCATTTGTGAGGTCAGGCACTATTGTTGGACGAGAAGGCCTGGCTCGCAATCTCCACTCTAATTCATCCCCAAAGGTGTTCTATCGGGTTGAGGTCAGGGCTCTGTGCAGGCCAGTCAAGTTCCTCCACCCCAAACTCGCTCATCCATGTCTTTATGGACCTTGCTTTGTGCACCGGTCCAAATCATTTGGTGGAGGGGGTTTATCATGTGGGGTTGTATTTCAGGGGTTAGGCTTGTTACCTTCCAGTGAAAGGAACTCTTAGGCCTCATGTACACTGCTGCTGATAAACGGATGTTTAGGAGCAATTGGGCATTTTTTCAGCAGCCCCTGAATTCTCCTCTATGTTATATTATCTGTACATGTACACTGAGTTGTTTATAATTGTTTAGCGGCAGTTGAGTTTAGTGGCATTTTTTTAAAGCAAAAATGCTTGTAACAGCACGTAAACGCGTCTAAAAGTGGTAACTCGCGTTTATAAGAGTTTTCGTTTATAGACATTTTCAATGGGGGGAATCATTTCTGACCATTTGCAATGTTAAAAAAACAGACCAGAACCCATGTATATTGTGAGCAGCAAGGAGAGAGAAAGAGAGAGAGTGGAAAATCTGACATTTTTAACCATCGGTTACTAGTTGTCAGGTTTCAGCGTTCAGAAGAGGTTTTCAAACGTCCTGTGTACATGAAGCCCTAATGCGTCAGCATACCTAGACATTTTGGACAATTTCATGCTCCCAACTTTGTGGGAACAGTTTGGGGATGGCTCCTTCCTGTTCCAACATGACTGCGCACCACTGCACAAAGCAAGGTCCATAAAGACGTGGATGAATGATGAACTTGATAAAACACCTTTAATTATAATTGAATTAGAGCAGAGACTGTGAGCCAGGCCTTCTTGTCCAACATCAGTGCCTGACCTCACAAATGTGCTTCTGGGAGAATGGTCAAACATTCCCATAGACACTCCTAAACCTTGTGGACAGCCATC
>BLSH010316550.1:535833-570412 GCA_018402905.1 Glandirana rugosa
ATAATTATGGGTCATAACATTTACTGGTAGAGTAACCAGTTCGTCTGAACCAAACCACTCCGACGATTGCTCATCTCAACTCGCTTGGACTTGACATTTCAAACCCAGGCATGGCTTGAAATCCCGTAGGCACTGGGCTTGGGATTGTAAACTTTTTTTCAAACCCAAGCTCAAGACCCAAACCCATAAACTAGTGCGTACAACTTATCGACGTCCCGTCTCTTAGTTGTTCGCAAAGTGACCAAACGGGAATCTTCGGTAGTGTCGGTACAGCTTATAAAGAGGCTGGGTCACATGAGGCACTGGCCAATCACAGCCATGCCATTAGTAGGCATGGCTGTGATGGCTTCTAAGGGCAAACCAGTGAAACGCTTGTTGATTCTCTGCCCTGCAGCTATTCAACATGCGTGATCAAATACCCAAACCCAGAACTCGAACCCAAACTTTTTTTCAAATGTTAGGGTTCGGGTCACGGATGCCCTAAAGTTCGGTACGGACCCAAACTTTACAGTTCAGGTTCGCTCAACTCTACTCGTTAGCAGCCTCACCAAACCAAGTCTGCTTGACCAATGAGATGGTCATTTACAATACTGGGTATTAATAATAGGAGATCTACTGCCTCTTATGCATGTACCAAGCATTAACACCTGGCAGGGGTTCTAACCCTTGACTACCCCATCCTAAATCTCTAATTTGCCAAAGGAGAAGTAATGATGTAGAATACAATGTGACAAAGTTACCCCTTTATACTTGATAACACCAGTCTCTGTTGTTCATGAGCATTGGTTCACTGGTTCACAGTGGCTACTTTCCCTCATTGTCAGAGACAGGTAGACTTTAATATGGCTGCATTGTTGCTCTTGTTGTCCTCTATCATCATCAGATAGGCGATGATGCAGGTTTAAGTAACCTGGTGGCACCAGTAATGTAAAGAACAAATGAGGCACATATGTCGGGGGCTCTAAACCTTCCACCCATTAAAACCCGGCTTCCTCTGGATGGAAAGGGGGGGGTGAAGGAATTAAGATAAATTGTTTTCCCACAACCGTCAGGGACCCTCATGTCTAATTTCATCCAGACGTTGAAGTTTCCCTTCCCTGGCAGGTGCGCCCCCACTGAAGCCATAATAGCTGGCTAATGAGTGCTTTACGTTAATGAAGCTCTGTCTATTTTTTGATGTGTCAGTAAAGATCTATGTGGGATCCAAAGGAATGCATTGCTTGCATGCAATACAGATCCATTGTCACTTTAAAATTATATTGGTATTTTATATATGTATAAAAAAATTTAAAAGTATGTTATTTATTTTTTTTAATTTTTTTTTTACACTGGTAAACATTTGAAATGACTACATTCAACCAATTAGAAGGGATAAACTTTGTCACATGCTTTATCAATGGAGAATGCAAGCAGCTGAGCTGATGGACTTTGCCAATACATGAGCCAATCTTGTCACCATCAGCAAACCTGCCATAAAAAATGGCATGCAGCCATCACTGGAGTACATGTAGACAGCAAAAAGGCTGCAGGTGGTCAGCAGCACTAAGATGTAACAATAAAAAAATAATATTAATAATAAAACAAGTATTTTATTATTTTATAATACATTTTTATTCATTTATTTTATTTTTATTAATTAAAAAATGACAATTGTTTATGATACAGTGTGCTTTAGCAAACTAATTGGTTTTTACAGAGGGTTTTATATCAACTTTAATGTTCTCACTTAAAGCATGTTAAAAACTGTTACACAAACCACGAGGCCCCGTGTGTATCACAATGCTATCAAAATGTCAATAAATTTATAGACTTACAGCTGCCACCGCTAAATATGATCCAGCATTACCAATAGGCTTAAATAACTAATGATATCCAACATGGACAAAACTAGAAAAAATGTATCAATTAAATATTTAGTCTGAGCACAAATGTTAGTATATTTCCTTTCCATTGTGTTTTTATTTATTTATAATTTTTATATCTTTTGTTTTTTGTTTTTTTCATATGAAAAATAGCAACTTAATAACGAGCAGGGCCCTCTGGTTCCTCCTGTATTGAATTGTATTGTAACTGTACTGTCTGCACTAATATTGTAAAGCGCTGCGCAAACTGTCGGCGCTATATAAATCCTGTATAATAATAATAATAACTTTAAAAAATTAAAGAGACAATACACCAATATTTTTGTGTGTAAAAAATATAATAACAATAATAATAATAAAATTCACAAAAAAAAGAGAGAAAAACTATTAACCACTTCCATACCGCAGGCCATCAAATTATGTCCTTGGCTTTCAGTGGTGATATCTGAATGATGAGTGTAGCTGCAGGCATCATTCAGATAACCTTTTTTTCAGCCGGCGATTCCCTACACCATAGGGACAATCATATCGGCTGTTCTGCCGCTTGATTGTTCTTACAGCCGGCGGGAATGGCCGCCCTCCGGTGCTTCTCGACTAAGGGACCCGCTGGCGTCGGAAGATAGTCATAGAGAAATCCGCGGGACAGATGGTCCCCAGCAATCTCTATGACTTCCAGAGGCCCGGGCGCGACGTTATGATAATGGCAGTAAATAATGGCAGGGACACGGCAGGAAAGCCTGAGATCGTTCTATTTTTTTTATTTTTTTTGATCTCAGGCTTTCCAGCCTGGAGGAGAGATGTGGGGTCTTATAAACCTCACATCTCTCCATAAAGAGGGCCTGTCATGCGCTATTCCTATTACAAGGGGTGTTTACATTTCTTGTAATAGGAATAAAAGTGATCAAAAAAAATTTTTTTAAAGGGAAAGTGTACAAATAAAAAGATAAAATAAAATAAACAATAAAAAAAAAAAATTAAAGCACTCCAATCCCTGCGTGCTTGAATGCAGAAGCGAACGCATACGTAAGTCGTGTCCGCATATGTAAACAATGTACAAACCACACATGTGAGGTATCACCCTGAACGTTAGAGGGAGAGCAATAATTCTAGCCCAAGACCTCCTCTGTAACTCTAAACATGTACCCTGTAAAAAATTTTAAAGCGTTGCCTATGGGGATTTTTAAGTACCAAAGTTGGCGCCATTCCACAAGCATGCTCAATTTTAAAGCGTGACATGCGTGGTATCTATTTACTTGGCCTAACATCATCTGTCACATTATACAAAAAATTGGGCTAACTTTACTGTTTTTGTTTTTTTGTTTTTTTTATTCATGAAAGTGTTATTTTTTCCCAAAATAATTGCGTTTGAAAAATTGCTGAGCTGCGCAAATACCACGTGACATAAAAAGTTGCAATGACTGCCATTTTATTCCCTAGGGTGTCTGCTAAAAATATATATATATATAATGTTTGTGGCGTTCTGAGTAATTTTCTAGCAAAAAAATGATTACTTTTACATGTAGAAGAGGAGTGCTGGAATTTGTGCGGTATGGAAGTGGTTAAAAAAAGAGTAGGAGGACAAATGTTATATTTATTTTCCCTTGTGTATCTATTTATTTGGGGGTTTTTTTAATTCTCAAAATATATTTGAGTTTTTCCCTATTTTGTGTATTTTTTTGGTATATGTTAAAAAAATAAATAGATAAATAAAATATGCAGAAAAATAAGTAAAATGGAAGTTCACTAGGGGTTATTAAAAAGGACCTTTGAAGGAACATGCAAATACAGCCTACCTAGGAATGCTCACTCCTCCAGACTGATGCCCACCTAGCAAAGTATTTGCATAGCTCCTCCCAAGAGCCAGCCCACTGCTTAGATCATGGCTGAGCATAGGAGTGCACAGCATATTGCATAGGGTGTTCTCCCCAAAGCTCAAACACGTATGTGTGTGTATGTAATTATATATATATACACACACTTAGAAATCATTGTAAATAAACATTTTAAAATGAAATGTATTTTAGTTTTTTCAATTATTTTTAAAACATTTTTTTAGGAACCCAGTTGAGGGGCTTTGGTGAAATAATAGGAGTCTAAATAGAATCAATGGGATATGCTCTGTGCTGAGCAGCTTCCTATTCATTTACAAACTGAAGCATAGTAATCACAGTTTACTATACTTCATTTATGAATGAACACGGTAAGTGAATGGTACCAATCACTCACTGTGTTCATTCAGAAAAGGAAGGGGCTAGCAAATGACATATTTACCAGCCCCTTCCCTGCTCCGTATCCTGAAAGGATCCCCTGCAGACCAGGGACGCACATGGGGGGGCCAGGGCAGCAGAAGGAAGAGGAACGGGACAGGAAGGGTGCTTGGGGTGGCATATATTGGTACCAAATAAATACTTGGGGGGCACACCCTAATAATGGTGACTTGACGCAGTATTGGGCTAAGCACTCAATGGCCATATAGTGTGACGGACTCCCCATATTTTTGTGCAAGTTGTTCAGGTACTTTATATAGCCTTGCAGGATTTTAATGTCATTATTGCATGTGTGCGCTGTAATATGCTGTTTTATATATTGCTACCAATCCCCTGTATTTTCCTCTTGTGGCAGCCGAATGCTGGGGGGAGGGAGAGGAGAAGCCTACTTTTTTACTTGCTGCCCCTGCCGCCCTTCCTGTCCAGCTTTCCAGGGGTCAGCAAGGATAGATTGCAGAGTCTACCCGTCACCTGCCTGCAATCATTGGGTATATAACGATCGACAAGGAGAAGAGTGCAGAAGACCCAGTGATGGCATCAATGGGTCTAAGCATAGGTGTGTGCAGCCTGTTGCATTAGGGTGTGCAGTTGTGCACCCCAAAGTTCTAATGCACATGCGTGTGTGTGTATAGATATAGATAGTTATATACATTAATACATTAATAGGGCAATGGACAGTGTCAGCAGAGCAGTGGATGATGTCAGTAGGGCAGAGATTGGTGTCAATAGTTTATTGTTATTAATTTTTGTATTATTATTATTACTTACCATTTTATTTTTTTTAAATAATTTTTTACAATCATTTTAATTATTATTATTTTTTACAATTTTTTAGGAGCCATATTGGGGGCTTTGGTGAAATATCATTAGTCTAAACAGACCCCTGTTATCTCACTTTTGAGACAAAGAAAGGGACTTAGGACAGAGATTTCCAAGTCCCCTTCTCTGCAGCCAAAATAGCGGGGGAATCTGCATTGCACAGGGTGATTAGGGTGTGCCCAAGAACACCTGGCACACCCTGTGCGCACGCATATGGTCTAAAGTAACGTATGTAATGAAAAAGGGAAGGTTTTACCTAAAAATGTCATTAGCATGATGACGGGGGGAAGAAAACCAGGGAGGGCAAACTATAATCAGATTAAACTTCAGCTTTAAAATTCTATAAATAGAGGGAGTTGTCTTAGGGGACACCTACAGGGTGGCAGCTTGGAAATGCTCCAGGCAACACTTCACAAGTCATTCATTTATATATAAAACACATATTCTTGAAGAAAGGCAGTGCAGCCACATAGGACTATACAGCAGATACAGAACCTTCGCTCTCAGCTGATATTTGTGTATAACCTACAGGAGGACCGTCTTCCACAGGCTGGACCATCCTGACAGCGAGATCTCCTGAACAATAAAGGAGACATTCAATCCAGTGCATTGCAAGACCCAACATCCGATCCGCCATTGTACGCCGCTGTGATAGGAATGACAGATAAGGATGATTCAGTGTAATTTCTGGGAAAAAATGCGGCACAAAATGGAGCGATGCTCTGCAGAGAGGTGACAAGTGACAGGTGGAGTTCTGTGACAAAGGCACACCGTTCCCATCACTGACTTATCACAATGGCTTAAAGAGCGCCTTTTGTAGTATTGAAGGAAACTGAATGATGCAAAGATAGACAATGGGTGTATTTATGAAAAACATTTGCAAAGCAATTCCTCCTGTGAAACTGTGCATTTGTTCTGCGTGAATGTGGGGGGAATAGTAGACTATTTTCTCTCCAGGTTGAACGTTTTTCATTCAACAGAATAGAATGACTCAGGAAATTGTGGCCACTAGATGGACCTGATGATCTCAGGAAATAAATAAGCACACTGGCTAAGTGATTAGCACTTCTGACTGGTGGCACTAAGGTCGTGGGTTTGAATCCCAACCACAGCACAACCTGCACAGAGTTTGCATGTTCTCCCTGTGCCTGCATCTGTTTCCTCTGGATCCTCCGGTTTCCTGCCACACTCCAAAGACATGCTGGCAGGGTAATTGGCTCCGGTCTAAATTGGCCCTAGTATGTATGTATGAATGTGTGTCAAGAACCTTAGATTGTGAGTTACTTGAGGGCAGGGACTGATGTAAATGTACAATACATATATTTTAGGGACAAGATTAACACTTTTCAACATAAGGGTTTAATAATGAAAAGGTCAAAATTGGTGCAAATAAAATATTTACAGAAAAATGGTGTTACAAAGCAATAAAGATATAATCTACATCAACAAGAAATCAGATAGAATTTAAGGAAGAAAAGATACTTGCAATTAATGTCCGTGATTGCACAGAGATTGGTTGATGAGTCATACGGGTTCTCAGATGTTCGCAAGTTGGTGGCAAATGGAGAACTGTCCTGTCTATTCCCTTTTTGTTTGGAAGCAAAGGGGTGGGGCCATATGTCCCTGACCACTCACATGGGTGTCAGGATTCTGCAGCTTGGCAGACCAGACACGTAGCTACACAAGGAAACTGAGACCAAACAAGTATATAACTTAAAAAGGTGAGATTTATTTACAGTGCACAGTAATAAACAAACACAGCAAACAGTGAACATAAACAAACCCCAGCAACAAAACCCAAAACCTGACAAAAACACTAACACCTATGCTGCAAACTAAAGCGAACTCTGGACAAGGGCACAGGGTATACAGGGAATCAAGGAGGATACCAGGCAAGGAGACAGCACTAGGCATGGGACAAAGCAAGGCAGAGCAGTGCAGAGCAGGCTGAAGGCAGATTTCTAGCAGCAGCGAGGCAAACTCAATAGTGATGCCCTGAGGTAAAAGGGAAGTGCCCTTATATAGCCACTTCCCAGCTGAACCCGGGTGTGGCTGACTCCCACAGCCTGCTAGCTCTTGGGAGGCCCCTACTGTTGGACACTGGAACTGCTCAGCCTCTGACTACTAAGG
The DNA here is from genome assembly GCA_018402905.1 of Glandirana rugosa. NCBI lineage: Eukaryota > Metazoa > Chordata > Amphibia > Anura > Ranidae > Glandirana > Glandirana rugosa. The sequence goes on from BLSH010316550.1 coordinate 542,912, forward strand.
GACACGTGCTGGTGGACACCAGAATTGCAGCCCATGGACCCCTGAGCTACAGCGCCACCCACTGGAGGGACTATTCCTGACAATGGGTAAGAAGGGCCCGTGGGCTGTCCGGGGCAGACCATGGAATAACGACCCTCCCTGATATAAAATTTCTGTACCAATATCATATATCGCAATATGTCCAAGGTGCATTCCCAAAACTTATGATTTATAGTCCAGTATTGAAGTGGCATTCCAACAAGTCTAAACATGACAGGTTTCCAATATTTAATTAATCTAGGAGGAAGAAGTGTTACCAGTGGTTCCCCATATGATCGGGCCTATGGGTGTTTGGGCTTAATTTGTTCAGTGTAAAATTCCGCAATGAAATATGTTTTTTTTTAAGATGTCACGTTCCTATCCAAAGTTATGAATCCTGTGTATTCTTATGTATATTCTTACGTTTTGCATGAGGCATAGGGGTCTCTGGGAGGTCACTTGGCTTCAGTGTCCCTTTTTACAACCCTTGTTAATTCTGAGCCTCTTTGATGTCATTCTCGGTAGGTTTAATAGGCGGCCTAGCAGAAACAGACATCCTGGGCTCATGTAGCTAAGATAACAATTTCTTTTAAAGTGGCTGTTGGAATTCCATGCTGAAAAGGGAGGAGGGAGTGTGTGAGGTATTCTGCACTGGGTGTTTGTTAGGCTAAAACTGTCATGGCTGATGTCTGAACAAAATGGTTGACAGCTTTTTGTGAGTCCAGCACGTGATATCATTACAACCCCCATACAGGCTACAGCTGACCAGACACAAGGAATACTCCGAGGATACTGGAGCACTGATTGCTCAACACACAAGAGAAGTATAAGAGTCTCCTGCAGCACTGGGATCACAAGAGCAGTAGGGAAAGTTTTATGCAGTGCTGGGAACAACGGAGCAACAGAGTCTCTTGTAGTGCTTGGGTGCTGAGAACACAGAAGCAACAGGGAAAGTCTCTTGCAGCGCCGGGGTGCAGGGACACAGAAGCAGCTAGAAAAGTCTCTAGTAGTGCTGCAGAACTGGGAACACAGGAGCAGAAGGGGAAGTCTCTTTCAGCGCTAGACTGCAGGGACACAGAAGCAGCAAGAAAAGTCTCTTGAAGTGCTGCAGAACTGGGAACACAGGAGCAGCAGGGGAAGTCTCTTTCAGCGCTAGACTGCAGGGACACAGAAGCAGCAAGAAAAGTCTCTTGAAGTGCTGTAGAACTGGGAACACAGGAGCAGCAGGGGAAGTCTCTTGCAGCGCTGGGCTGCAGAGACACAGAAGTATAGCTCCCAAATGTCCCTGATTTCAGAACAAAGTCCTTCTGTCCACCTTTCCTCCTAATTTGTCCCTTATTTTGGTCTGATTTGTATAGTTGTATATAAAATGCACTACCTACTGTATCTATCAAAAAGTGTTTCCCAGTGCTAAACCTTTCATTCAAATTCTAAATTGCTGCATTTGTAAATTCATACAGCCAGTATAAAGGAACCATAGTGATATAAACAAAGACCAGTGGGTTTAACCAATCATTTTTTGTTAAATTCTCATTTTGGGGGGGGGGGGGGTGACAGGGGGTGAGTCCTATGCCTACATACTTTTGCTAATAGGTGTCCCTCATTCCCTGTTTAGAAAGTTGGGAGGTATTCAGAAGCAGCAAGAAAAGTCTCTTGTAGGGCTGGAGTGCTGGGAACACTGGAACAGTAGGGAAGTCTCTTGTAGGGCTGAGGTGCTGGGTACACAGGGACAGCAGGAGAAGTCTATTGCATAGCTGGAATGCTGGAAACGCAGGAACAGCAGGGGAAGTCTCTTGTTGCACTGGCGTGCTGAGAACACAGGAACAGCAGGGGAAGTCTCTTGTAGCACTGGAGTGCTGGAAACACAAGAACAGCAGGAAAGTCTCTTGTAGCACTGGAGTGCTGGGAACACAGGAAACCAAGTCTCTTGTAGCACTGAAGTGCTGGGAAAACAGGAACAGCATGGGATGTCTTTTGTAGCATTGGATTGCTGGAAACACAGGAACAACCATGAAAGTCTGGTGCTGTGCTGTAGTACTGTAAACACAGGAACAGAAGGGAAAGTCTCTTGTAGCATTGGGGCACTGGAAACACAGGTGAGCTGGTGCTTACGTGGAGTATACGGGGCAGCCAGGTCCTGGAACATTGGTACCTACACAGGGGGTCACAAGGAATCACAGAGGTGCTGAGAGTTCACAGGGGCACTGACAACACAGGCAAAGGTCACTGAAGACACTGGGAAGCTCAAACTCAAGCAACACACCAGCAAGTCCTTTAAGACAGCATCTCCTCTGCGATTGGCTGCAGTGTGAGTGGCCGCACACAGAGGAGAAGACTCCAAGCTGGAACATGGAGCAGGTGAGTGTGGCAGCTGCAAAACCAGTGAGACTCCATGGTTCGGGGGGAGGGGGCAACACTAAGGTTCAGACCTTACCATTTGAGTCCCTGGGAGATATTGAAGCCATTGAGTGATTCAGCTCAGTAACATCCCATCCATCAGTTGTGAATGGACTGATCCTTTAAATATAGAGATGATCGCTTTCCCTGACATCACAGACTTTGCCAGCTGAACAGCGCTGTTACATTAGGATAATGTTACCACTTAGGGACATCAGTGGGGGTTTAAACTAATCCCAAATTATTCAGTCTCAGCCCATCAGCAATTATATTTTCAAAACATACGTCCCTCCATCTTACAGGACTCAGAGTTCACTCTCTGGCATCCTGACGGCTTGTGACGGGGGAAGCAGTAACATTCCCCATGAAGAGTGACCATATTGTCACCGGCCTCCGTCTATAATGAGCCAGCTTGGGACGCACAAGGGACAATTATAAACATCTCTATGGCACAAGACCAACTGCCGATGTAAATCCAATCACTAAAATCTTATACGGTCAGGTCCATAAATATTGGGACATCAACACAATTCTAATCTTTTTGGCTCTATACACCACCACAATGGATTTGAAATAAAAACAAACAAGATGTGCTTTGACTGCAGACTTTCAGCTTTAATTTGAGGGTATTTGCATCCAAATCAGGTGAACGGTGTAGGAATTACAACAGTTTGTATATGTGCCTCCCACTTTTTAAGGGACCAAAAGTAATGGGACAATTAGCTGCTCAGCTGTTCCATGGCCAGGTGTGTGTTATTCCCTCATTATCCCATTTACAAGGAGCAGATAAAAGATCCAGAGTTCATTTCAAGTGTGCTATTTGCATTTGGAATCTGTTGCTGTCAGCTCTCAATATGAGATCCAAAGAGATGTCACTATCAGTGAAGCAAGCCATCATTAGGCTGAAAAAACAAAACAAACCCATCAGAGAGATAGCAAAAACATTAGGTGTGGCCAAATCAACTGTTTGGAACATCCTTAAAAAGAAAGAATGCACCGGTGAGCTCAGCAACACCAAAAGACCCAGAAGACCATGGAAAACAACTGTGGTGGATGACTGAATAATTCTTTCCCTGGTGAAGAAAACACCCTTCACAACAGTTGGCCAGATCAAGAACACTCTCCAGGAGGTAGGTGTATGTGTGTCAAAGTCAACAATCAAGAGAATACTTCATCTGGAAGGCCAGATTAGAGTTTGCCAAACAACATCTAAAAAGCCTTCACAGTTCTGGAACAACATCCTATGGACGGATGAGACCAAGATCAACTTGTACCTGAGTGATGGGAAGACAAGAGTATGGAGAGGGAAAGGAACTGCTCATGATCCAAAGCAAACCACCTCATCAGTGAAGCATGGTGGTGGTAGTGTCATGGTGTGGGCATGTATGGCTGCCAATGGAACTGGTTCTCTTGTATTAATTGATGATGTGACTACTGACAAAAGCAGCAGGATGAATTCTGAAGTGTTTCGGGCAATATTATCTGCTCATATTCAGCCAAATGCTTCAGAACTCATTGGACGGCGCTTCACAGTGCAGATGGACAATGGCCCGAAGCATACTGCGAAAGCAACCAAACAGTTTTTTTAGGGAAAGAAGTGGAATGTTATGCAATGGCCAAGTCAATCACCTGACTTGAATCCGATTGAGCATGCATTTCACTTGCTGAAGACAAAACTGAAGGGAAAATGCCCCAAGAACAAGCAGGAACTGAAGACAGTTCCAGTAGAGGCCTGGCAGAGCATCACCAGGGATGAAACCCAGTGTCTGGTGATGTCTATGCAGTCCAGACTTCAGGCTGTAATTGACTGCAAAGGATTTGCAACCAAGTATTAAAAAGTGAAAGTTTGATTTATGATTGTTAATCTGTCCCATTACTTTTGGTCCCTTAAAAAGTGGGAGGCACATATACAAACTGTTGTAATTCCTACACCGTTCACCTGATTTGGATGTAAATACCCTCAAATTAAAGCTGAAAGTCTGCAGTTAAAGCACATCTTGTTCGTTTCATTTCAAATCCATTGTGGTGGTGTATAGAGCCAAAAAGATTAGAATTGTGTCGATGTCCCAATATTTATGGATCTGACTGTATAAGCTTTAACATGTTAACAAAATTTAAAAAGTCATTTTAACTTTTAAAGGACAAGTTCATCTTTTTATAAAAAAGAAAAGGTGAACTAACTTAGCTGCTGGAACTGCTGTTTTTGCATGCACACGTTTAAAAAAATCATTTTAGGCCTGAAGAATAGTTAAAAACCCCAAAACATTATATGTTTTCTGAAAGCAGACACCCTAGACTCCTAGAGAATAAAATGGTGGTAGTTTCAATTCATTAAGCAACAAGATATTAGCACAATGATTTATGAAAAGCAAAATATTTTCAAATACCCAATATATTACCCAATTTTTGGGAAAATGTAAAAGACGATGTGTCGAATAAATAGATATCCAACACGCAAAGGCTTACAATTGTCCCCTAATCCATGCACCCGGCCCTTGATTTACATGTGGGGTGGTGGACGCATGGATTCCAATGGGAGTTTTTTTTCTTTTAGAAGCACTGCGCCCCGAGCCCACCCACTTGTATGACAATATATGCTATTGTCTTCCTGCTTTTCCTCCTGGCCAATCCTGGATCAGGAAGCGGGTCTTGAGACCTGAATGGCCCAGAGGAGAAGCAATTTTATTGGCTGCTGAGGGGTGGGGGTGCGTAAGACCCAACCCCCCGCAGGGGGGTGGGGCTGGTGGTTTATAGATTAACGGCTCCATCCCCCAGAACATATACCACCAGCCGCCACTGCCTAGAATGATTCATCTCACTCCAGCGTGCGCAGTGATATGTAGCATGTGTATCACAATCAAAGTTTTTCCTGTATATGCCCCCCAACGCATGTATCTGTATGTTTGTATGTGAATGTGAAGGGGCTCAAAATGTTTTGTGGGGGGAGTTTTAAGTGCTGGGTGTAACTTGAATTTCTTACACTTTTTTTAAAAAAAAAAAGTCACTAAACTTTATTTTCCATCACACAGGGGACAAAAAGTCCCCTATGTGATCCTTTTTTTTAAAATGACATTCTCTTATTAATGAGACATCAGGGGTCTAAAAGACCCCTGATGTCTCACCTGTCCTCCAATGAAGCTAATGGAGTGCAGAGCATGCACCATTAGCTTCTTCCCCAGCTAGTCTGACACCAGGACCCAGAAGTGATGTTTTCCCCATTGATTCTATGTCATTAGCAGGAGGGGGAGATCAAAGAATGGATGTTCGCTGTTCTCCCTCCCCTCTACCTGGATTCTGAGTCCACAGATGGCAGCGTATTGAGGGGGGGGACTCACGGACTGCAGCCTGGTCCTGCCATCTTGGATTTGGGGGCTGGCTGTGGATTCTTAACCACTTAAGGACCGGAAGGATTTCCCACATTAGGACCAGAGCACTTTTTGTGATTCAGCACTGCGTCGCTGAAAACAATTGCGCGGTCGTGTGACGTTGTACCCAAACAAGATTGATGCCCTTTTTTTCCCCACAAATAGAGCTTTCTTTTGGTGGTATTTGATCACCTCTGCGTCACTTATGATCACCGCTATTAACAAAAAATGAGCGACAATTTTGAAAAAAAAAAACAATATATTTTGCTTTTTGCTATAATACATATCCAAAAAAATGTAAAACAAATTTATTCATCAGTTTTGGCTGATATAGATACTTCCTCATATTTGTGGTAAAAAAAATTGCAATCTGCGTTTATTGATTGGTTTGCACAAAAGTTGCCGTGTTTACAAACCATGAGAATTCATTTATGGCGTTTTTACTATTTTTTTTTTTTTTTACTAGTAATGGCAGTGATCTGCGATTTTTATCGGGACTGCGATATTGCAGCAGACATGTCGGACATTTTTTACACTTTTTTGGGACATTTATACAGCGATCAGAAATTTACTGTATAAATGTCATTGGCAGTGAAGGGGTTAACCTGCAGGGGGAGATCTAGGGGTTAACTGTGTTCCCTGGGTGTGTTCTAACTGTGAGGGGGCTGGGCTGTCAGGGGCATAAGAGATCTAACTGATCCCAGTGACAGGGATCAGTAGATCTCTTAAATGGCACCTGACAGAACGGGGAACCGCTGTGTTCACATCGGGACATAATTTTACTGTTGTGAAAAGTAGGACAAGTATTGTGTTATATACTCTATGTACTCTGTGTTTGTTTTATAAAAACTACCCAGAAAAAAAAAATCATATACTCATGGCATGTCACAAGGTGGGGAACTTCCCATTTGCTTTTTAGTGCACAATAAATCTTTAAAGATTAAAGTGTTACTACACCCAAGACCCTGCATTCACTATATCTGGTCTCGCACAGTACACACAACATGGAAATGCAATTATTTTAGTAAATATAAACTGCTAAATACCTTTTCTCATCAGCAGTATATAGCAGTCTTGTGACTTCTATCAGTATCTGGTTAAAGCTTGTAGAAGGAGTTTTCATTCTCCTCTGACTGTCCTATGGAGCTGCAGGACCCCTGACCCTCTGTCTGGACAGTGCTGATTGGCCCTGTGCTGATCACATGCACCCTCCCAAGAAAAGAAAAAAAACTCTAGCAATACACCCCAAACTGAGCATGTGCAAAGTGGCTCCAAAGGCTCTGCCTTATCAGGAGATGGATTGGGGAGAATGGAAGAAAGGGAGGATCAGAGAAGACAGGATCAAAAAGCTCGACAGTGAGTATAACAAGCATGCTTTACTGCATATACAGACTGATTCTACTGTTGTGGGTTTAGTAACACTTTAAATCCAAAAACAAAAGTGTATTAGATTGCAGATTACCAAAATAATGGCTGCGTTCCTTTTATTTTTTAGTCTTTTTTTCCCTTTATTTTTTTACCTGGTGATCCAGCCAGCAATACACTTCCTGTAGGGTGTCTAAACTGGATGGAGGCACAATGGAGACACCTTTGGACAGCAGCATTGTCAGTTAGAGGACAGGGTAATGTTAAGGAAATTCAGCAGGGACCTGCTAATTTTCAATCCATCTATGGCCATTCCCGCTTTAGATTTTGATTACATGGTCCTATTCACTCGTTATAATTGCCACACCGCACTGCTTTGCTACAGCAATGTGAACTGGTACTATGTCCGCTTGTAGGTCGTTAGCTGTGAAAACAGGGATAAACGGCCTGCTTTACTGCCCCCTCCCCCCTATCCATGTAAAAGGAGCCTAAGTGCTCATTTTCCTGCAGCCGCGGTGGATTGCTTTTCAGAGTGCATTTGTCAGGTAGTAAGGAGATGATATGTCATTTCCTCTTCACATGTTTTAACCATAAAGGCTGAACCAACAGGCCGCAACTATATGCATTGCATGAGGCTTCAGGGTGGTCTCTGTGCAGCCCCGTGCACTTAAATACTGCCCACCGAATGCATCCTAGCTCAACCACCTGCTTATACCACCTCCTGGGTATTGCTTAGGCACAATAAACATTTCTAGATTTTCCCCCAAAAAGTGGCAAATCTTCATTGTATGAGTTCAGATTCAGCCAACTTGTCCTAAGCCTTGGTATGCTCACTGTAGTGCTATAGCACCATCTAGTGTTGTTTTTGAGATATTACAAAACTCCATCCAAAATGACAAAACCTCTCAGTATAAGGGCAGTGATGATCAGATACAAAGTGCAGGGCTTCAAAGCAACCAGTCGGCTTTCAGTGTTTATGTGTCATATTTTAGAGATAATTGCTGAATGATCGCTATGAGTTACTGCAATTTAATCTGTGACTTACTGAGTAATCTTTCCTGTACCAAATAATGATCCCGATACAGAGTCTGACAAGTGGACAGGAGCAGATTTTTAGTAAGCCATACTAGGCACATATCTATAGACAGCAGCAATGCAGAGGTACCAAGAGGTTAAAAAAGAAATAAAAGCAAAACGTGTTTTTTTTTTTTTAGTTTTTGATAGAGAGCAGAGGGAATAGAACCCTGTCAAGTTTTTATTGGTGACTGAGCCCTTTTTAGGGTAATTCGTCTCTCCATTTGTCCTGTTTACTGTTATCATTAAAAGTGAAAATAAATCCCAAAATTGGGGTTATCCCCAGAACAATAATAGAAGGAAAATATTCCAATGTGGGCAATAATTCTGGTGACAATCAGGGATGTCCCCATTGGAAGATTTTCCTCCTAAACTTTTGAATTTACTTTCACTCTCGATGATAATGGTAAACAGGACAAATAAAGAGCGTGAATTACCCTAGCGAGACAGGCGTTCCAATATTTCTCTCCTTTATCCTTTGGTTATACTTTAATGACCTGGAAAATGCTAGATGTTTGAACATACTGCACAAAAGCCACTAGACTCCTGGAGAATGTGGCACGCCAGTTAAAAAAAAAAGCCAGGATGGCATATTTTCTTGACAGTTGATATGCCCCCAATGTTGTCAGATGTGGCGAAATGCGTAGGACGGAGCTACTGCTGGTCACATGATGGCAACGTTTCGGAGCCACGCAGGGCCCCTTCATCAGGCAAGTGTTTTTACAGGCACCTAATACTTGTGATTTTGTAAGTAGTTTGAACACATTTCAATAAAAAATCCTTATATGGTTTACACTATGTGGCTCTTCTGGATTTCCTTTTATGTTTGTATTGGTTAAATCCATTTGCTGAGGAGGTGTAAGAAGGATTTGACAGTTGATCCCGGAGGATGCCTTTTCCCTTCAACAGGGACCATTAAAGTTCCTATGCTCTTTTTGACTCTTGTTATTATCTAAGAATCCATCAACTCTGGTAAGAGTTCTCATTGCACAATGAGATGGTGGAGCACTTGAAAGTCGTATGGTGTGCACCACGATTCTCTTTACAAGATTCACTTTTCTTGGGACGTTTTTCATCACAGTTATTTTTTGGGACACTATTTTTTGTTTATTATGTTATGTATAACTTTATGCATTTTATATTATTGATATTCTAGCACTGCATTTATTTATCTACTAGTCGATAGAGATGTTTTTTCTGTCTATTTAATGACTTTATTATAAAAAGTATTATCTTGAATTGTACTATAGATGTTACTATATGGACATAGGTGTACATGGTGGCTAATGTACTGAAAGTATTGTATAAATTATCATTACTCATCCAGGGGTCCTCCAGAGACAGAGATTGCAGGCGCTTTCTCAAGCAGTGGTGGAATGATCTCCTCTCTGATCATGCCTGTGTAGTTCCTCCAGCAGAGTGGGACCAATGGATCCTCTCATCTCGTCTTTAAGGTAAGTAACCCCTGACCCCAGTTATCTTATTAGCTGTCCATTAGGGATAAGCAAATCTGTCTATTTTCAGTTTTTGAACAACCTTGTGTGTCCTCCAAACGTATCTCTATTCAAACTTTGTGGTAAACCCCATTAAAGGCTAAAGGGATGGGGGGGTTCTTGCTAATCAATTTTGGCCATTTGTAGGACTAATAAGCAAGATATTGTCCAATAAAAGGCCTGGGAAGCCAGGCACTGCCATTGGGGACATGGGTACCAATGTCAAGAAAAAGTCTCTCTCACCCTTTTATAGAAAAGGGACTGTTTTTTTCCATCACTTCAGATTATTGGCTATTGTGACTCATCTGACCAGGGGCAAAGGCGTTGTGGGTTGTTTCTTATTTCTGCCAAGGAACCTACAAAGTCTTCAGCCAAAAGTTTGCAATTCATGAGTTTTGCAATTCCTAGGGATTTGCCATTTAGCCATGGTAGCGACAAGCCCAAACCTCATCCCTAATGACTATTAGGGGCATTCTTTAAACTAACTATCTATATAATTATTTCATTGATCACCAATGTAAAGGAGCACCTTTTCCACAGACCACTATCATAAGAGGACCCTTCTCTACTGACCACCATCGTAAGAGGACCCTTCTTCACTGACCATCATTGTAAGAGGACCCTTCTTCACCGACCACCATCATAAGAGGACCCTTTTCCACTGACTCATAATATAAGAGGACCCTTCTCCACTGACCACCAATGTAGGAGGGATGTTCTCCACTGAACACCAATGTAGGAGGGATGTTCTCCACTGACCTCCATCATAAGAGGACCCTTCTCCACTGACCACCATTGTAAGAGGACCCTTCTCCACTGACCACCATCGTAAGAGGACCCTTCTCCACTGACCACCAACATAAGAGGACCCTTCCCCACTGACCACAAATGTAGGAGGGATGTTCTCCACTGACCACCATCATAAGAGGACCCTTCTCCACTGACCACCATCGTAAGAGGACCTTTATTCGTTTACCAACATTGTAAGAGGACCCTTCTCCACTGACTACTATTGTAAGAGGACCCTTCTCCATTGACCACCATCAGAAGAGGATCCTTCACCACTGACCAGCAATTTAAGGGAACCTTTCTTCCACTAAATCATGAGACGGACTTAATACACTGTCGACCAATGTAAGAAAAACCTCTCCACGAAATAGCTATGTAAGGGAGCCCTTCTCCACCGTAAACAGGACCTTTCTCCACTGACCACCAATGTAAGTGGACCTATCTGCACTGATCACCAATGTAAAGGAGCACTGCTCTACAGGGTGGGCCATTTATATGGATACACCTTAATAAAATGGGAATGGTTGGTGATATTAACTTCCTGTTTGTGGCACATTAGTATATGTGAGGGGGGAAACTTTTTAAGATGGGTGGTGACCATGGCGGCCATTTTGAAGTCGGCCATTTTGAATCCAACTTTTGTTTTTTCAATAGAAAGAGGGTCATGTGACACATCAAACTTATTGGGAATTTCACAAGAAAAACAATGGTGTGCTTGGTTTTAACATAACTTTATTCTTTCTTGAGTTATTTACAAGTTTCTGACCACTTATAAAATGTGTTCAATGTGCTGCCCATTGTGTTGGATTGTCAATGCAACCCTCTTCTCCCACTCTTCACACACTGATAGCAACACCGCAGGAGAAATGCTAGCAGAGGCTTCCAGTATCCGTAGTTTCAGGTGCTGCGCATCTCGTATCTTCACAGCATATGGTTTTTTTATGGTTTTTATGGTCAGTAAAAACCAATACCGGGTGAGCTGCTCCTTCCAGGAGGTACCGCCATTCCTCCAAAGCCGACTTGATGGCCAGCAATTCCCTATCACCGACATCATAGTTCCAGCAAGATGGTGCACCACCACATTATGGGTGTCAGGTCCGAGCATTCCTAGATGAACAGTTTCCTGGAAAGTGGATTGGTCGTCGTGGGCCAGTTGAATGGCCCCCAAGGTCTCCCGATCTGACCCCCTTAGACTTTTATCTTTCGGATCATCTGAAGGCAATTGTCTATGCTGTGAAGATACGAGATGTGCAGCACCTGAAACTACGGATACTGGAAGCCTGTGCTAGCATTTCTCCTGCGGTGTTGCTATCAGTGTGTGAAGAGTGGGAGAAAAGGGTTGCATTGACAATCCAACACAATGGGCAGCACATTGAACATATTTCATAAGTGGTCAGAAACTTGTAAATAACTCATGAAAGAATAAAGTTACGTTAAAACCAAGCACACCATTGTTTTTCTTGTGAAATTCCCAATAAGTTTGATGTGTCACATGACCCTCTTCCTATTGAAAAAACAAAAGTTGGATTCAAAATGGCCGCCATGGTCACTACCTATCTTGAAAAGTTTCCCCCCTCACATATACTAATGTGCCACAAACAGGAAGTTAATATCACCAACCATTCCCATTTTATTAAGGCGTATCCATATAAATGGCCCACCCTGTACTGACCACGAATGTAAGTGGGACACTACAATTTTCATTGTTTTCATTTTTGGCCACTACTACCCATTTGATTGAATTATTACTGAAAATGATTTTGTAAAATACGTACATCACATTCTTTTTTTTTATTTTTCAATGTCATCTAGGACTTACTGGCCATGTAGGTTGGACTTTATTTTTATTTCAGGGGTTCTATGAGACCTGAAAATTATTTAAAAGGTTCCTCCTCGGTGAATAAACAAAAAAGTTGGGAAAGAGTTTGCCATGTCATGCTTGTTTAATAGCATGTATTTGTACATAATATAATGAAAATGTTCTTGTGGTTTTTATGAAGCAACGAGCATTTGTTGTTTTGCTGAACTGGTTGCAGCCTTAGTACATTGTGAAATAATGGTCTACATTTTCATCAGAACAGGGATGTGGAAAGTGTTGATGAGCAAGATCTAAGATGTAATTACCCAAATGTACCCACAAACTTCCCTCTTACCTCTAGATCAAGTGCTAATGTAATGTTTTCCTGTAGCAAGGAAACTGCTTTAGCTCTCCCTGTAAGCTCATCACCAGAGATTTAAAATTCTTGCTGGGGCAGCTACTGGGAGGTCAGTTGCTATTGACATAGGCACGTTCCCAGAACTACATCTTCCAAGAGCCCATTTCCTATACAAAGAATAGACAGGCAAGGCAACAGCATTGTTTTGTTGGAAAAGAAATCAACGTATCCCCATGTGGAGAGGACCAGAAAGGGGAGAAACAAATGTCTGTAGTCCTGCTCCTGCATCTGTCATTTATCTGTCATTCAGATAAAATAGTTTTTTTTTTTTTACTTGTACCTACAGGTAAGCTTATAGGGCTTTTCTGTAGCTACAGTGAATATTTTCTAAACATGCGCTGTTTAGGAGATATTCACATAGGCTTCCAACATTTATGTCATTGTGCTCTGCATTCAGAGTACACTGAGTGTGCCCCCAATGCAGAGAACACTGTAACGTCAAGTTCCTCCACCACAAACTCACTCATCCATGTCTTTATGGACCTTGCTTTGTGCACTGGTCCAAATCATTTGGTGGAGGGGGGATTATGGTGTGGGGTCGTTTTTCAGGGGTTGGGCTTGGCCCCTTAGTTCCAGTGAAGGGAACTCTTAAGGCGTCAGCATACCAAGACATTGTGGATAATTTCATGTTCACAACTTTGTGGGAACAGTTTGGGGATGGCCCCTTCCTGTTCCAACATGACTGCACACCAGTGCACAAAGCAAGGTCCATAAATACATGGATGAGCGAGTTTGGGGTGGAGGAACTTGACTGGCCTGCACAGAGTCCTGACCTCAACCCGATAGAACACCTTTGGGATGAAGTAGAGTGGAGACTGTGAGCCAGGTCTTCTCGTCCACATCAGTGCCTGACCTCACAAATGCTCTTCTGGAAGAATGGTCAAACATTCCCATAGACACTCCTAAACCTTGTGGGCAGCCTTCCTAGAACAGTTGAAGCTGTTATAGCTGTAAGGCTGGGTTCCAACTAGAACACGCAGCGGTTCGCAGTCTTGGTTCACCGTATCAGATCCAATTTCAGCCCAAATTTTGGGCTGAATTCGGACCTGAAACAGACCAAAAGTCGCACAGCGTTTTTGTGCAAAATGCACTCGACCCACTGCAGAGATATGTCAACCGGCTCCAAAGGGCCGGTCAAAATCTCCTGCTATTGCAAATTGGATGCAGTGAACCCACATCCAATTCGCAAAGGTGTGAATCCAACCTAAAGGGTGGGCCAACTCAATATTGAACCCTACAGACTAAGACTGCCATTAAAGTTCAAGTGCGTGTAAAGGCAGGTGCCCCAATATTTTTGACATTATAGAGAATATCTCATGTTGATCTGCCAGAAATCCAGCAAATTCCTAATTTCCTGTAGTAAGCCAACTTGCTCCAGGTCAGTTTCTTAAAGTATTGAGTCTGAAGGATCCACATGACAACCTGGCAAGTAGAAGATCAGCAGTCACTGTCCTTTTATTACAGGTTTTCTTTAAAGAGAATTTCAGATTTATAGAATCAATGTAAAATGTGACTTCCTGCAGTGGTTGGAGACGCTCTATGCAACTTCTCCTGCTTTACTATCATTGTAATTTTTTTTTTTTTTTAGCTCTGCAGTCTTCAGACAAGAAAGTGCCCCAAAATTGCAAAAACTTGCCTGGAACATTTTTGCTGAAAAGTACACCCCCCCCCCTCCTACATTCCTAAAACACTTGACTTGGGCAAGTGCTTGTAAACAAACAAAAGTGCCATCTGCCAAAGCAGCAGTCTCCTTGCCAACTGCATTATCGGAAAGCTGTGGAGGGGCGCACTGTCCAACCTCAAAGCTAGCCTTAGAAAGCACATAGGTGGGTGGGACAGAATACTACATGTATGTTATTCCTGGGGAAACAAACATAAAAAAAAATTGAAGGGAGAATGAATCCACAGGTTTGCTTAGATAGCAGCAAGAATAATCAGCTGCTTCTAAGGAGTCACTCCCTCCTGGCTGCACCACAGAGGTGTCGCTTCCTTAAACTGGTTGTAAACCCATACATATACATCTCAAAAAATTAGGAGATCACCAAAAAGTAAATGTATTTCAGTAATTCAATGCAAAAGATAAACTCAAACTTTTTTTTAATATTGATGATTATGGATTACAGCTAGTGAAAACCCAAAAATTCTGTATCTCAGAAAATTAGAATATTACATAAGACCAATAAAAAAAATAGGGCTTTTTAATACAGAAATGCTGGCTTACTGAAAAATATGTCTATTTACGGTATAGTATGCACTCAATACTTTGTCAGGGCTCCTTTTGCATGAATTACTGCATCAATGCGGCGTGGCATGGAGGGGATCAGCCTGTGGCACTGCTGAGGTCTTATGGAAGTCCAGGTTGCTGTGATAGTGGCCTTCAGCTCATCTGCATTGTTGGGTCTGGGGTCTCTCATCTTCCTCTTGGCAATACCCCACAGATTCTCTATGTGCTTTAGGTCAGGCAAATTTGCTGGCCAATCAAAAACAGTGATTCCATGATCATTAAACCAGGTATTGGTACTTTTGGCAGGTGCCAAGTCCAGCTGGAAATTGAAATCATCGTCTCCATAAAGCTGGTTAGCAGAGGGAAGCATGAAGTGTTCTAGAATTTCCTGGTAGAGGGCTGCTCTGACCTTAGACTTGATAAAACACAGTGGACCAACACCAGCAGATGCCAATGCTCCCCAAATCATCACTGACTGTGGACATTTCACACTGAACCTCATGCAACTTGGATTCTGTGCCTCTCCACTCTTCATCCAGACTCTGGGACCTTGATTTCCAAATGGAAATGCAAAATTTTCCACAGTCAGTGATTCAGGGAGCCATGTCATCTGCTGGTGTTGGTCCACTGTGTTTTATCAAGTCCAACAGGGGCGTAACTACAGGGGTTGCAATTGCAACTGGGCCCTGTGCTCCAGGGGGCCCACATGCCTCCCTTGTACACTTGGATAGGAGGGATGGTGGGGCAGCATTTATAGGACTCAATCTCCTCCATTTTTCTCCTAATGCAGAAGATTGGTTCCTCTATATGCTGCCCCCGCCGCCCCTCCCATGCAGTTTACTTGTCTTCTGCTGTTCCCAGGGCCCCTGTGGGCATCCATGGTCCCCCCACAGAGCTGCTGTCTTTCCCCCTCCTCTCTCCTGCCAGCTGCTGTAGAAGGTGTGTCATGATGGAGAGATGGGAACGGGTCAGTGAATTTGTAATTTGCTGGCTCCTTTCTTTTCTAAATGGACAGAGTCAGTGATTGGTACCAATTGGTTCATTCATAACTGAATCATAGTAAACTTTTTTTACTATAGTTCAGTTTCTGAATGAATGGGAGGCTCGGTACACAACTATTCGTTTATTTGGTGGGACCGTAATAAAAGGGACCTGCAATGGGAGTAAAGGGCCCCAGGATCAGTGGGAAGAGGGAAGGGCCTTGGCCAGGGGGCCCTTCATAATTTCTTGCACCAGGGCCTTGAAGATTCTAGTTATGCCTCTGAAGTCCAAAGTCAGCGCAGCTCTCTACCAGGAAATTCTAGAACACTTCATGCTTCTCTCTGCTAACCAGCTTTATGGAGATGCTGATTTCATTTTCCAGCAGGACTTGGCACCTCCCACACTGCCAAAAGTGCCAATACCTGGTTTAATGATCATGATATCACTGTGCTTGATTGGCCAGCAAGCTTGTCTGACCTAAACCCCATAGAGAATCTGTGGTGTATTTTCAAGAGGAAGATGAGAGACACCAGACCCAACAATGCAGACAAGCTGAAGGCTTCTATCAAAACAACCTGGACTTCCATAGCACCTCAGCAGTGCCACAGGCTGATCCCCTCCATACCACGTCGCACTGATGCAGTAATTAATGAAAAAGGAGCCCCGTATTGAGCGCATACTATACTGTACATGGACACTTTTCAGTAAGCCAACATTTCTGTATTAAAAACTTTTTTTTTTTTTTTCTATTGGTCTTACATAATATTCTAATTTTCTGAGATACTGAATTTTGGGTTTTCATTACCTTCATAATCAAAAATAGAAATGCTTAAAATATATCACTCTGTGTGTAGCACATCTATATAAAATATATGAGTATTACTTTTTGAACTGAATTACCAAAATAGAATATCATTAAAAACGTCATTTTAATTTTTTTCAGATGCACCTGTATACCCAGTGAAGTGACTGGCCTCAGGTAATACACAGAGATTAAACAAATCCTCTTAAATTAGTTGTACCTGTTTTCTGCCCTTTGAACCGATGAAGAGAAGACTGCAGATAATTATAAAGCTTATCGATCGGTTCAAAGGGCAGAAATTATAAAGCATATGTGAGCCTCCAAAACTCACGGGATGGAGAGCTGAAGTTACACTCTGCAGAGCTCAGTGAGGAGAGCTGAGTGGAGAGAAGGGATGGGAAACCCCACTTTCACACAGCACACAGGAACAGAGCTGAGGCTGTCAATGAGCTGGGAGTTCCCTCCCCTGTCACCTTTTTTTCCTCTTGGTGTCAGAAAAACATGTGACTGCCAACAGCAGAGGAATGAGGCAGCAGACAGAAATGACACTTAGTGCTCTGGATTGAGACAAGTAAACATTATAGAGGGATATGCTTTGTTCATATTCCATGTCTGAAGTTTACAACCACTTGCAATTTTGGGCCAGGAGGGAGCAATGCCATAGGAGCAGGCAAGTTGTCTCCTTTGCAACATGGTTGCTGGTGGTTTGCTTTCGGTAACAGGATTGCTAAGGTGACACAGACCTAGGGGTTGTCGAATAGTTACAAGTTTTGTTTAAATTTCAATCTAGACATTGGAGAGTACAAACAAAAACAATTTCACACAAGAGTAAAATCAAACCATTTATTAATGAAAGGTGAATATGAGGTGCATTGAGCTGCATGGACCTTCATATAATCTGATTTACCCCTGGCGTTGTCACGCTGGGGCTAAACATAAAAACAAACTGTTATGCAAGAAGAAAGCCAAATATTATGTTGCCCATAGCCAAAACAGACAGCCCTAGCTGTCCTTTCCAGGCCAGAGGAGAACTGAAAGCTGTGAGCTTATGGGCTGCAATGGACAACACATTTTTTTTTCTTTTCTTCTGATTCCATGCATGAGATACAGTAGATGAATACTAAAAATGTAGCCATGGACAAGGGAATTAAATTCATCACCCAATGATTTTGACAATCTTATGCTTAGAGACAAAAGCAGACATACCTGACCCCAGGATATGTAGGGGGATAACCATCATAGGTGTCCCCCAGTCCCAGGATAAATGGTGTCACAGATGTTTACTCATTTTCTAAATATGCACACTCAGGCAAATAAGGACAAGCTGAATGTGCACTTAATTGGAAAACGGTAGCAAAAAAACATTACAGGTTGAGAGCTGATGCCTGCATATCTGTGGCCATCTTATGTCTTGCTGCATCTCATTTATCAAAGTGTCTATGGGTAAAATAATCCTGACCTGTTCTGCCTTCACAAACCATTGCAATTCTCACAGTGCAGTATAAAAATATTGAAATGAAAACACTACATAGTTGCTGGGGTCTTAGCACATGTAGTGGTCATGGCATGAGATCTGCCCAGCTAAGACATGCTCCTCATGTCCAAAACTGGAGTGCCCTATTAAATTTCTCCCGAAATTAGGAAAAAATGTGAATGGGGAGTCATATACCGTTGAGTAAGGGGTGTAATCCCTAATCAACTAATATGACTAGCTATTGACGGTCCTGGAAAATTCTTCCCAAACACTGATTAATGAGATCTTTATGTAGGTTTTTGACAATTGCATAAACAATTAGCACAACAAAATCATAACAGTCTATAGCTATGCTACAGAAGAGGGCGCCGCAAGTCTCTCGCCATGCTACAATCAAAAATGTGTAGCAAACTGCCCACCATTCTACAGCGGAGGGCGCTGCCAGACTCCAGCCATACTACAGCGGAGGGCGCGCTGCCAGACTCCAGCCATACTACAGCGGAGGGCGCGCTGCCAGACTCCAGCCATACTACAGCGGAGGGCGCGCTGCCAGACTCCAGCCATACTACAGCGGAGGGCGCGCTGCCAGACTCCAGCCATACTACAGCAGAGGGCGCTGCCAGACTCCAGCCATACTACAGCAGAGGGCGCTGCCAGACTCCAGCCATACTACAGCAGAGGGCGCTGCCAGACTCCAGCCATACTACAGTAGAATGCACAGCAAGCCTCAGGCTATACTTCATTGCAGGGCGCAGCAAGACTTCGCCCATACTACAGAGGAGGTAGCTGTAAAGCTCTGGTAGAAAAAAAAAAAAAAAAAAGGAGGTATTTTGTCACCAGTATAAAAATAATGTTTTGTGGTCCTTCTTAAAATAATTTCTGTGATTTGGAAAAGATGTTATATAAGGTTTAGTCCAGAGATTTAAATTTTGAATAGATTGATCGGTTTCTTTTCCCACCAAAGTACCTCTATAATAATTTGAAAACATTTCATTATGATAAGAACACACAATTACCATTAAAATCACAACCATTTAAACTATTTTATTAACCCCTTCCCACCGCTGCCTCATGGCCCTTTAAGAGAGGTTCTAAATGCCAGGAGGCAGGCATTCAGATCATGTAACCGCTGTGATTGGCAGTCACAGTGGTCACGCTTGGAAAGCTCCCAATCGCAAGTATACATCGGGAGCTTTTCAGTATGCGCCAGTTACCATGCTGGGAGCACACTCTCAGCACAGTTTACAAGGGGCTGCATAAATGCGGTCGCTCTGCGTTAAAGCCCAGCCACCGAGAGGTTGCATATATCGGTGTACGGCCAGCGGGAAGTGGTTAAAGAAGACTTCCAGCTCAGCTATGGCATTCTTTATATAGTTACAGTGGACCAGCTTGGACTATGTATATACCATAAATATGGGGTCCCTCACAGGGGTCTCCAAACTATGGCCCTCCAGTTGTTCAGGAACTACAATTCCCATCATGTCTGCGAATGCTATAGTTTTACAATGACTCCTGGGACGTGTAGTTCCGCAACAGCTGGAGGGCCATAATTTGGAGGTCCCTGCCTCTAGAAGCTGGAAATCATTGATGTAGACACTGCTACTCCAGTGCTCTCTACCAGTTTCTGAGGTTCCATGCTGTGCGACTGCAAACTGAACGCAGGCGGTCACCTGCTCAGCAAAGGCGCCATTCACAGAGTGCTTTGCCTTTTCTCAAAGAATGCAAAACCTTGTCTGATTGGATGAGGTGGAGAGTGTGATGTCACCGCCCCTCCTCTCCACCTCATCCAACTAGAGAACGCTTTGCATCAGATCCAAACCTGCATGACAACATCAGAATGAATGTTCCATCAAACATGTGCAAAGTGCAGCAACCCAGCAGCAGATATCTGGCTGGTTAATCTGGGCTGCATTATTTAAACGGTCATAGTGAGCAAGTCAAAAAAATTCCAGCTGTTTGCGTTGGGAAGACAGCCATTTCATCCCTCTGTTACATGACAGCCAAGGCCAACTGGTATCTGCAGCAGTGTTCACTAATAAAATTATTTTGTATCAAACTGGCAGAAAAAAAAAAAAAAAGCAATGATGGGAAAAGTGCAGAGAAGTGACGATATGTTTGCTATTGCTACATTCAAATTGCAGGTGCATTGTGGGTGCGTCCAGCAGGAGGCCCTGAACCACGTCTGATGCCATCAGGTATAATCTTCAGCCGAGACGTCCAATAAGGGTTTATCACAGCCGATTCATCCGCTGATGGAGCGTCAGGAAAGGTTCAGCACATCCCTCTTTAATACATTTGTAGTCTTTAGGCTCGATCCGCTCCCCCATCGACTTTGTCTGGACAAGGAGAGAAGACAATTAAGGGTTTATATTGTTATGCCAGGAAATCAACCTATTTATAGTCTCCTGCGTCGTACCACAAGTCTTACGAGTCCGGAACAAGTAGATGTGATGGGTTCCTGCAACCAATCCCAGCTGCCGTATTTATAACTTTATATGCATATTTCAAGGCAAGATTCAAGTAATATACTTCTATGATAAGTTTCCGATAGCAAATTCAGGAAGTTAACAAGTCAATAAAAGTTTGCAAATTATTAATGTAGTCTTAAAGGAAAAAACTGTTCCTAAGAACTTAACGCGAATCTCCGTTTATAAACAGCGGCTCCCTTAAGTGGAAGTATCGGGTATAGTCTGCAGCTACAGGCTATACCCCGGTACTGATTTTTGAGCGGGCGATCGGCTATCCGGCGAGAAGGGCCGATCCGGCTCAGGAGACGGCTGGCCATTATCCTAGGCACGGGAGGGGATATCCCCCCCCCCCTACCGCATTCCGCCGCTCTTCTCCAGCCTCCCCTCCCACCGGGAGACTGGAGCTCCGATCCGGCACATCCGCCGGCTAAGAGGAGACCCTGAAGGAAGCCGGAATCGGCTTCGATCGGGTCTCCTTCATCGAATTCCAGAAGCGACGCCACAACTTCTCGGCAGCTAACGGCACCGTTTTTAAAAAAAAATAAAAAATACAGTATTCAGAATCGCCGTTTTTGGCGATCTGAATACTGTGAAGTGTAAAGAAGGGATGGGGGGGCGGGGGTCTTTTAGCCGCCCCCCCCCCCCCCAATCCCTCCATAAAGAGTACCTGTCACCATATATTACTATCACAAGGGATGTTTGTTTACATTCCTTGTGATAGCAATGAAAGTGATCAGAATGTTTTCTTTTTTTAAAAGGAACTTTGCTAAAAAAAAAAAAAAAATAAAAAAAAAAAAAAAAAATTAATAAAAAAAAAAAAGAGAGCTCGCGTAGCAAAGAAAAACGCATACCTAAGTCACACCCACATACAGTCATGGCCTAAATTGTTGGCACCCCAGAAATGTTTCCAGAAAATCAAGTATTTCTCACAGAAAAGTATTGCAGTAACACACGTTTCTTTATTCCCTTTGTGTGTATTGGAAAAAAAAGCAAATTGGACATAATGTCACACAAAACTCCAAAAATGGGCTGGACAAAATTATTGGCACCCTTAACTTAATATTTGGCTGCACGCCCTTGGGAAAAATAACTGAAATCAGTCGCTTCCTATAACCATCAATAAGCTTCTTACACTTCTCATCCGGAATTTGGGACCACTCTTCCTTTGCAAACTGCTCCAGGCCTCTTATTGGAAGGGCGCCCTTTCCCAACAGCAATTTTAAGATTTCTCCACAGGTGTTCAATGGGATTTAGATCTGGACTCATTGCTGGCCACTTCAGAACTCTCCAGCGCATTGTTGCCATCCATTTCTGGGTGCTTTTTGACGTATGTTTGGGGTCATTGTCCTGCTGGAAGACCCAAGATCTCGGATGCAAACCCAGCTTGGTGACACTGGGCTCTACAGTGCGACCCAAAATCCTTTGGTAATCCTCAGATTTCATGATGCCTTGCACACATTCAAGGCACCCATTGCCAGAGGCAGCAAAACAACCCCAAAACATCATTAAACCTCCACCATATTTCACTGTAGGTACTGTGTTCTTTTCTTTGTAGGCCTCATTCCATTTTCGGTAAACAATAGAATTATGTGCTTTACCAAAAAACTCTATCTTGGTCTCATCTGTGCAGAAGACATTTTCCCAGAAGGATTTTGGCAAACTGTAGTCTTGCTTTTTTATGTCTCTGTGTCAGCAGTGGGGTCCTCCTGGGTCTCCTGCCATAGCGTTTCATTTCATTTAAATGTCGACGGATAGTTCACGCTGACACTGATGTTCCCTGAGCCTGCAGGACAGCTTGAATTTCTTTGGAACTTGTTTGGGGCTGCTTATCCACCATCCGGACTATCCTGCATTGCAACTTTTCATCCATTTTTCTCTTCCGTCCACGCCCAGAGAGATCAGCTACAGTGCCATGGGTTGCAAACTTCTTGATAATGTTGCACACAGCGGACAAAGGCAAATCTGGATCTCTGGAGATGGACTTGTAACCTTGAGATTGTTGATATTTTTCCACAATTTTGGTTCTCAAGTCCTCAGACAGTTTTCTCCTCTTTCGGTTGTCCATGCTTAGTGTGGCACACATACAATGCAAAGACTAAGGGTCCTTTCACACATACAGACCATTCATCAGTTCCGTCACATCAAAACGGATGAAGTATTTCATCTGTGGTCATCAGTTTTTTTTACATCCACTACCAATGCAAAAACAGATGAAAAACTGACCGTTCGTCCATTTCCATCCGTTTTTCGTCCGATCCGTTTTTTTGATGAATGAAAAATAGGACTTTCATCCGTTCAAAAAACGGATGTTGACGGAAGCGGATGAAAACGGATGCAAATGAATGATCATCAGTTGTCAGTTTTTCCATAGAGTTGCATTGATGTCCGTTTTTCATCCGTCAACGGATGGATGAAAAACTGACAAATGGTCCGTATGTGTGAAAGGGGCCTTAGTGAACTTCTCTTTTTATCTGCTTTCAGGTGTGATTTTTATATTGCCCATACCGGTTACTTGCCCCAGGTGAATTTAAAGGAGCATTACATGCTTGAAACAATCTTATTTATCCACAATTTTGAAAGGGTGCTAATAATTTTGTCCAGCCCATTTTTGGAGTTGTGTGACATTATGTCCAATTTGCTTTTTTTCCTCCCTTTTTTTGTTTTGTTCCAATACACACAAAGGGAATATACACATGTGTATCGCAAAACATGTGTTACTGCAATACTTTTCTGTGAGAAATACTTGATTTTCTGGAAACATTTCTGGGGTGCCAACAATTTCGGCCATGACTGTATGAAAACGGTGTTGAAACCACAATGTGAGGCATCACCGCGATCGCCAGAGTGTGACCAATAATTCTAGCAAAATACCTCCTCTGTACCTCTAACCTGGTAAAAAAATGTAAAGGGTCGCCTATGGAGATTTTTTAAGTACCGGAGTTTGTCGCCAATCCGTGAGCGGGTGCAAATTTTCAACTGTAACATGTATGGTATCTAATTACTTGGCGTAAAATCCTCTTTCACAATATAAAAAAAATTGGGTTAACTTTACTGTTGTCTTTTTTAACTCAAAAGTGAATTTTTGTCCCAAAAATAAATAAATAAAATCGCGCTTGAAAGACCGCTGCGCAAATACGGAGTGACAAAAAGTATTGCAACGATCGCCATTTTATTCTCTAGGGTGTTTGACAACAAAACAATATGTAGCGTTTGGGGGTTCCAAGTAATATTCTATCAATATAAAAACAAAAACTTGTAAACAAATGCAAAAAAGGGCACCAGGGCTGAAGTGGTTAATACTTGCTTTTACTCTCTGAAGATAAATCTACATTCGGATCACTCTTCAGAGAACATTTGACAAACAATAACGAGGCATTGTATCACCACCTCATTGCCTGCTTTAAACGCTGCACTACCGTACCACAATCATGTCTGTTGTGCGCAGTGGTTGCAGTGCGACCCCATTCATGTTTGGCAGGTGGTAGTGCCTACCAAGCACGACAGGAGGTATAATTTATGCTGTGGCTCCGAAGCAACGAGTTGCAGTATGTGTACACTCCCTGGCTGATACCTTCCTAGCTTAAGGAGGAATGGTTGAGAGGCAGTAAAAATGCAGCACGATCACAGGATTTCAAGGGCTTTAAGGCTGTCAGCAGATCAGGCTCTACAAACAGTACCTAAAAATAGAGGGCAACTGAGCATGTGCAGAGCGGGATGAGACAAGGTGTTACTGGACTTTAAACAGTATAGGAACTTATTTTTAATGGTTTTACACAACTATACCTGCAGAAGGGGCCAGCCTGAAGTGATCTAGCAGGACTTAATTTTCTGACTAAAGTTCCACTTTGACTACAACTCTATGAAACTCTATGTCCCAAGATTGCAGCATTAGTAAGGCAACATTAATCCACAGATTGTGGGTGGGAAAGGATTCACTTGCTGACCAGGCCTTTTCTGGAATGGTTTACAAGTTTAAAATAGTGTTTTTTGCTAGAAAAATTACTTAGAACCCCCAAATGTTAAATATTTTTTTAGCAGAGACCCTAGAGAATAAAATGGTGATCATTGCATTTTATGTCACTGTATTTACGCAATTTTGGGAAAAAAAAAAAAATACACTTTAATATAAAAATAAATACACTAAAAAGTTATCCCAATTTTTTTGTATAATGTAAGAGATGATGTTACGCCGAGTAGATGTATAACTAATATGTCACGCTTTAAAATTGTGCACGCTCGTGGAATGCTGACAAACTACGGTAGTTAAAACTCTCCATAGGCGACGCTTTAAAAAGGTTTACAGGTTACCCGTTTAGAGTTACAGAGGAGGTCTAGTGCTAAAATGACTGCTCTTGCTCTAAAGATTGTGGCGCTACCTCACATGTGTAGTTTGAACACCGTTTTCATATGTGGCGTCACTTATGTATGTGTTCGCTTCTACGCAAAAAAAAAAAAAATAAAAAAAAATATCATGATCTCATTAAGCCCGAGACGCGGAAGTGACGTTTAAGGTCACTCTGGTCTTCTAAGGGCATAGAGTCTTCACTCTGCTTCCTGTCCAGGCATCGGCCGCATCGGATCGTTCCGGGCTTACTGACGGCTCCGGTAAGCTTGGAAACGACCAGGAAGCGGCAGGAGGGAAGTTCCTCTCCCACTGCCTCTAAAAGTGATCCTGTGGCCAATACGCCACTGGGACCACTTTTAACAAACGGCGCATTGCCCACAGAACAAAAGGATACCGGGGTTATGGTAGCTAGCTGCTGCCATAACAACGGTATTTAACGTCAAAGTTATGAAAGAAAGACTGTAAAACGTACTGTCGGCAAGTGGTTAAAGCAAAGATTAATGGAGGTTCTTCAACACTTATCAAAATAGGGTCAAAGGCCACATACAATAAGGGGTAACCTTGGATGTGAAATAAACATTACTTTACACAGCAACGCTGGTCTCACGCGATACTGAGAATAAATGCTGATCTGCTAAATATTTCTACCAGTATAAAGTCCAGTAGTGAAGGACTCATTACAGTATAATCAGGTTACCCATCAACCATACAGATATAAGAACTGCAGGGTGAGCGGGTTCATCACACAAACACAAGGGGGAGATTTACTAAAACTGCAGCATTCCCAATCTTCATAGAGAAGAGCACATACTGCACCGCTCCAGGTGAGCTGGGATATCCTCTGCTGATTAACCGCGCTATAGCCGATTGACGGCTACAGCGCGGATCTAAAATTGCCGGGAGGCCGTCAATAGACGCCCTCCCCTTTGACTCATGCCAGGCGCGCTCTCGCCGTTGCGTGCCCATGGGTCGGGCGGACTCGATGTCCGCCAGAGACCCGCGAGAGCCAGAATGGGAAACCGCTGATGTAAACACGGCTGTTTCCCGTTCTGTGGGGGGGGGGGGGCGCATGACAGATCTACTGATCGGAATCAGTTAGATCTGTTATGCCCCCCCAGTTAGAACAGATTTAACCCCTTCACTGCCCCCTTAGTGTTAACCCCTTCCCTGCCAATGACATTTATACAGTAATCAGTGTCTATTTTTAGATCGGATCGCTGTATAAAATGTCATTGGTCCCACAAAAGTGTCAAAAACGTCAGACAAGTCCGCCGCAATATCACAGTCCCGATAAAAATCGCAGATCACTGCCATTACCAGTAAAATATAAATAAATAACGCCATAAACCAATGTCCATAGTTTGCAGTCGCTATAACGTTTGCGCAACCCAATCAATATATGTCGATTGCGATATTTTTTTACCAAAACTATGTGGAAGAATATATGTCGGCCTAAACTGATGAATACATTTGTTTTTTTATTTTTGGATATTTATTATAGCAAAAAGTAAAAAAAATATTGTTTTTTTTTCAAAATCGTCGCTCTTTGTTTATAGCGCAAAAAATACAAACCTCAGAGGGGATCAAATTCCACCAAAAGAAAGCTCTATTTGTGGGGAAAAAAAAAAAAAAAAAAAAAAAAGGGACGCCAATTTTGTTTGGGTACAATGTTGCACGACCGCGCAATTGTCATTCAAAGAGTGACAGTGCTGAAAACTGAAAATTGGTCCAGGCGGGGGGGGGGGGGTTAAAGTGCCCAGTAAGCAAGTGGTTATGGAAGTCGGGTGCCAGCCCAAGTCCGCGGACAAAGCTTGAAACTCAGAAGGAAAAGGAAGGCAGCGACACTCCCCATAAAAATTCCATTTATTGAAGCATTTAAAAACAAAAAACACAGCCAGCACACACGTATTCATGGCTATAGCAGACGCGTTTCACACACCTGTGCTTAGTCCTGGGAGGGCGCACTGACATCATTGCCATTGAACTGTATACGCTGAGCCGGCCAGCTTTGTTTTACAGTATATGAGATTCCTATCTGGATTGTTTGTATGTGCATTACTTTCTCCCCCGCCGCACTCCTGGGGAGTGTGCCCGCGGCTCGGGCAGACCCGATGTCCGCCGGCGAGCCGCGATGAGCGGCTACAGGGAAAAGAACGGGGAACCGCCGATGTAAACACGGCGGTTCCCCGCCCTGTCAGTGGGGCATGAGAGATCTACTGATCCCTGTCACTGGGATCAGTTAGATCTCTCATGCCCATGTTAGCCTAACCCCCCCACAGTAAGAACGCACCCAGGGAACACTATTAACCCCTAGATCGCCCCCTGCAGGTTAACCCCTTCACTGCCAATGACATTTATACAGTAATCAGTGGAAATTTAAATTTCTGATCGCTGAATAAATGTCATTGGTCCCAAAAAAGTGTCAAAATGGTCCGACATGTCCCCCCCAATATCGCATTACCGCTAAAAATCGCAGATCGCCGCCATTAC
>BLSH010316550.1:585316-597237 GCA_018402905.1 Glandirana rugosa
TGGTTCTACCGACGAGGTCGAAGGACGTCCCTGTGCGGTCACAAGACGGTTTATCGGGCGGGTGAGGAAAATCTGAGATGAGGCTCGATCAGTGCGGAAAGACAACTGAGTCGGGGCGGGTAAGGGAATGTTCGTTGTGTTGCACGACGAGAGTCATGCGGGAACATAGTTTCCTTGCGGGGCGGGTGAGTTCATCTTCAGATAATGTGTTGCACGAGGAGGGTCATACAGTGCGGAAGCATCACTAATCCGGGGAGGGTGTCTTCAGATAGTGTGGTGCACGACGAGGGTTATTCAGTCCGAGACACCTCTTCATCCGGGGAGGGCGTCTTCCATGACTTAGGTGATTCAGGGCGGAATGAGTCAACAGAAAGGCGTGACTAGCTCGGAGTAGAGTCTAAAAGGAGTGGGCGGGCTATTTGGCAGAACACTGGCGTGTCCCTGCAGGAAGCTGGAGCAGCCATCTTGGTTGAGGGCAAAGCCTTTCTCTTGCCAGTATTTGCTATTACATAACATCAAGCATTTGTTGTGTGTGGTCATAGATAGTGAAGGGGCAGAAAGAGACCTGTCCTTTCATGTACTGGAATAATATTTATACATTTATTCATAGTATTATGTTATAGTAATATTTATATATATAGAGTATAGATTATTGTTATATAAATATCAATATTTATATTATATTAGTATTTATAATATATTAATATTATTGTTATGTATTTTTTATACATTTGTATTATATTCATATTATAATATTATATTATCATTTACAATATATTATATTTATATATTTTTTATATTTATATAAGATTTAGTGAGCATGGGCAGTTCTATCAGGAGGATGGCAGAGCTGAGTAACTGGCAGAGCCTCACACATATTTATTGCTGTCTGAGAAGCTGTGAAATGAAATCTTTGGTGTTATAAGCTGCCTTCAGTCACTTTTAATTAAAGAGAAAGTTTACTGAAAAATAAAAAAATGAAATATTATGAAGAGGTGGCATTTTTAATGCAATAAAGATGCACTATGGGGTTTATTTATAAAATTCCCCTACATTCATGCAGGCTGCACATCATTTCTGTAATAGAATCATTTCTATCACTGTCAGCACCATCTAGTGGACAAAATAAGGTATCGTTTTCTAAAATATCTCACTGAGAAAATATTCCACATTTTGGCCACTAGATGGCGCCTTAATGCTTGTTTTGTGATGTAAACCCTACCTGAATGTCATTGATGGCTAAAGCGATGAATGTGTATTTACCTTTTTTGCATTATTTGTTACATATCGGCACTGAAAACCTCCTGCAGCTTGTTTGCAGCCACTTCCAATCTATGCACACGCTGGCAATTCTCAGAGAGGGTTTCCCAAAGCTAGTGGTGTAGTGGTTAGCACTTTCGTCCTGGCAGCAAAAGGGTCGTTGGTTCGAATCCCAACCACCACACTACCTGCCAGGAGTTTGCATGTTCTCCCTGTGCCTGCATGGGTTTCCTCCAGGTACTCCGGTTTCCTCCCACACTCCAAAGACGTGCTGGTAGGTTAATTGGATCCTGTCTAAATTGTCCCTAGTATATGTATGAATGAATGTGAGTTAGGGACCTTAGATTGTAAGCTCCTTGAGGGTAGGGACTGATGTGAATGTACAATATATATGTAAAGCGCTGCATAAATTGCCATCGCTATATAAGTACCTGAAATAATAATAATAAATTTAAAAAAAGTACAGCACATCACACCGCCCTGGACAATGTACACCAGCACATACAGGTGAAGTAGAGAATAATACATGCAGGTTGGTGTAAATGAGCTTTAAAATTCTTAGTTGCACTGAATTATATTAGAAAAATTGACTTGCATTTACCCATAGAGGTCACCTGACTTCTGTCTTTTAAAATAACATACTGTAGGTTAAATTTGCCCATGTGGTGTAGGCCAAGCCCAAAGCTGTACCTAGGCATAGAGGGCAAGAACTGTGCAAGAGTGAAACCCACTGCTCTAAGACCCCGGGCACACGGGCAAAGCTTGTATAAGGGCAGTGTGTACTCTAAAGGGTGTATTCATAAACAACATGCATACCTATTCATCCAACAAAACTGCAAGTACATTTGTTCTGTGCATATGGGAAAAAATTAAATAGTCTCATCCTATTTCCTCTACAGTTCAAATGTTACTCATTCAAAAAAAGAGCTGTTCAGGAAAATACCACTTTATTGCCAGTAGATGGAGCTGAAGATTACAGGAAATATTTTTTGCAAAACTTTTGGCAAACTTCCAGAAGCTTTGTTAAAAACTAAACTCTTTCAATCAACATTTATTGTTTTAATCCTTATGCTGCTAGTCTTAGTAAATAGATAGGACAGTATATTATATTCACTCTTTTTAAACATTTTTTTTTACATTTCTTCAGTTGCTTCCTGGTTTCTGACCAAAACGATGTCATACACCCCAGGAATCTTCATGGGCACTCCCCCATCTGTGTTACGAAGATATTAAGTACAATATGTCAGTTTTTTAAAAAATTATAATTCTAAATACCTTCTTACACAGCGCCGCTCTGCGGTCACGTGAGCTCCCTCCGCTCTGCTTCCTCGATCTAAGGAGAGCAGTGGGAGGGGCTGAGATTCCGCTGTGATGTATGCCAGCCAGCAGGGGGAGGTCACGTGACCGCAGTGTGGTGCTGTGCAAGAAGGTATTCAGAATTATAATTTTTTAAAAACTGACATATTGTACTTAATATCTTCGTAACACAGAGATGATGCAAGTAATATATTTTACTTTACAGCCACAAGGGAATAGAGGCAGGAGGGGAGAAGATGGGCTCTCACAACATAGACTAGCCACCTGTCGTCTGCGCACTGTAGTTTTACTGCTACAGTGCGGAATGGCTGCGCTTAATATATATATATACATACATGATTCTGCATTTCCGGGTAGGGGGCACGTGCCCGTCCGTCTGGCTGGGATGTCACTGGCTCCTGCACATGTCGATCAGTGGTTCCTGGCCAATGATTTATGACCAGGACCCGCCAATCATCGGAGAGAGTGATAGGAGAGAGCTTTGTATATGTAACAAACACAAAGATCTCTTTTAACAGGAGCGATGTGCCGGTTTTTGTTTCCCTGCAAAGTAGGGAATAAAAGCTGGCACATTGCTTAGTAAAATCAGCACACATTACACATAGTAAACATAGTTAGCAACACATTTAACCCTTTGATTGCCCAAAATGTTAACCCCTTTCCAGCCATTAATACAGTATCATTGTGTATTATTACTGATGATGGCTAATGAAGGAGGCGTGGCTTCCCTCCAAAACACATTCCTATTGGCTACTGATCCTGGGGCTGACAGGTCGTATACACAGGCTGTTGGATCTTCCCAGTCATCCACCGCAGCTCTAAAATTATCTGCCCTGCAGTCCTTGGCTTCTCCGGCCTCGGCTTGCCCTTGACTGGTCCCTTGGACTGTCGGCGCTCCCTATACTGTGCGTTCCCCCCTGAGTGATCATATGAATATACTAGTGTTGTCACCACAGGCACTGTAGATAGACAGTACAGTTAGTAGCACAGCACCCCCGGAGTGTTGGCAGCTGCTCTGCCTGGACCATCCCAGAAAGCATATTCTTCACTGTACTTCTCCTGTCGCCCCCACAAATTTTGTGAGTGCATTTTGTTTTGTATTTATATATCTTTATATTAAACTGTGTTACACTATGGCCTACTTGGTGCCTCTCTTTCCCTCCCCTCTTCTCTTGCAGCTGTTGGATACCCTGTCCATTGAGAGACAGCAGCCTTGCACATGCTTACAGTGTCAGCCAGTGACTATTTTAGAACTTGCTATTTCTTAACCTCCGGGAATATATTAACTCTTTATTACATATGTTGGGAACGCATCCCGTGCTTTATTCATTTAATACCTAGGGTATTGGTACAAGGGTAGTGCTGTATTAGAGTCTTTTTGTCTGTGTCTTCACTGTATTAGTGTCACTAGAGATGCCAGTGGCAGTTAGCCAATTCCCACAGAGTGTCAGTTAGTGTCAGATGGCTGTCTCATTATCAGTCGCTGATTGTCGCCATTACTAGTATTATTATTATTATGTTTATTATTATAATACAGGATTTATATAGTGCCGACAGTTTACGCAGCACTTTAGAACTTGAGGGTAGACAGTACAAATACAATACACTTTAATACAGTAGGAATCAGAGGGCCCTGCTCGTTAGAGCTTACAATTTAAGAGGAAAGGTCAAGATTACAAGATTATAAAAAAAATAAATAAATTAAACTTCCAGTGTATGTCTCATAGTTTGTAGACGCTTTAACTTTTGCGCACACCAATCAATATACGTTTATTGAATTTTTTTTTTTACCAATAATATGTAGCAGAATACATTTTGGCCTAAATATATGAAGATATTAGATTTTTTACATTTTTTTTATTGGTTATGTTTTAGAACAGAAAGTAAAAAATATTGTTTTTTTTTTCAAAATTTATGCTCTTTCCTCATTTATAAATATATAAAAACACAGTGGTGATCAAATACCAACAAAAATATAGCTCTGTTTGTGGGAAAAATAAGATACATTTTGTTTGCATACAGCAGTGTCAAATAGCAAAAAAATGGCCTGGTCATGCAGGGGGTAAAATCTTCCAGAGCTCAAGTGGTTAGGAAATGACAGGCAGGGAGGGAGGGGGAGAAGAGAGAGATTCACACCAGAGAGCGGGATGATGGAGGCAGGTAAACTGACCCTGGTATCATGGATCTCCAGCCATGATTAGTGTGGGCAGCACACATAGGAGGATTCAGAAACAGGCAGGATAAACCAGTTATTTTAAAACATAGAATTGGATATATATCACTGCAAAAGCACTAAGGTATTGATCATGCTTTAAAGGAACAGGTGCATTTTTTTCTTTTTAGAGTTAAAAACCACTTTAAGCATTCTGTACATTAACATGTATTATGGAACACATTCATATGAGTTGTATAAGGGCAGCCTATTTATTATGAATGGGCTGCCTAAACACTACAAGGGATGAAAAAAGCATACAAGACCTCCTTTTTTAACAATGCAGTGCCCCGCAACGCACGGTATATGCTCTACTGTACAATGCATTGGGGTGCCATTCACAATGTATAGCACCGTAACGCACTGCATATAAGTAGGTTCATTGTCATGCTTTGCTTATGCTGCAGCTGTCCTATGTCGGGTCTGTTTTTCTGCCTCCTTGTAACATCCTTTGTGAGCTCATGAACCTCTCCTTTTCCCTCTCACTTCCATTCAATTGGAACAAGCTGTGCACATTAGTTGCAGTCATGTACACAAATCCCATATATAGGCAGGTGTAGCTACTCTTCCCACCTGTAGATGGCACTGTGTCAGTGCTACAGGGGAAAGGGAGGGTAATCAGGGAATTGCCACCTTATGGACCCTGTTAGTTCTCTCTGAAAAGACAAGTATCTGATTGGATATCCAATTCCCGCAACAGTGCAGGCAGCCATCTTAACGGGGAAACTTTAATTAAAGTGGAACTTTAATCAGTCCTGCTAAATCACTTCAGGCTATAGATATGGAAAACATTAAAAATAAGTGTCTATACTGTTTAAAAGTAATATACTGTGTCACCCCGCTCTGCACATGCTCAGTTGCTCTCCATTTTTAGGCACTGCTGAATTTGTAGAGGCCGATCTGCTGACAGCCTTAAAGATGGATTAAACCATCCTATTCTTTACAGCCAAGGAAGCTGCTTCTGTTTGATCTGCAACTGCCATGGTGCTGCACATGTGATGCGTTATGACACCAGCCATTAGATGGTTTGACAGTTTGGTTGATAACACAAGCAAATGTGACCGTTACATTCCCGGCATTCCAGGAATATAACTGTTTTTTGACAGAATTAAATCGATGGGTTTAATTCTGCTTTATGATTTACTGCTGTTCAGGGGCTCTGGGCTTCAGCAAAATGGCAGCCTCCAGCAAGAAGAAACATGAACAATGCTAGGAGACAATTTACAGCACACACTCATTTTGGTAGAATAATTATTAATCTGGAATGTATGCTCCTTGCTAAAGAACATTATTTTAACAAGTTGTTATGGGCACAGTTCTGTTTTAACCACTTGCTGATCAGGCCTTTTCTGGAACATTTTTGTTTACAAGCTTAAATTAGTATTTTTTGCTAGAAAATTACTCAGAACCCACAAACATTATATATATATATATATTTTTTTTTTAGCAGAGACCCAAAACCCCTTTTTAAATGCAATTTTTTTTTTTAAATATACGTTAATGAATTTAAAAAAAAAACTCTTAAAGCGGAGTTCCACCCTTTCCTTAGGTTTATTAAAAGTCAGCAGCTACAAAAAGTGTAGCTGCTGACTTTTAATAAACCGTCACTCACCTGTCTCCCGGTCCAGCGATGGAGCTGCACGGAGCCTCGCTCCTCTCCCCCTCCCCTCCGCGGTGCCGGCATTGCTACTGTGGGCACCAGGCCGCGGCTTCATGGCAGGGCGCACACTGCGCATGCGCGAGCGGCGCTGCGCATTGTGATTGGTCCCGAAGTCTTCTAGGACCTGTCCTGTGTCCCAGAAGACTTCGGGAGGGAGGGGGAAGGAGTCCTTCCACTTCCGATCGCCTAAGGCGACCGGGGCGGAAGTACCCCTAAAAATAGGGTATCCCCACCCCCCCTCCTCCCCAAAAGCTCTGTTTCAGCATCTGGAGCTGGGGAGGAGGACTTAAAGCGGAAGTTCCACTTTTGGGTGGAACTCCGCTTTAAGTTAGCCCAATTTTTTGTATAATGTGAAAGTTGATTTTAAATAGATACCTAACATGTCATGCTTTAAATTTGCGCACGCTCATGGAATGGCGACAAACTATGGTACTTAAAAATCTCCACAGGCGAAGCTTTAAACATTTTTACAGGTTACCTGTTTAGAGTTGAGCCCAGTACACATGTGGGTGACGGTCGTGCGACCGGATGTCCAAAATCGTATGTCGACTGTTGTGGCATAATGACGTGCACAAAGCGATCGTACAACCAAGCCTAACATGGTGACGTGTTACGAGAGTATAACGAGGAAGTTCAAGTGAATGTAATTTGTGAATTAGGAACCTAGGTTTCCCAGAACGGACTCTTCTGGGCGTTCCTGACTTCTGAGCATGCGTGTTTTGCACGTACAACTTTGTTGGACCAACTTCTCTGTACACACGGTACAACGGTCGTACAACCGCTTGTTGTACAACCAAAGTTTTCTAGTCTGCTCATCCAACTTCAGTTGTACAACTGTTGTACGATGGCTGTTGTAATCGCGATTACTAACGGTCGGATGATCGTACAATAAGCTGGTACAACCGTTGTTGTACAACCATTGTACTGTGTGTTTGGGGCTTTACAGAGGAGGTCTTGCACTAGAATTATTGCTCTCACTCTAATGATCACAATGACATCTCACATGTGTGGTTTGAACACCTTTTACATATGAGGGCGCAACTTACGTATGCATTCGCTAGCACGGAGGGATGGAGCACTTTAAAAAAAAAAATTTATTTATTTTACTTTTTATTTTTTATTTTTACACTGTCCCTTTATTTATTTATTTATCACTTTTATTCCTATTAATAGGAATGTAAACATCATGTAGAAATAAGCATGACAGGTCCTCTTTATTGAGAGATCTCTCATTTACCTTTGAAAGTAAAAGAAAAAAAAAAACATTATGACATTTTCACTTAAAAAAAAAAATTTTTTATGCCCAAGAATCAGAAGTGAAGTCAGAGGTTGCTCCGATCCTCCAAGGTCATAAACCTGAGCGGGGCCATCTTGCCCTCACTCGACTTCCTGCCTAGACATCGGCTGCACCGGATCGCTTCTGGGTTTACTGACAGCTCTGGTAAGCTCAGAAACAACCAGGAAGGGGTGGGAAGGGGCACCACTCTTGCCGCCTATTAAAGTGATCCTTGGCGAATCTGCCCGCTGGACCACAGTTATCTTACACAGAATCGCCCACAGTAAATAAGGATACCAGGGTTATGGCGCCAGCTGCTGCCATAGCACCAGTATTTAAGTAGTAAGTAGTGATATATATTTACTGTGGGCGGTCTGCAAGTGGTTTTTAAGGGACCCCACATCAATTGGGTGCACTTTGAGCGAGTGGTGGGCTAGGGAGAGGAACCCGTTGGTTAGGGACAGGGTAAGAAACACTGGTGCCATCGAACCTTCCAAGGATCCCTTTGAGTGGTAAGAGAGGGTGTCTACATTTCTACTGTACATACAGTGGGACCATGGAGAAGGAATGTAGCCATCTTCTAATGTCAGATCACAGCAACAAAAAAAAAAAGGAATTTGGGGATTTGGAGGAGGAAGAGAGCAATAGAAGGAATACATAGTGGAAAACATTGTTAGTGCACATGTGTGAATGGGTCCTCATATTTTAGTAAGTGTACCTGGAAGAGGCAGCCTACAGTACAGAAGTGTGATAAAGAAAACAAGTATGATTTCTAACATAAGGCTACAGATTTTGTAAAGGGATGCAGAGGTGATACAAGTCCTTTTCTTCCCCCATTAGTATATTGGTGGCGGTGTACATGATGAGAAGGTATTACTGAACATCTCTGTAATCCATCGTATGAGCCTCTGACATTCTGCTGACTTCTCCTCTCCAACTGGTCAGATGTCACCAATAATCTCCCTGACCATACAGAGCACCTTTAAATTCCTCTGATCAGCAGTTAAGAGGAGTTAGTGCATTAAAGGATGTATGACTTAATGGATTTAGCCGCTCAATCCCCTTTTAGTCAGTAAAGCAGGCTTATGGAGGCCGGCGTGGTGATTTCGAGGGTCTGTAGAGTGTGGCAATGCTTTCTGTGTCTACACATCCGCTGTGACAACAAGCAAACTGTGATCATCGTCTCTTGGGTGCGGTGGTTACTTCACAAGCCTGCGCAAGAGAGCAAGACGTTGCTTGTTTTTGTAAAGCCGAGCATCGGACTGAGCTATATATTTCTAAAAATGATGAACCAAGAGCAATTCTAACCAAACAGTTAGAATTGTTTAAAGCGGTAGTAAACCCGCGAAAAAAAAAACTGCAAGACAATAGCATACTGTGCTAGTATGCATCACATACTAGCACATTATGAAATACTTACCTTAGAATGAGGCCCCGCAGTCCGACTCGGTCAGCGCTGATGGAGCCAACATGCTGTCCATGATCTTGGCCACTCACAGCGCGCAACACGTCGCACGTGGGAGTTCATCGCAGGCAGCTCTGATTTTTACGCAGCATCCGCCGGATCATTAGAGCGCATGCGCCGCTGACGTCAGCGACTGCATGCAGGGCGAATATCTCCTAAACCGTGTAAGTTTAGGAGATATTAATTTTACCTACGGGTTAGGCTTATTATAGGCTTACCTGTAGGCAAAAATTACATTTGGGGGGATACAATCGCTTCAAGGCTTGGTTCGGCTTATTGCATGTGCAGGAATGCATTTTACGCATTGAAAAATAGGAAGAAGGTGTACCTGCCTAGTGCATTATCGTAAAAGAAGAACTTTAATAAATATTAGTAAAACACTCTTTTATACTCACAAAGAGAGAATATTCACAGGCATATACACAAAGCTCCACCAGACACGTTTCTGTCAAATAGGTGTAACTGACGTATTTCAAGGAACTTGCCCTCTTCCTCAGAGTTAGCCTGAATTTAAATGTTCCAACATGTAAACAGTCAGATTTGTGGACGCCCTCAAATGGCCCACCCTCAATAGGGAGGGGGAGTCAGAATCAAGACGCCACCCTATGTCAGGAAAGGGCTCACCTGCTGGTGGTGCTGTGGCTCCCAGATCCATGGGTTGCAGTTCTGGTGTCCACCAGCGGGTGTGCCAGGAAAGGGCTCAACTGTTGGTAGCGCTGGGGTTCCCAGACCCATGGGCTGCAGTTCCAGTGTCCCCCCCAGTGGGTGTCTCCCAGCAGCCAGAAACTCATTTAGTCATCACCTGATGCTCGTTGCAGGAAGGATATTTAAAATCTGTGTGTCCAGCTCTAATTGCCTTGGTGTTTTGGTCTCCATGTGCCCTTGACCTGTAAGCCTGTATCCTGCATCCTGCATCCTGCATCCGTTCCTGGACCCCTGTCTTGCAGCCTGATCCCTTCCCACCTGCTCTCTCCATCTCCTGTTCCCAGTTCCTGCCCTGTCTTGCTCCGACTCCCTCTGATTGATCTCCTGTGTATAACCCGGGCTCGGCTGTGTTCACGTTTTGGCATTCCCTATCTGTTGTATATACTTAGTTTAGGTAGTTGTTCTTTGTATGTCACCATTTTGTTATTTGGCTTGTTTTACTTTGTTTGGTATGTTGGAGGTGTGTTTACATCTTTGTCCACTTATCTTTTAAATACATTATATTATTTTACACTACTTGTGCGTGGTATTCTCTGTGGCAGCCCACACATTTCTGGTTACACCAGTTCATGACATAACACCAAGGCCAATCCTGACCAGAAGTAGCTGCACAGGGAAGCCATCTTGACTCTGTTGTTTGTGGCAGGATGTATCCAGAGGAGGTTGTATACTTTTCTTTGCTGGTGACAGAGGATAATGAATATTGCTGCCAGATACTGAAGGAGTGGGCCAGTGACCAGAGGTTAGAATGCATTCGTCTTGCTTATTCCCTAGTGGATCAGGGCAGTATGTTGTTTGCTGACGTTCGGACATTAATTTAAGTCTTTGTCCTTTGGCTTGGCTTTGTCCAGTACTCCTAAAGGCAGTGATGACTTTCTTCCCCCTTCAGTATGGCCCAGATAGAATCACTGGTTTGGTTATTGGAAGATGACTCGGCTTATTTCTTTGAGCATTACTGTCCAGCCTGATGATCCAGTGCCCGCTGTCCAGCCTGCTGATCCAGTGCCCGCTGTCCAGCCTACTGATCCTGTGCCCACTGTCCAGCCTGCTGATCCGGTGCTCACTGTCCCACCTGATGATCCTGTGCCTGCTTTCCAGCCTGATGATCCTGTGCCCACTGCCCAGCCTGATGATCCTGTGCCCATTGTCCAGCCTATTGATCCGGTGCCCGCTGCCCAGCCTGATGATCTGGTGCCCGCTGTCCAGCCTGATGACCCAGTGCCCGCTGTCCAGCCTGATGATCCTGTACCTGCTGTCCAGCCTGCTGATCCTGTGCCCACTGCCCAGCCTGCTGATCCTGTTGCCGCTGCCCAGCCTGATGATCCGGTGCCCGCTGTCCAGCCTGATGATCCAGTTCTCGCTGTCCAGCCTGATGATCCGGTGCCGCCTGTCAAGACTGATGTTCCAGTGCCCGCTATCCAGCCTGATGTTCTGGTGCCCACTGTCCAGCCTGATATTCTGTGCCCGCTTTCCAGCCTGATGTTCTGGTGCCCACTGTTCAGCCTGTTGATCCGGAGCCCGCTGTCCAGCCTAATGATCCAGAGCCCATTGTCCAGCCTACTGATCCGGAGCCTGTTGTCCAGCCTGATGAACCGGTGCCCGTTGTCCAGCCTGATGTGTCTCTGCCTGCTGCCCAGCCTGATGTGCCTCTGCCCAGCCTGATGTGCCTCTGCCCACTGCCCAGGTTGATGTGCCTCTACCCTCTGCCCAGCCTGATGTGCCTCTGCCCGCTGCCCAGCCTGATGTGCCTCTGACCGCTGCCCAGCCTGATGTGCCTCTGCCCGCTGCTCAGCCTGATGTGCCTCTGCCGCTGCCCAGCATGAATCCAGTCCCTGATGCCCAGCCTGCCTCTGGTCATTCTGTGCCCAACAACCTGCCTGCCTCTGATGATTTGCTGCCCAATGATCTTGCTTATCTTCTCCCTACCACACAGCCGGGTCCTACTGACTATATGCCAGATGCACAAATGGATTGTTGTGCAAAGGCTAAGTGTCCATCTGCTATTGGGTCTGAAAGCTCTGAATCC
>BLSH010316550.1:601225-622362 GCA_018402905.1 Glandirana rugosa
TGTATAAGAGAACACTGTTATACAAGCTGTACACTCACTACTTTATATTGTAGCAAAGTGTTATTGCTTCAATGTTGTCGCATGAAAAGATAGAATAAAATATTTACAAAAATGTGAGGGGTGTACTCACTTTTGTGAGATAATGTATACATCCCTAACCTGGCTCTAGATTTCACCCTAACCTGGCTCTATACAGAACCCTAACCTGACACTATATACATCCCTAACCTGGATCTATATATCATCCTAACCTGGCTCTATATACACCCTTAACCTGGCTCTATATATCACCCTAACCTGGCTCTATATACATCCCTAACCTGGCTCTATATATCACCCTAACCTGGTTTTATGTATCACCCTAACCAGGCTCTATATACCCCCCTAACCTGTCTGTATATACAACCCTAACCTGACTCTATATATCACCCTAACCTGGCTCTATATATCACCATAACCTGGCTCGATATACATCCCTAACCTGGCTCTATATATCACCTAACCTGGCTCTATATACCACCTAACCTGGCACTATATACCACCCTAACTTGACTCTATATATCACCTAACCTGTCTCTATAAACTGGCTCTATATATCACCCTAACCTGGCACTATATATCATCCTAACCTGGCTATATATATCACCTTACCTGGCACTATATACCACCCTAACCTGGCTCTATATATCACCCTAACCTGGCTTTAAATATCATCCTAACCTGGCACTTTATACCACCTAACCTGGCTCTATATGTCACTCCAACCTGGCTCTATATATCACCCTAATCTGGCACTATATGCATTCCTTAACTGGCACTATATACATCCCTTAACTGGCACTATATACATCCCTAACCTGGCTCTATATATCACCCTAACCTTGCTCTATATACAACCCTAATCTGGCTCTATATACATCCCTAACCTGGCTCTATATATCACCCTAACCTTGCTCTATATACAACCCTAATCTGGCTCTATATACATCCCTAACCTGACTCTATATACATGGGCGTCCGCAGAAATTTTTTCAGGGGGGGGGCATCATTTTAAGGTCACCCATGCTATTCCGCTTTTTGACATTATCACAGTCAGAGACTGCAGACATAGTACAGGAGATGGTCAGAGACTGCAGACATAGTACAGGAGATTGTCAGAGACTGCAGACATAGTACAGGAGACGGTCAGACACTGCGGACATACTACAGGAGATGGTCAGAGACTGCAGACATAGTACGGGAGATGGTCTGAGACTGTGGACATGGCACACGAGACGATCAAAGACTTCGTACATAGCCCAAGAGGATAAGGACCTAGTGGGCAACCCCCGATCCGATCCCTGATTCCAGGAGGGGCAATTGCCCCTATCTGCGGACGCCCATGTCTATATATCACCCTAACCTGACTCTATACATCGCCCTAACCTGGTTCTATATATCACCATAACCTGGCTCTATATACACCCCCAACCTGGCTCTATATACCACCTTAACCTGGCTCTATATATCACCTTAACCTGGCTCTATATACATCCCTAACCTGGTAATATATACACACCTAACCTGGCTCTTTATATCACCCTAACCTGGCTCTATATATCACCCTAACCTGGCTCTATATATCACCATAACCTGGCTCTATATATCACCCTAACCTGGCTCTATATACAACCCTAACATGGCACTATATACATCCCTAACCTGACTATATATCACCCTAACCTGACTCTATACATCGCCCTAACCTGGCTCTATATACATCCCTAACATGGCACTATATACATCCCTAACCTGACTCTATATATCATCCTAACCTGACTCTATACATCGCCCTAACCTAACCTGGTTCTATATATCATCCTAACCTGGCTCTATATACACCCCCAACCTGGCTCTATATACAACCCTAACCTGGCTCTATATATCACCCTAACCTGCCACTATATACATCCCTAACCTGAAACTATTTACATCCCTAACCTG
The DNA here is from genome assembly GCA_018402905.1 of Glandirana rugosa. Taxonomy (NCBI): domain Eukaryota; kingdom Metazoa; phylum Chordata; class Amphibia; order Anura; family Ranidae; genus Glandirana; species Glandirana rugosa. The sequence goes on from BLSH010316550.1 coordinate 603,209, forward strand.
GCTGTATATATCACCATAACCTGGCTCTATATACATCCCTAACCTGGAAATATATACATCCCTAACCTGACTCTATATATCACCCTAACCTGACTCTATACATTGCCCTAACCTAACCTGGTTCTATATATCACCCTAACCTGGCTCTATATATACCCCCAACCTGGCTCTATATACACCCCCAACCTGGCTCTATATACATCCCTAACCTGGAAATATATACATCCCTAACCTGGAAATATATACATCCCTAACCTGGAAATATATATCACCCTAACCTGGCTCTATACACAACCCTAACCTGGCTCTATATGCATCCCTAACCTGGCTCTATATATCACCCTAACCTGGCTCTGTATACATCCCTAACCTGGCTCTATATATCACCCTAACCTGGCTCTGTATACATCCCTAACCTGGCTCTATATTTCTCCCTAACCTGACTCTATATACAACCCTAACCTGGCACTATATACAACCCTAAACTGGCTCTATATATCACCTATCTACACTCTCTGACCCTCTCCCTTTCTCTGTTTTTCTCCCTTTCTCTCTTTCTTTCTCTCTCCCTCTTTCTCCCTTTCTCTCTTTCTCTCTCCCTCTTCCTTCTCCCTCCATCCCTCTTTCATCTCAGACTCTAACCACGCCCCTGTTAAGCCAGGCCTAATATTTAGCTTAAACCAGGCCCATTTTTTGCCACGGCGCATAGCATTTTTTCCTCATTACTAAGCCGTGCCTACAAATGGATGCCCCGCCCCTAATTAAAATAAGACTCCGCCTGCATACAAAAAAGTATCTCTATTAATTTTTTTCCAATGTTGGCAACTATGAAAAGCATGTTTTGTTATTTTGAAATACGAAGACACATCGATCACATGATCACATTGATTAGCCGCAATTACTTGCATTTACATGCGGCTGCGTTTAGCTGCGGTGGAACATTCTTGCCATTTCTGACATGCTTCCTGTTGTTTTTCTTTCCTTGTTGCCGCTGCTATTGCAATTACCTGCAGTTACGTGCAGATAGCTGCAATAAATCATTCCTGGACGCAGTCAAGTTTATTTTTTCTAACGACACAAAACCCCATGTAAGGAGACCGTCAGTAAATGCAGTGTGTGAATGGGGCCATAGGAAAGCAGTCTTAGTTTAGCTGCAGTAGATAACTTCATCTATCTGCAGCCAAAACCTGAATTCTATCCCCCGTGTGAAAGGGGCCTTAGAAAGCTTCCAACCACCATGGTGTGTGCTTTCTCTATGTGTACACAGCATAGGTTTTTAATCATTTTGGATATATTTTTATAATATAGTATGCAACGGACAGATTCTGACTTAAAAAGGTAAAAAAGTATTTGATCCCCTGCTGATTTTGTACGTATGCCCACTGACAAAGAAATGATCCGTCTATAATTTTAATGGTCGGTTTATTTTAACAATGAGAGACAGAATAACAACAAAAATATCCAGAAAAACGCATTTCAAAAAAGTTATACATTGATTTGCATTTTAATAAGTGAAATAAGTATTTGACCCCTTCACAAAACATAACATAGTACTTGGTGGCAAAACCCTTGTTGGCAATCACAGAGGTCAGACGTTTCTTGTAGTTGGCCACCAGGTTAGCACATCTCAGTAGGGATTTTGTCCTACCCTTCTTTGCAGATCCTCTCCAAGTCATTAAGGTTTCGAGGCTGACATTTGGTAGCTCAAACCTTCAGCTCCCTCCACATATTTTCTATAGGATTAAGATCTGAAGACTGGCTAGGCCACTCCAGGACCTTAATGTGCTTCTTCTTGAGCCACTCTTTTGTTGCCTTGGAATACCCATCCACGACCCATTTTTAATGCTCTGGCTGAGGGAAGGAGGTTCTCACCCAAGATTTGATGGTACATTGCCCTGTCCGTCGTCCCTTTAATGCGGTGAAGTTGTCCTGTGCAATTAGCAGAGAAACACAGCCAAAGCACATTGTTTCCACCTCCATGTTTGATGGTGGGGATGGTGTTCTTGGGGTCATAGGCAGCATTCCTCCTCCTCCAAACACAGTGAATTGAGTTGATGCCAAAGAGCTTGATTTTGATCTCATCTGACCACAAGGTTTTTTGAACACATGAAGCTGACTTTAATTTAAAAATCCAAAGACACACTGTTTTCAAACAGCTGAGATATGAAATTGGTGAAATCTAATTGGACTCTCTCTCATGGGTATAAATATGCCTCAATAACAAGCGTCTTAACCACATTTTTAATGCTTCCATGCAACCTGCCAACACACCAAATGATTAAAACAATGGCAGGCAGATGAATCAATATACACCTGCTTCCCTTTGCGTTACATCAAGAATTTTAGGGCTGGTTTACATTAGCGGTTGGGGGGGGGGGGTCGGTAAAACCCCGCATTTGAGCCACGTTTTAACCACCTCGCAACCACTACCTTCTTTAGCTGCAGTTGCAGTGGCCGGGGGTGTACACATGCTGCGGACATGATGATTTGCTTGATGTCAGGAATTGTGCCCCTTGTCGCTGAATGTGACCCATTCAAGTGAATGGGGATGCACTGCCCCCAGTGGTTGTGGTGCGCTAGTGCAGGGTCCAGGAGGTGATGCAGCGCCTCCTCATCACTTGTCAATTGCTCTCTGAAGAGCATTTAAACTCAGATCATTCTTCAGAAAGCAAAGCCTGTGTGAATGAGCCCTTAGGGTATGTCGCTTTCTCTAGGCTTTGCCACAACTTGCCACCTCCATTGAATCCATTTATTTTAGGCGCATTTTTGAAGAGTTCAGGATGCGTTTTTTACAGCTTTTTTTAAACCAGAGGTAGCGTTTGGGCAGCATTTATTACCACAATGTAATGCAACGTGTCTTGAACACAGGTTGACACTATAGCTGAGTATAGCCGGGTTTGTCAGGAGGCCTTTGTGCCAGAATGAAAAGAACAAACAGAAAGAATACAAGTATGTTAGTGAAACGGAATTGTGCTCATCTCTAATATTGAGTATATAACACTTCAGATAACATTACTTAAAATGACTGCACTGGACCCCCATAACAATTTCATAGAGGGTACAGGCAGTCTGTTTTACACAAGGATCTGTTGTATTCAAATTCTGGACCCATAAAGGGCAAGCACTTTAGTGGGCACACTATAACATGTTTATGATCTAAATACTGTTTTATAGCCTCTTATTCTCACTTTTATTGCTCTGTTCATAATTTATGCCTAGTAATTATCACCAAATCACTAAGAAGCAGAGGTATTATCATATCACAAATTATAATAATGTGGCTATCCACTTCTTATTAATAAGCCAGGATGTTTTCAGATTCAGGACCTGGAGACAAAGGCTACACAGCTTGACGCAGAACTAAAGGCAACACTTTTTTCTTTCATTATGGATAAAGTAAGGGAGGGTTATAACCCCTATTCGTTTTTTTGCCATCTGTGTCCCATTTGAAGAGATTTCCCTTACTTCCTGTCCTATAGCCAAAACAGGAAGTGATAGAAAAAAGTTTTGAACACATGAAGCAAGGGAGGTGCAAAAAGGCATGGAGAGCCAAGACAAAGCAATCCTGCCCCCTGTCAATCTATATTAATATCTGCTAGTTCAGTCTCAACTGATGGCCTATACAAAGGTGTCACACAAGCGACATCTCATGATGGGTAAAAGCAAAAAGCTCTCTAAAGACCTTCACAACCTTATTGTTGCAAAACATACTGATGGCATTGGTTACGGAAGGATTCCTAAACTTCTGAATGTTTCAGTGAGCACTGTTGGGGCCATAATCCGCAAGAGGAAAGAACATAATTTTACCATAAACCGACCACGACCTAGTGCTCCTCACAAGATTTCTGAGTGAGAAGAATTATCAGAAGAGTTGTCCAAGAGCCAAGCACCACTTGTGGAGAGCTTCAGAAAGACCTGGAATTAGCAAGTATAATTGTTTTAAAGAAAACAATAAGTAATGCACTCAGCCGCCATGGCCTGTCTTCACAATCACCACAGAAGACTCCATTGCTGAATAAAAAGCATGTTGAAGCTCGTTTAAAGTTTGCTGCATAACATTTAGACAAGCCTGTGAAATACTGGGAGAATATAGTCTGGTCAGATGAGACAAAAACTGAACTCTTTGGATGCCATAATACACACCATGTTTGGAGGTTAAATGGCACTGCACATCACCCCCAAAACACCCCCCATACCAACAGTGAAGTTTGGAGATGGGAACATCATGGTGTGGGACTGTTTTTCAGCATACGGCACTGGCAAACTTCATGTCATTGAAGGAAGGATGAATTGAAAAATGTTCCAAGACATTCTTGATAAAAATCTGCTGCCATCTACCAGGATGATGAAGATGAAACGAGGGTGGACATTTCAGCAAGACAACAATGATCCCAAACACAAAGCCAAGGAAACACTCAATAATTGGCTTCAAAGATAGAAAGAAAATAAAGCTGCTAGAATGGGCCAGCCAATCCGTCTGACTTGAATTCAATAGAAAATCTATGGAAAGAACTAAAGATCAGAGAGTTTATAGAAGAGGCCCACGGAATACCCAAACAGCAACTACATCAGTTCTGGGAAGGGTTAGATCCCCTGTCAGTTTATATTGATGTCTTTGTCCCCACCAGTGAGGATCCAACTTCCTAATTAGCACTTTGGCCACTGAGATAGAGAACAAGGTAAAAGGGGAAAATCAAAAGTCTCAAATTTTACAATTGTCACCACAAGAGGAAAAAGGGGAAATCTTTTAATCTGTTCCAATGAAAAACGTCTAAAGGGGTTTGTCCCCACTTTGGGGAAATAAAATATATCTAATCCCAAATGCTTTATATTTGTGTCTGGAGTGGGGAACTGTTAAAACCCTAGTCAAGTTGGTATTGCTATCAGTTTTCCTACTGGGTAGGTTCACCCTCTTCTTTTGTCACAGGACAGAAAATGACGGAGACTTGCTGCTGGTGTGGGCCGCCACGTAAGAACACAAGAGCATGCAGCTTCATCGTAAGCCCAGTCACTTTGGTGGGCACTGTGCCAGCTGGCCTCGGAATACTGCAATTCCAGTAGGGTGGCTCTGTGTCTTCAGCTGCCTCCTTGCAACCCTGGACATTCAGACATAAGACCTCCTCTGCCTTCCTCCTGTGGAGCCTGTCTGGAGAACCCTGAGATTGATCACCTGGACTGCCAACTATAGCCAGCCTGAAGGGAAGGAGGTTTTTACAAGAACACAAAGTTCCCCATTCTGGAGACAGGAAACATCCATAAACAGCACATACACGCTAATATATAAGCTTCCACCATGGACAAATTGCAAGCTTCTGAGGAACCTTGCTCCTGACACCTCCATTCAGTACCCTCTTCACTCAAGCAGACTGGCATACAGGCTTTGTAGAACACCCACACTGCTCTCACTATCAGTTACAGGTTAGCTAAAATGGGCAATATAATTTAGTTTAAAAAAAAAAAGGTTTGTATAGCTGTTTGTCTAGCAAAACTGATAGTACATTGGTTCTGTGCAAATAGGGCAAAATCAAATGTTCTCCTTCCAAAGCAAGGTCCATAAAGACATGGATGAATGAGTTTGGGGTGACTTGACTGGCCTGCACAGAGTCCTGACCTCAACCCGATAGAACACTTTTGGCATGAATTAGAGTGGAGACTGCAAGCCAGGTCTTCTCGTCCAACATCAGTGCCTGATCTCACAAATGTTCTTCTGGAAGAATGGTCAAACATTTCCATAGACACTCCTAAACCTTGTGGGCAGCCTTCCCAGAAGAGTTGAAGCTGTTATAGTTGCAAAGGGTGGGCCAACTCAATACTGAACCCTGCGGACTAAGACTGTGGTGCAATTAAAGGTCACGTGCGTGTAAAGGCAGGTGTCCCAATACTTTTGACAATATAGTGTATATATGCTGCATTTTCCTGGGTTTTTGTGAGCACCTTAGCCTCCAGCACCAGTCTAGATGTCTTCCAGGTCCATAGGCTGGGCTACTTTTTAATACTACTGGATTGATTCTTATTCTCCTCTGTCACTATATAAATGGTACTCCTTCCCCTGATGAAGACTTGTTTATAATGCGTTGGCATTGTTCAAACATAAGCTGTAGAGTGTAGAAGATATTTGAACCAAGTGTGGAACAAGGAAAACCTATGTATAGAGGATAAGTGTTACTGATACTCTGTCAGATGTTATTTTTATGTTATCATGATTTAATATTCCAACAATAAAATATTACATTTTGTGAAATTTTCTATATATGTGCCTAAAAAATCCCACATAACCATATGAATATTGTTTTGTGATTCTACTTTGAGGGATGTTGGCACAGGCTTATAGTTATAGGTCATACCTTATTTCATAGGCATGCGCACAGGGTGTGTCGGGTGTGCCTGGGCACACCCTAATCACCCCCTGCCAGCCGCAACATTTTTCTGGTGAAATTGTCTGCCCCGCCAATGGACACTCACTGGCAGCGACAGAGCTACGAGTGGGACTATTTTGGTTATTATACTCCAAGATCGACCTATGAGAAGGACTACAGCAGTGGAGTAAGCAGGCATGCGGCCACATTTTCTAATTCTGCCTCTATAGTTCTGGCAGCAGCTCCCTTACTGTAGGTGGCGGAGTGATACAGCTGCACTCGCCTGCCCTCCTGTGCCTCTTCTGCTTTCACCAGAGTCAAGGTTAGCGGCACCTAGCGGGCAGCATGGCTGAATCTAGGGGGTTGAATTTCACATGTGCCCCCCACCAGGCAACCCCCCTCCAGCAGGGTTTGCCAGCCATTCATCTGGAGAAGTTAGAGCTGCTATTTGCACTCTGCACCTGTGTCAAAGCATCTGTGACGCAATGCTGAGCAGGCTTATTTATTATCATATGTTAAAAAGTTATGTATATTTGAGTTAACATGGTTGTAAACCTTAGGCATGAAATGTGAACAAATTAAATCCCTCTGTAGCTCTACCCCCGTAGGAGTTGCTAGTGTCCCGGGTCCCCACTGCTGCACAGCCAGTCACACAGCATTTTCTTGATGCACTCCAACGCAGAAACCAGTCCTTGCTTGTTTTTGTTGTTTTATTAGGTGTTGATAACTTGGATGGGGTAGGGAATTATGTGATATCCAACTTGAAAATATTCAAAACTATGAACAAAGGGACAATATTTCCCTATGTAGCACTCTCTAGGTAGGTACATGCTAGAGATAGGTCGTGGTTAGGACAGGTAAATTGAGGCAATTTGTTTTGATCTGATCTAGGCTGGCAGTGGCTCAGGGTAGCTGGTGACAGGGTCACAGGCAGCATCACCAGGACCTCCCTCTTCTTTCCAGAGCCTGCTAAAAAGTTCTGGAAAGAGAGGAGGAGAGGAGACGTGGAGCTGCCTGGGGTATTCTGAGGAGCCCTGACCAATCCCCAACTTGGATTGGCAGGGAGGCCTCGTAAAATACCCAGGGTCAGCCTAGCTGGGGAAGAGTTGTCGGGTGGAAGAGATGGAGATGAAGTACTGAGACTGTTGGGGTCTTTGAGGGAGCTCCCTAGTTTGGGGGCTGGTGACCTTGGGCCTGGGTGTGGACAGGGCCCTCCTAGAAAACATGGAGGTGTCCTGAACAGGAGGCACAGGAGGAGCAAGAGAGGACAGCGGGAGAGAGTACTCCAAGTTTCCAGGGATAGGAACTACCAGTTACAGCCAAGAGGGCTGATGAGTGATGTGCACAGTTGGGAGGACTGGGGAGACACACCTGAGAGGACTGGGAGAGTGCAGTTGAAAATGGGTGCAGTTGGGCAGCTGCAGCCAGGAGGACTGGCAGGGCCTGAAGAGGGCTGACTGGGATCAGTAGCCTCACGTAGGACAACTAGCACTGGAACTTTCCATTTTCTATTTGCTACACCATAGGCGCCCGCGGTTCCTGCCTGTAAAGGGCACTTGCTTTAACCACTTCAGCCCCGGAAGGATTTCACACTTTAGGACCGGAGCCCTTTTTGCGATTCGGCACTGCGTCACTTTAACTGAGAATTGCGCGGTCGTGCGACGTTGTACCCAAACGAAATTTGCGTCCTTTTTTTCTCACAAATAGATCTTTCTTTTGGTGGTATTTGATCACCGCTGCGTCATTTCTGATCGCCGCTATAAACAAAAGAAGAGCGACAATTTTGCAAAAAAACCCAAATTTCTTACTTTTTGCTAAAATACAAATCCAAAAAAAAAAAATATAAAAAAACATTTTTTTTCATCGATTTATATTCTTCCTCATATTTGCGATAAAAAAAATCGCAATCTGCGTTTATTGATTGGTTTGCGCAAAAGTGGTCGCGTTTACGGATGATGAGAATTCATTTTTGGGGTTTTTAATTTTTTTTATTTTTTACTAGTAATGGCGGCGATCTGCGATTTTTAGCGGTACTGCGATATTTCAGCGGACATGTCGGAACATTTTGACACTTTTTTGGGACCATTGGCATTTATACAGTGATCAGTGCTATAAAAATGCACTGATTACTGTGTAAATGCTATTGGCAGTGAAGGGGTTAACCTGCAGGGGGCGCTCTAAGGGTTAACTGTGTTCCCTGGGCGTGTTCTAACTGTGGGGGGACTGCCCTAGCAGGGGAAGGGTAGCGATCACACCTTCCGTGTAGTAGAGGAAGGCTGTGATCACAGCCCTTCCCCCCTCACACAGAACGGAGGTCCGTGTTTACATGCACAGACCTCCGTTCTTTCACTGCGGGGGGGGGGGGGCATCGCGGGTGGCCGGTGGAGATCGACTCCGCCGCACCCGCTCCCTGGCCCTCCCCGAACACAGTGAGCGCGCGGGTGTTAGAAATCACGGGGCCCCATACTGCTTACCTGACAGCCCCCCAGATAATATCAACTTATATTTTTGCTAAAAATACACTAAAATCATTATTATATGACATATTTACCGGACCCTTCCCCCCACTCTCTATCCTGAAAATCCCATTGTGTGCTTGCAGCAGCTGCCAGTGGGAGAGGCGAATAAGGAAGCGGGCAAAGCTGGAGGGTAAAGAGTCGCACAGGGGAGCCTGGAAAACATGGGGATGGGGACGCGAATGCTAGAACCGATCCCCCTGGTGCTGGAGGGAGGGAGTGGAAGAGAAGCCAGCAGTGTTACAGGGAGAGACAGAAGAGGATTGGTGTCTGCAGTATGGCAGCAGGTGCTGGGCCCCCCTTTTGAACTGAAGGGGCCTGGGTCCAGTAGAGAAGGGCTGGCTGTACTGCCTTATAAGCGGCCCTGATCAAGACAGTAGGTACACCACATCACTCAGTTTTGCTTCCCATGAAAAACTGTGTATTATGTGATGATATACTTCTTTATTAGAGCTAAGGCCCGTACACACGATCAGAAAATCTGAAGAAAAATTAAGTCTGACGAACGATCTGCTGATTTTCTGATCGTTAGTATGGTGCTTTCGACAGCCGATTACGGATTTTCGGACGACAAAAACTGATGTGCAGCCTCAAAATTTTTTGTCGTTTTCGAACCCCCATGTCCGATTTTCATTTAATTAGTATAGTTTTCGTCTGAAAAAAATCGCTAGAGCAAGACTACGCATGCTCAGAAATGAAAGAACACATAAAAACTATTCAACACATTACGTCACTTCTGACCTTGCATTTTGTCGTATGAGAATTTTCGGATGTTTAGTAACCTCTTTAGGTTCAATATGAGGCTAGCATCCAAAAAAAACGGACGAAAATTCGTCCAATAATCTGATCATGTGTACCCAGCTTTACTTTTCAAGATAATAAAACTGAACTCAGAAGGGAAGCAAAGTTCTTGGTGCTTTTCTTTGTCTTTGAATTCCTGCATACGGTGGACTTAGATCATTTCCAGGGCTAATAAAAGCTCGGAGCTGAAAATCTTGCCAATCTCTGGATTTTACACTCCAGCAAGGCATGTTCTTACAGTTCATGAAATATTAATGAGTGAATACAGCTTGTGATCAGGGCCCAGTCACTGCTGACAATCGCAAAAGCTTCTTCAGTGTCTGGAAAGTTGAACCTTGTGAAACCAAATCACCAAATCTTAGTTGCCTTAAGTCAACAGAGCAAAGTTGTCCAGGAGGCCACTGTCTGCATCTGGATCCTTGGAAAACGTGAATGAAAGGTGGCATGCTTCCTTCAATGTGTGTGTGTGGGGGGGTTGGTGGAAACATATATTGATAGCCAAGCAAGTATAAATTTCACTCTTTCAGTAGGGGTGTCCTGTATCTGCTTCAGGTTGTCTCTTGACAATAATTAGGGTAATGCAACATATAATTAATCTCCTCTCTTTTTTAACATTAAATTATTCTGTCCAATCACAACTGATTACATGTAAGCAAATGCAGGTTATCGGAGTTTCCTTTCCTCCGCCCTGTCAGTGTTTGAGGAAAGGAAAGCCAATAACTGGCTTTTGTGTGGTGACATGGGCATTCACTCAGTGCCCTGATTATCAGTGTCCATCAGTGCAGCATATCAGTGACGAATATCAATGCCGCCATATCAGTGCCACCTTATCAGTGCTCATGAGTACCGACTTATCAGTGCCCATCAGTGCCGCCTTATCAGTGCAGCCTCATCAGTGTCCATCAGTGAAGCATATCAGTGTCGAATATCAGTGCCCATCAATGCCGCCTTATCAGTGCAGCCTGATCAGTGCTCATCAGTACAGACTCATCAGTGCCCATAAGTCTTGCCTCATCAGTGCAGCCTGATCAGTGCTCATCAGTAGCGACTTATCAGTGCCCATAAGTGCCGCCTCATCAGTGCCACCTCATCAGTGTAGCTTCATCAGTGCCCATCAGTGCAACCTCATCAGTGCCCATCAGTGCAGCCTCATCAGTGCCCATCAGTGCAACCTCATCAGTGCCCATCAGTGCAGCCTATCAGCACACATCAGTGAAGAAGAAAGATTACCAATTAGTGCCTCTGCCTCATGCAGAACACCCACTTATCCATGACTTAGAGGTGGAAATGTTAATGAGGCAGCAGCCAGTAAGACTAAGAAGGTACCCCATTCCACGAGACAGATAAGTATCTGGGGGATGGATAGTCACTGTTTAGGTAGGGAATTATGGGATACCCAACTTGAAAATGTCCAAAACACTGAACCAGGGACAACTTCCTTCCTATTTACAAAAAGTCCTCTTCTTCCTTCCACCTGCACAAACTTGGTTTCCTACAGCACCTGCTGCTCTCTCCTGATGGGACTAGCAGTATATTGCTAGTTCAGCAAATGCCCATTACAGACAGGAACTCTCAGACAAAATAGCACAGATTAAGTGAACAACATCACATCTCTCCTTCTGCATTCCTGTGGCCACTGGTGCCAGTTCCACTTGCCTGCAGAATGCTAGCCCACCTGGCTGCCATCAGCCATGCCTGGCTGCCCTTGCCCAACTGGCACGCATACATGGAGACGTCCCAGGGCAAGGTTAGATGAAGACATGGCACACCGCTGTCTTCAAGAAAGCACTGTTACAGCTGACAGTCTTGCCCCTTGTCTTGTCCCTGCACCGTGCTGATCTACTCACTGTCTATCCTTGCTCCTTCCCACTGCCTCTGCGGCATGAATCCATTCACTGCCTCTTGTGTTAGGATCCTTCCAGGCCAGCTTTCCTGAGCTCCCAGGTCCTTCAAGTGCCACCAACAGCCTTTCCTCAGCTTCTCCATCTTCCACCCGACTCCCTTGCTGGCATGGCTTATGTCTATTTAAAGGCTTCTTTAGCTCCCTGCCAGGCCCCCAACCTGGAGATTGGCTAAAGGCCCCTACAAATTCAAAACAGCTCCTCCTCACCTCTGCCCACTAGTTTTATAACATTCTTCAATGGTACAGATACCAGGGGGAGGCACCAGAGAGCTGCCAGGATGAGTCATCCAGCCCTGGCCTCTAGTAACACTGACCCAGTTTCAGTGACTCAGGTTTATCCCAGCCAGAAAAATGATACTATTATGTGTAGCGATACCCCCGTAGGGGCCACTGGTAATAGATGGTTCTTCCCTAATAGTACAGAGGTTGCCCATCACTACCAGTTCATACACACTGGCTCCAATAACTAAGTTTAGGGGATTTTTAAAAAAATATATTGCTTGCAGAACTTTAAACAGGTGAGGGGTTAGGGCATGGGATACCCCAAAAGGATAAGCAACAGCAACGAGAAGACAATCTTTCTAGTCTCTCTCTGGTGGTAATTGGGACTATAGAACAATCTAAAGCCTTAAAGCCGGAAACCATAAGGCAATTCTCATTGGCATCCGGTTACCTTGTGCCACTGCACAGTAACAAAGGTCACTTTCCACTAGGCTCACACTCCAGGATTCTGCTGGGGACAAAGGAATGGACAGTACTTTGATACTCTGTAAGAGCCATATGAGACCATAGCTACCGCCGGCACTTACATCCCCAAAAAGCACACAGACTCCAGAAATCAATTTAGGGTCTTTACTCACAAGTCCCCAGGACAGCTGCCACCTTCCAGCTTACTCGGAACACAGTCCAGTGACGGAGACAATCCTCCTTCGGACCAGATCCCTTGTGGTTAAGTTCTACAGCCAGCTTCTCAGGAGATTCATCCAGGCCCTCAGCCCTGACACTGCTGAAGCCTCAAGAACAGCTACACAGTCCATTGGGTGCCTAAGGGCAGTAGCTCCTCAGGCTTTTAATCTCGCCTGAGATTCAGACTATTTATCACCTCCTGGCCATGGACACTCCTGTCCAGGGATTTGCCAGAGCATGATAAATATTCAGACTGGTTATTTGAATCAGTGGAGGCTTGTCCATAAGGGCTGTAGGGGCGGCGCCCCACCAAAAAATTAAGTAAGAAATAAAAATAAAAATTAACTATAATTATTAACCAACAGCAGCACAGCTAGAGAGAAACTCCAAAGAAAAAAAATCTTTGGAATTTCTCTCTAGCTGTGCTTCTGTTGCTAATTGCTAGAATAGAAAGATTAGATAAGAAAGAGAAGTGTAATCTACCTAGAAACAGGGCAAACGTCCCAAATCTCATTAAAAAACCCTATCTAGAACACAGTAAAATTAATTCTCCACCCTCATTGGCTGCCTTCCAACATTCTATTCTGAGAATAGGAGCTTTTTAGGATGTCTAAATCTGCAGACCTTAAACTGCCTAGTCCATTTGGTCTCTGCCTGGGGGGGAGCCAAGATCATCTCTGCTTGCAGTTACACATTCTGGCCTGCTGTCTAGCCAGGTCCCCCCCTCCACAAGTCGCACTCCGACACTTAGTCAATACCTCCAGAAGGGTTTCCCCTCTCCACAGGGACCCTTCCCCCACCCACCATCCTATACAGAGCAGAGGGAGAGGACCTCAAGAATCTAGGGATCCAAGCACAGCAATGTCTGCAAGGTAAGACCTCTGAGCATAAATGACAGGGAGCTCCCAGCAATACACAGGCAGTGATTAGTCTGCATCCATAGATAACAGATAAGGCTGAACAGGCCCCTTCCAAAGCTCAGCAGTAGGATAAGAACTCTGAGCCGGCATGTAAACCTCATTGATACACAGGCAGTAATTGATCTGAAATTAGTCTGCTGACATTGGGGGACCACAGAGCTCAGCAGCACGACACACCCTCAGCTCTTCATACTTTACTGTTTAACAGGCAGCTTCAACCAAAACAGCAACTCCACTCCTGGTGACTTCATTATCCCTGCATTCAGTGCATTGTTGGTAATGATTCATGACTTCCAATGCAGGGACCAACAAGTCACCAGGAGTGGAGTTGCTGTGCTGGTTGAAGCTGCATGTGCTCAGCCTCTGTGTATCTCAGCATCAAACAACAGAACAAGAGGAATGTATAGTCATGACAATTCCTCTACAATAACTGCTTTCCAATGAATGGCATCTTAAAGCACCTGATTTTATAATTACATTTTGAACTTTTTTGGACAGATAATGAAGATTTATCTTAGTGTAGCTGCTAAGTTCCAAAAACCAGGGACATTTCTATGGCTCACCATGTGTCAGGGGTTAGTGGAGGATTTCCAGCGTTCCTACTATAAAATAAGGAATTAGGATGGAGCTTGATGGGATATGAAACCCCCCATAATACCAGTCTGTCCTGGGTTCCTGTGCAGACCTCACAGCTCATGTAATTCTTTACCTTTGGGATTTAATGGATGAATGAGCCAGCAATATTTTATTGAGAATTAAGACTGACAGCTGAGTTATACTGTACATTGTGTACAGAGTGGGTGGAGCCTATAAGGGGTGTGGCTTCTAAGAAGTGGGATGGGGCAAAAAGGAAGGGCAGGGTCTGGCGCCCCACCATCTTAAAACTTCACCAGCCGCCACTGATTTGAATCTCCCACTCAAATTCTGTAAGCTTATTTTAGAGGCAGAGGGAAGCAATCAAACTCCCAGTCTGTAAAACCCTGAACAAGCCAGAGCAAACCATCACCACATTCTTGACTACAGAAGGCACCAAAAACTACATTTGACTAGCATCCTATACTGGGAGGGACATAGGGCCTGGTGATCTGACTCAGGCCCTTACTTCTTATACAGTCATGTGAAAAAGTGGGTACACCTCATGGAAATTGTTTACTTTTTCAACATATTTGAACAAGAAAACATTAGATCTTCATTCAAATAGTGCCAACAGATCAAATCGGCATACCTGAACAAATGACACATAAAAGTGACATGGTGTATTAATTCTCATAATTTAACTTAATAGAAATGCAGATCTGTCGCATGGAAAAACACATCCACTGCTTGTCTTCCTGTGATCAAATTAATATCAGTAGTAAAGTTTTATGCTTTTAGTTTTAATGTGGATTTTTCAATTTAGACACGCACTAATTCTTGGGGGGACCCTTCACTGCGAAGGCCATACCATGAAATCCCTCATATGATTTTCAAGATAAAAGATCAGAAACCAGCGCCTCATATCTACTTTTTATTTAAACCTCAGACATTTAGGCTCCTTTCACACCAAGGCGTTGGAAAAAAGCCTGTAAAATCCTGTAAAACGCCATGATTTTAGTGTGTGTTTTTGCCGCGCTTTTGAAGCGCTAGAAATAGCGCTCCTCTAATGACGTTTTCTAAGCACTTTTCAAGCGTTTGTGTTTCAATCATGTGACCTTTCCACAGCCTCAGTGCACATTTCATGCGCTTTTCAAGCGTTTTTCAAGCTCTTAACCATTATTTTCAATGGACATGGGCGTTTTTGAATCGCTATTTTGAGCGCACAAAACAAGCTGAAAAGATACTGCTTGCAGGACTTTTAGCAACGCCTAGCAAGCGCAACGCCTCGGTGTGAAAGCATCCATTGAGATGCATGGGGAGCGTTTTTGGTGCGCTTTTTATGTGCTAATTTTAGCGCAAAAACGCCTGAAAAACGCCTTGGTGTGAAAGGGGTCTTAGGGTATGGTGTTCTCTCGGATTGTGTGGTGCCAAGATCTAAAAAGCTCTCTTAGGCCCTCAGAAAGCAGATTGTGGATGCCTATGAGTCTGGCAGTGGATTTAAATAGATTGCCAATTTATTTGAACTTAGTCATTCCATTGTAATTAAAATGATTTACAAGTTTCATAGATTCATAGAAACAACTGCTAATTTGTCCAGGACCGGCCAATTCAGCAAAAACAGACCAAGTACTGATCATTTGCTCCTAAAAGAAGTCTCCAAGAACTCCAAAATGTCATTGCGGAATCAGCAGGTAAGTCTTGCAACAGCTGGTGTCAAGCATCTAAAATCAGAAAGAGATGGCACCAATTCAACCTGCATGCAAGGTGCACCAGGAAAAAGCCTTTGCTATCCAAAAAAACTGAATATTAGAGGAAGACTACAGCTTGCTTTGAATATATAGGCAAAGGCCAGGTCTTCTGGAACAATGTACTGTCGACTGATAAATCAAAGATAGAGTTGTTTAGCCATAATAACATTAGACATGTTTGATGCAAACGAAAGGCAGCGTTTCAGGAGAAAAGACATGAAGGAAGATGACAGAATTGTTATGGTTTGGGGCATCTTTTCTGCTTTGGGCCTGTGGAGCATGTATTTGTAGAGTCAACTATACATTCTGCATCATATCAAAGAATTAGAATGTGGTAATGGCGTACCTACAGGAGTCGCAGGGGTCGCAATTGCTGCCCGTGTGGCCCCCCGTTCTCACCATTTTGCTCCTGCAGCCGCTGAATGCCTGCGGGAGACAGAAGAGGAGATGCATGCATTCAGCGACTGCATGAGGAAAATTGAGGGATTGATTCCTCTATATGCAGCTGCCCCCCCCCACTCCTCCTATCAAGCTTCCTTCTGCTGCCCCCCTGTGCTCTTTCCCAGCCCTTGCAGCAGCCGGCGAAAGAGGGGAGGGGGAACCTGGGATCTATCAGGATGGAGAGCGGGGAAGGGGTCAGTAAATGTGTCATTTACCAGCCCCTTCCTTTTCTGCAAGAAACCTGGCAGGGATCTATCAGGATGGAGAGCGGGGAAGGGGTCAGTAAATGTGTCATTTACCAGCCCCTTCCTTTTCTGAATGAAGAGTGTGATCCGAACCGATCATAAGTGCGGCATAGTAAACTGTGTTTACTATGCTTCAGTTTGTGAATGAACGGGAACTTTGTACAGAGCTATTCCTGTCCATTCATTCTGTGCAGCTGATGCACCCCTGATATCTCACCAAAGCCCCTAACGAGGCTCCTAAAAAAATGTAAATAAACAAAACAAAAAAAAAATATTTAAAAAAAATGGTAAAAAATCAATTAAAAGAAATACCAAAAATAAAAAAAATGACTGCCACCAGTGACAGAACTGCCAGGGCCACATAGGTCGCACTTGTGACTGGGCTCTGGTGTTCCACCACAGGCCTTGGGGATCAGGGGGGCCCTTCATGGTTTCTTGCACAGAGGCCCTGAAAGTTCTAGCCACTGATACAAGGCCACAAGGAAACTGAACTGGAAATGGATCTCAACAGGATAATGATCCAATAAATGCTAGCAAACCTACCAGGACAAATGGAGAAATGGAGGGTCAAAATTTTCTCTGAGTTAATGTCAGCAATTGGTGGAGAATATTAAAATATCTACAAGAAGTTATTACTGCTAAAAGGGCATACTTATATTTTCTACCGCACACCATTACGTCTACTGCTATTTTTATTGAATACATTATTTAAAAGCCAATTGTTTCTTGTGTTTTTATTCAAGTATATCACCTTTATCTGTTGTGAATGAAGATCTAATGTCTGTCTGTTCAAAAAGTGAACAATTTCCATGGGGTGTACTTATTTTTTCACATGTCTGTAAGTCATGGATGCTAGAACAGTGAGATCTCCCTGCCACTTCCTAACTCTTTTCCTATCTACCTGGGAGTTTGGGTTGTTCCCACCCAATTTTGTATTTTCCAGTTCCTATTGTTACATTCTTTAAAACATAAAATACATTTAAAAAAATACACCAGGGAGAGTGAGAACCCCTCACAATGGGCACAGCAGGTGTGCAGACCTGGTATCACGTACCTGGTAGCCGAGCCTGAAATGATGAGGAAGGCCTCTCTTACACCTCTGACTTGGGGCCCCTGGTAGTGTGAACAGAAGGTGCAGGAGTGCAGCGTGGCACAAGTGCCTGTAGGTCTTGCTAGTAGCAAAGCGGGTATCCGTGCCAGGCAGGAGAAGTCGTCAGTAGTCTTCAGTAAAGCAGGCAGGCTGGTAGACAGCTGACGGGTGGCAGACTGATGATCCTCATGACTAAGCTCCAGGGGACGCAGTGAAATGCACCGGGGGCATGACTTGGCGGGAGTCCAGGCTGAGGTTGTCTCTCTCATACCACCATAGGACTCCGTTGATGTGCGGTACCAGGGATCTTTCCTCTCTTCCTTCCAGAGACTACAGAAGCTCCATCCCTTACTGGCACTCCTGCAGTGGTTGTAGCATCACCCATTATATTCCCCATAGTGATCGAGCCTGAGCGGCACACTAAACAAACCGTGGTTCACAGTGAAGCAGGCTGGTATTGGTGACAGCGGGCGTGTGAGGCATACACTGGTAGCAGACTGTAGAAAAGCAGGCGCGGCAGGATGTAAGGCAAGTACTGGAAACCTCAGGAAGATGAGCAAAGTCAGGCAGGCTGGGTCATACACTGGCAGGATGGATCAGGTACAGAGGAGCAGGCAAGAGCCTGGTCAGGGTACAAGCCAGGTCAGGAGCCAATCAGTGGAGTAGAAGCGGTGGTCAAGGACAAGCCAGGGTCGGTGCAGGCAGAGTTCAGAGAGTAGTCAGATAAGCTGGTCAGCAGCTGGAATCAGGATGCAGAATCACAGGAAGGCTGAAGACAAAGCAGTACTGATCCTGAGCACTGACATAGTTTAACTAGCCCATTTGGCACCAACATCTCTCACAAGTGCACATGAGCGTTGCATGTGCATAAGTATTAGCCAAATTCCTACATCTACAAGAGGAAGAATGAATTAGCCTGTGAAGAGGAACAGAAATCAATCCAGAGCGACCATGTTGTCTACTGACATGCCCTTTATAACACCAGGGAAGCAAATACTAAACTCTCACTGTAGCACCATCTACTAGTGTAGGTGCTAGAGTTAGTTTTTTTTTTGTTAGGTTAGGTAAATTTAGGCAGGCTTGGCTGGCAGCCAGGCCTGTTTGTTTTGATCTGGGTTGGGAGTGACTCAGGCAGAGCTGGGTGACTCATAGGCAGCATCACTTAGACCTCCCTGTCACGTACCTGGTGGTAGAGTCTGGCTTATGCGGGGGGCAACCTCTCTTGCGGCCCTGGTTCGAGAACCCCTGATAGTGGGAACAGGGAGCTCAGGAGCACAGGGGCAGTGGGTCGAGACGGACTCAGTGAGGGTTGGGTCTAGTTTTGTTTGTCCGGACCGACGGTCGGTTCGGACGGATTTAAATGGATTGGATTGTTTTTTTTTTGATTGAGATCGTGGATGTGATCATCTACCACGATGTCACTCTCAAATCATAAACGAAGGGACCACAATATTTCCCGTACAGTCATCTGTTGTACCAGCGAGACCTAACTAAAGACAAGGAGAAGTGTCCGATTAAGTAAGAAGGAGAACATCTACATCCTTAAACCGATTATGAATACGTGTACGTTGCGAGTACACGTGAACACTCTCTACAACCACGGTTTACCCGATCAATTTGATACAGTCACGAGTCCTAGTCATGACGAAACA
>BLSH010316550.1:637968-659164 GCA_018402905.1 Glandirana rugosa
AAAAAAATCAGGTTATATTCAACAATATATCCCCCAGCTACTAGAATCTATAGACCCTCCAGCACTCCCCCATGTTTCCACTAAAAAAAAGCCCTGGCCCCTGTGAGAATTTATATTGGACTAAAAAAAAAGTTGACCTCTGATTGGCTGGTATGGGCTGCTGTTAGTATAGCCCATTGCCTTTCTTAGCTGGTGGGAGGATAGATATAATTTTTCTCAAGAATTGTCAGCCTTCAGGACATGGTTATTTTCTCAGCCAAGCAAGAGACAATTGTTTTAAAGATTTGATATAATTTCTGGCCTTTTCTGGGTGCCATCCATATTGTAAGTTTTCAACCAGCTGGCATTAACTATATCTATATCCTCTGGAACCGGAGTGTGCATTGCAGCCTGGCAAGTGAGCAGGTGCCCACATTTACATGCATTCCACTGCAGCTGCTACCTGCTCTGCCCCCAGGTCTGGGCACTGACTGTCACAATCAGAATCTCAGCTCTAGTGCCCCCTCTGTCTACATTGCGCAAGGTGACTGTTATGTTAGAAAGTTGAGTAGATGTTATTTTAGAGCAGGTAGAAAGGTATTGAATACAGTGGAGAGAGGGAGAGTATAGATTCTAGCGGAAACATGGGATTGACTACAGTATATATATGTGTGTGTGGGTGTGTATAGAGAAAAAGGGGAACTACAAATCCCAGCAGGTACAAGGGATTGACTACAGTATATATATGTAGTGAGAGAGAGAGAGAGGGGGGAACTACAAATACCAGCAGGTACAAGAGATTTCCTACAGTATATACATGTAAAGAGAAATAGAAAGAGGGGAACTACAAATCCCAGCAGGTACACGGGATTGGCTACAGTGTATGTATGTATATATATATATATATATATATATATATATATATATACACTATCTCACAAAAGTGAGTAAACCCCTCACATTTTTGTTAATATTTTATTCTATCTTTTCACGTGACAACACTGAAGAAATTGCACTTTGCTACAATGTAAAGTAGTGAGAGTACAGCTTGTATAACAGTGTAAATTTGCTGTCCCCTCAAAATAACTCAACACACAGCCATTAATGTCTAAACCACTGGCAACAAAAGTGAGTACACCCCTAAGTGAAATGGCCCAAAAGTGTCAATATTTTGTGTAGCCACAATTATTTTCTAGTGCTGTCTTAACCCTCTTGGGCATGGAGTTCAGCAGAGCTTTACAGGTTGCCACTGGAATCCTCTTCCACTCCCCCATGATGACATCACAGAGCTGGTGAATGTTAGAGACCTTGCGCTCCTCCACCTTCCATTTGAGGATGCTCCACAGATGCTCAATAGGGTTTAGGTCTGGAGACATGCTTGGCCAGTCCATCACCGTTACCTTCAGCTTCTTTAGCAAGGCAGTGGTCATCTTGGAGGTGAAATTGGGGTCGTTATCATGTTAGAATACTGCCCTGCGTCCCAGTCTCTGAGGGGAGCGGATCATGCTCCACTTCAGTATGTCACAGTACATGTTGGCATTCATGGTTCCATCAATGAACTGTAGCTCCACAGTGCCGGCAGCACTCATACAGCCCCAGACCATGACACTCCCACCACCATAAAACCAAATAAGTTCATCTTGGTCTCATCAGACCACAGGAGATGGTTCCAGTAATCCATGTCCGTAGTCTGCTTGTCTTAAACAAACTGTGGGCTTTCTTGTGCATCATCTTTAGAAGAGGCTTCCTTCTTGGACAAAAGTCATGCAGACCAATTTGATGCAGTGTGCGGCGTATGGTCTGAGCATTGACAGGCTGACCACCCCCCTTCAACCTCTGCATCAATGCTGGCAGCACTCATATGTCTATTTCCCAAAGACAACCTCTGGATATGAGGCTGAGCATGTGCACTCAACCTCTGTGGTTGACCATGGTGAGGCCTGTTCTGAGTGGAACCTGTCCTGTTAAACTGCTGTATGGTCTTGGCCACTGTGCTGCAGCTCAGTTTCAGGGTCTGGGCAATCTTCTTATAGCCTAGGTCATCTTTATGTAGAGCAACAATTCTTGTTTTCAGATCCTCAGAGAGTTCTTTGCTATGAGGTGCCATGTTGAACTTCCAGTGACCAGTATGAGAGAGTGAGACTGATAACACCAAATTTAACACACCTGCTTCCCATTCACACCTGAGACCTTGTAACACTAATGAGTCACATGACACTGGGAAGGGAAAATGGCTAATTGAACCCAATTTGGACATTTTCACTTAGGGGTGCACTCACTTTTGTTGCCAGCAGTTTAGACATTAATGGCTGTGTGTTGAGTTATTTTGAGGGGACAGCAAATTTACACTGTTATACAAGCTGTGCACTCACTACTTTACATTTTAGCAAAGTGTCATTTCTTCAGTGTTGTTACATGAAAAGATATAATAAAATATTTACAAAAATGTGAGGGGTGTACTCACTTTTGTGAGATACTGTATATGTAAAGAGAGAGTGAGAAAGAGGGGAACTACAAATCCCAGCAGGGACAAGAGATCCGCTACCATATATATATATGTGGAGAGAGAGAGAAAGAGGGGAACTACAAATCCCAGCAGGTACAATAAATTACCTACAGTAGGTATGTAAATGGAGAAAAAGGAACTACATATTCCAGCAGTAACAAGAGATTAAATACAGTACACATATGCAGACAAAAAAATGAACTATAGATATCAGCAAGCCCAAACAGGTTGGAGTAATGCAGACAGACCACAATGAAGCTATGACTTCAGCAATTTAGTATGTAAATCATCATAGGTATTTAGCTTTGCTGCAGCCACTGACTAAATGCCTTGGATTATTTAATGAGTACAGTATATGCAGCAATATTTGCATAATAGCACAGAGAAGCCTGATTGGACTTTATACAAAAGCAAATTGAGCTCAGTAGATCTCGAGACTCTTAGAAGTTTCAGTATATTCATTTCCAGCTGTTCCGGTAATGTTACCTTGTTGGCCCTGAACAAGATTTTTATGGCTGGAGGTAAGCGTTAGCATACTGTTTATACAGACATAGGTGCAACAGCCATTCTCATTTATTATACTGTGATTACCAGTTCTGCCACTAGGTGGTGGTGTTGTGTTTGATGCTTGCAGCCGAACTATAAGGGTATGATGTCATTTCCTGTTTCTGGATTCCTGCCATGTGCTCACACCATCTTGAATAGTAAGAATATTATCATCAGCAGCTTTACAACAATTAATAGCACACACTTCTCCCATCCCCACACCCACATAGCAGAAACTCTGGTGATTTAATTACTGTGATTGCCCTATTGATAACCCAGGCATTTCTGGTGTGCAGGACCCTCCCTACCACTCTATAGCACCTAAAACCAATTGGGAGTCCATAGCCCTGCTACATGGACCGAGTGGAAGGCCAGCTCCCCCTCATGGGTGGTATGATTTTTCCATATCTGTGGCCACAGGTGTGGACAGCCCAAGGCCTACTTCTACAACTCTTTTACAGGTAGACATGTTGAGCTTAGTATTCTCCAATGGTCCATTGATTGGTTCTCTCAGTTCCTCCACTCCACATAGGCAGAGGAACGGAGGAACATGCAGAGCTGTATTCTGAATAGACAAGCTCTCTGCTCATCTAACTCTAAGCACCCTCTAAAAACAAATTTTTAGCTAATGTTGTCTCGTGTGGCTGAGAACTTGTCAAAGAGAAACATGCTGATAACAGAGGAACAAAGCACCAGAGAGAAACACTTAGAGCATTGGAGAGAGATGAGTAAACACTACAGATATTTGCAGTGGCGGCTGATGCTTTTATTTGGGGGGGTGGCAAACAATCACCCATCCCCCTGAGCAGCACCCCCCTGTTTTCCCCGGCACTTACCCCATCTAGGCAGGTAGCGGGTAGCATGCAGCGGCTCCGTGTCCTCTTGTCCACGGCGACTTCCAGCATGCGGCTCCCCCTCCCTTCTCCTAGGCATCCAATAGGATCATTTGTCCTTTTAACCAATCAGGTGACAGGTATCAAAACCCGCTACCTGATTGGCCTGGCTGCAGATAAAGGGACTGGGAAATCTCTGTCCTCAGTCTCTTTCTCTGTCTCGAAAGTGAAACATCAGGGGGTCTGTTTAGACCCCTGAAATTTCACCAAAGCCCCCCAGCAGGGCTCCTAAAAAAAATTGTAAAAAAAATAAAATAAAATATAATATTGTAAAAAAATAATTAAAAAAAAACAAAATTGTAAAAAGATAAATAAAATGAAAATAAACTACTGACACCGATCTCTGCCCTACTGGCACCGTCCTATGTCCTTCGGATATATATATGTTTATTTGCACTTTGTGGTGCACACCCTAATGCAATAAGCTGCACACATCTATTCCTGCTTGTTTATGTGTAGGGGAAAATTAAAAGGAGACATATCTACCCACTTACCTGCTCCTCCCTGTCGCTAGACCAGTCCCTGCAGCGTCCACGCTCCACCAGTCTGGGGTCCTAATGTCATCAAGACGAGAGCAGTTAGGTTTTAAAGCACAAAGTGTGAAAGTGCTCCTGCTGAGACTGGCGAAGCTCGCAAACTACTATACCTCTGCTACTAACAGCTTAAAGGAACACTATCACAGAAAATATTGTATTCTGATAACTGCATGCTGTAGCATGGGGTTGTTACATGAAATTACATTAATGATAATATTCAGTATATTCCCTTGTGTTGCCGTTATTGATGTTTTTATCTACAATTACATGCACACCAAGCTGTCCAGATCTTAATGCGGTAAAACCTTGGTTTGAGAGCATTTTGCAAGACAAGCAAAATGTTTAAATACATTTTGACTTGATATACAAGAGATGTCTTGATATTCAAGTAGTGTCATGTCATAAGTGAGTATAAAAGAAAAGAGAGGCGCCTATAAGTGTAGCAATATGGTTCATGAAGGTACAACATTTAGCAACTCACATGGTTGATGAGTAAAACAGGCACATTTAAGTATGCAGGCATCCGGGGTAAAGCTGTCCACATAGACCGTCCTCCACACCGCCATCGACGTCATCTCTCCGCGATGCGCTCCATGAGCACCAAGCATGGCTTTCAGATCTCTACTGCAGGGTTGTCTTCCTCATCACGATTGCAGACTGACAGTGGTGAGAGCCGGCGGTGTGGAGGACGGTCTATGTGGAGAGCTTTACCCTGGATGCCTGCATACTTAGATGTGCCTCTTTTAATCATCAAGCATGTGAGTTGCTAAATGTTGTACCTTCATTAAATGTAACCATATTGCTACACTTAGAGGCGCCTCTCTTCTCTTTTATACTCTGTAGCTCCTGATGGATTTTGCTTCTAATACCCTTGTGGCGGCCCTTTGTGGATGGACATTTTATGGTTACACAACCGATCACATTGCTATAATATATATAAACTGAAAGATTTATGAATAAATGGTATTGGAACGAATCATAAGAGTTTCCATTATTTCTTATGGGGAAATTTGCTTTAAAATACGAGTGCTTTGGATTACACGCATGTTTCCGGAATGAATTATGCTCATATTCCAAGGTTTTACTGTATTAGGATGACGTTAAATCTGGACCAGATTTTATGAATTTGTAAAATGTCACATTCTGGACTCCGCCGATGGCATATGAGAGTGTAATAAATAAACATTACAGGTAATAATCCCATAATTTACACTCATCCTTTATTGTCCTTTAACCACTTCCCGACCGCATAGCGACTATAAGCAGCGACAGTGTGGCTCTGTCCCACGAATCGCTGCTTATAGTCGGCGCTCAAGGGCATGACGCTAGGGGGCGAGCCGCATGTTCCCCGAGCGGGGCTGCAGGTCGGGTGGACTCGATGTCCGCCGGTGACCCGCGATCGCCTATGACAGAGCCAGAACAGGGAACCAGGGTTCTACTGATCCCTGTACTTGGGCTCAGTTAGATCTCTGGTGCCCCTAGCAACCCAGCCCCCTCACAGTTATAACACACCCAGGGAACACAGTTAACCCTTTCACTGCCCCCTGCAGGTTAACCCTTTCCCTGCCAATCACATTTATACAGTAATCAGTGGATATTTAAATTTCTGATCACTTTATAAATGTCACTGGTCCCAAAAAAGTGTCAAAAATGTCCAACATGGCCACCGCAATATCGCAGTCCTGATAAAAATCGCAGATTGCTGCCATTACTAGTGAAAAAAAAAGTAAAAAAACGCCAGAAATTAATTCTCATGGTTTGTAAACGCAGCAACTTTTGTGGCAAACCAATCAATAAACGCTGATTTTTTTTTACCAAAAATATGAGGAAGAATATAAATTGGCCAAAACCGATGAATACGTTTGTTTTTTTCTTATTTTTTATGGATTTTTATTTAAGCAAAAAGTAAGAAAGATTGATCTTTTTGCAAAATTGTCGCTCTATTTTTGTTTATAGCAGTGATCAGAAATGACCCAGAGGGGATCAAATACCACCAAAAGAAAGCTCTATTTGTGGGGAAAAAAGGACACAAATTTAATTTGGGTACAACGTCGCACGACCGCGCAATTGTCAGTTAAAGCGACACAGTGCCGAATCGCAAAAAGTGCTCTGGTCCTAAGGTGGGAAATCCTTCCGGGGCT
The DNA here is from genome assembly GCA_018402905.1 of Glandirana rugosa. Classification (NCBI taxonomy): domain Eukaryota; kingdom Metazoa; phylum Chordata; class Amphibia; order Anura; family Ranidae; genus Glandirana; species Glandirana rugosa. The sequence goes on from BLSH010316550.1 coordinate 644,570, forward strand.
GAAGTGGTTAATGAGAAATTTTCCTTTAATGAGAAATTTTGCTAAGAATTATTATTAATCTTAATGCTAACAAGAAAGTCCTCTGACTCGGTTCTTTACGGAATTGGCTAAATATCTAAGAAAAAAAAATGAAAATATGTTTCTGTTTGCCAGACCTCACAATAAAATCAGCCCCATTCCGCTCTTAGAGTGGGTAGATCTGTGTGTGTAAATCCTGCTGGCAGATGGTCACCTGTCAGGAAGACTGGTCATCTAGTTATGCAGCAATGTGACCCGGGAGCAGATGTCACTCATGCAGAATTGTACCCTCCTGACAATCAATGCGACACAACAAATCTGACCACAGCACACTTTATTGTCTCTCCCGTCTGCCGGCTTCTATTCGGAAAACTAGCACATTGCAGAATATGTGGCTTAGGCTGTAGATTCCAAACCAGAGCCATATATTGAAGGGGCACAGTGCTGGCACTCAGTGGAAGGGGTAATAGGCATGCTGCATGCTGATCTAAACAGGAATGAATTGCTATTCTGCAAACCATAGGCCATTTATATGGAGGGGGGGAATAGAAGGGAGAGATACAGAGAAAAGGGACAGAAGAAAGTGCGGAAAGGAGAAGAGAGAAAGGGAAAAAGGAAGAGAGAGAGAAATAATGAGAAAAAGGGTGAGGATAGAGGGAGCGGTGAAGGAGAGAGAGAAATAGAAAAGGGAAGAGAGGGAGAGACAAGGGCAGGGAAAGGGGGAGAGTGAAAGAAAGGGAGAAGTAGGGATGCATTTTTTTTTTACGAGTACAAATACCAATACTTTTTTCTTTAGTACTCGCCAATACCAATTACCAATACCTACCGCAACTGTTTTGTTTACACTTCAGCTGTCAGCAATGGTACAAAGTTATAAAAAGTTATTTACAAATTAAATACATTTTTTTAAAAGATTTTGCGCTTTTTTCAAAGTGAGACGCATATATATATGTTAAGGCTGTAAAAATATTAACGAACAAAACAAACAAAAGAAAAGTTTAAATTATTAATAGTTTATAAAATAGAAGTGTACAAAAAAATCAACAGGAACATAATAATTAAATGGAGAAGGAGAATAAGGAGTTAATTAAGGATGATTTGAGTAAATTAAGGGGTAATAAGGAGTTAAAACATAGGAACATGTCATAAAAAAAAAAATTTTTTTTACTTGACAGGTTGCTTTAGGCCCCCTTTCACACTGCCGTGACTTGAAAATCACGCGATTTTGCGGGCACGATTTTGCCGCGATTTCAACGCAATTTCAGAGAATGCCTGTGCAAACTTAAGGGCTATGGACTTCAACTCGCATGAAAGTATGACCAAAGTAGTGCAGGGACTACTTTGAAGTCGGCACAACTTGAAGTCCTACATATATGAATGGTTGTCATTGGAAATCATGGGGAACGACTTGTCATGCGACTTTGCAGTCTAAAGTCGCAGGACAAGTCACACAAGTGTGAAAGGGGCCTAAAACGGACTTCCTCTGCAGAGGGAAGTTCATCCCTTTGATCTGTAGATGAAGAAACAGATACAAATAGAAACAATGTTTCTTTTTATCACTCTGTTTCAGCAGCTGCTTTTTTTTTTGACAGCTCCAATTGCTGGAACTTTGTTTACACTTCACTGACAGCTGAATGAGTCATCAGTTTTAAGGACGTAGCAGCCCCGCTCCTTAACAACTATAATTTCCGGCCTGACTATCTCACGTAGTATGTCTGCAGTCTCTGACCATCTCCCGTAGTATGTCTACAGTCTCTGACCATCTCCTGTACCATGTCTGCAGTCTCTGACTGACTCCTGTACCGTGTCTGCAGTCTCTGACCATCTCCTGTACCATGTCTGCAGTCTCTGACCATCTCCTGTACCATGTCTGCAGTCTCTGACTGACTCCTGTACCGTGTCTGCAGTCTCTGACCATCTCCTGTACCATGTCTGCAGTCTCTGACTGTCTCCTGTACCATGTCTGCAGTCTCTGACTACCTCCTGTAGTATGTCTGCAGTCTCCGACTGTCTGCTGTACTACGTTCGCAGTCTCTGACCATATCCTGTACTACGTCTGCAGTCTCTGACTGTCTCCTGGATCATGTCTGCAGTCTCTGACCATCTCCTACACCATGTCCACAGTCTCTTCCCGTCTCCTGTACTATGTCCGCAGTCTCTGCTCGTCCCTTTACTATGTCCTCAGTCTCTGACCATGATAATGACATTGTTGAAAAGGGGCGGACCATGGGTGACCTTAAAATGATGCCCCCCCTGAAAAAAGTTCTGCGGACGCCCATGTGTCTACATAATATTTGTACATTCAGTCTTTTGTGTGAGTTTCCCTTGTAGATAGATAGGTAGACATTGTCACTTTTGAAGGGCTGGGTAAGTTATGAGCCAGATGTGTCTCCAGCCATGATCTGAGTCTACTGCTGTGCCGCCTGGCTGGATGATGATATCCCCTGTATCCAATCACTGTAAATTAGGTCATTCATATATCTGCATATCCACACAGCACATGAGCGGGCAGGAAGAATTCAAACACAGTCATTTCTGATATAGAAATATTCATTTAGAACTAACACAAAGACATACCTCCCAACATTTTGAGATGGGAATGAGGGACACCTACTAGCAAATTTATGTAGGCATAGACCACGCCCCCTGCCACACCCCCTTAAAGAAGAATTAACCAAAAAAAGAAATTAATTAAATCCAGAAGGGCTTTTTTATCACTACTATTCTCTTATATTGGCTTTTAAAATTTACAAATGCAGCAATTTAGAATTTGGATAAAAGGTTTAGCACTGGGAAACACTTTTTGAAAGATAAAAAGTGTATTTTATATACAACTACATATTTATAGATCAGAAAAAATGAGGGACAAATGAGGAGGAGAGAGGGACAGCGGGACAATGTTCCAAGTCAGGGATAGTCCCTCGAAATCAGGGACAGTTGGGAGCTATGACAAAGATAGGTAGAGCAGGCTCCCCTATATAACTATATATACACAATCTACAGTCAATGAACTCAGTATAACCCATTGAAGGAAATCAAAGATCAGCGGTGTTATCCATAGCAAATAGATATACATTAATTGTCATTTTACCATTGCAGGTTTGAAAATAAAGGAAAGAATCATTTTTTTATAGAACACCACTTTCTGTTAGAGTTCAGAAATACCTTGGTGTCATCTTCCCACTTACAGCCTGCTGATTAGATAATGAAGAAGCAGCAACACTAATACAACTCTGCTGTCTCCCACTGTGAGAACTGCACCCTGATAGGCTCCTAGTGCTGCATCTCCCTCTCCTAATCTTGTGGGTCTAAGGTGGGCTGAGGCTGCTATTTAATGCAAGGCTGGCACTGAGGCAGCACTCCCACCTAAAATTGATGCTTCTTCAAAAGAACACATTTAACTCCTTGTAATCTGTGGCCCAACCTCTGTATTTTCTACATTATTAACTATGGACATCTGTTTCTCATTACACTTCATAAGTTTTCTTTCACTTTAGTTTTGTGGCATTTCTGAGCCAGGACTGCTGAGCCTGTACCAGACTCCACCAGCCCAATTACCCATCACCTCCCTTCCAGTGACATCATTTTGTATGTTTCACTTGAATACTATAAAGCTTGACTCATGTACAAATGCCATGCTTATTCTTCTCTCTAGGCCTCTGTGACTGCCAAGCTGGTTCCCTTGGATGCCCCGTGCCACGAATCGGACCCAGTACTGGTGTTCCAGTCACTAGGGGAAGGAGCCTAAGCACCCAAGCTCCTTCACCTACCAGGGCCTTCTGTTACCTTTGCCAAGTCACACCGCTTCTGGATTGGCTGGCTGCTTATGTACTCAACACTAGTACTGTAATCATTAGCAATATCAATATAGCCTCCTCTGAATAGCTTCAGTGCACATTAGACATTGGTACTGCATCTTCTCTAACTCTTCTTGTCCCCTCAATTAAGCCCTATTCTTGTGATATGTCATACATGCATTACACCCCTTTAGGATTGTCCTCAAGTAACTTCAGACCAGGCCAAGTTAAACAACGATAAACATTTTTTACTGAAGTTGTTTAAATGTAACAAATGAGCACTTCAACAAGTTACCTTCAGTACACATTCCTGTATGTAAGCCCTCTGGTGCTGTAATGTTTGTCACGTACCTTTGTGGAGAGCCTGACTTCCGTAGGAGGAGACCTCTCATACAACTCTGGCTTACTGACCACTGGAGTGGAGACAGCAGTCAATGAGCACAGTGGGGTAGGAGTGCCTGGTGGAAGCCGTAGAGGCTGACAGGTTACTAGATGCAGGTGAGTGCAGATCTTCACCAGATTAGCTGCAGATGATGACAGCTGGGCACTTGGTACAGAGAGGCAACCCTGGATACTGGATACAGCAGACTGGAGCAGATGAGACAAGCCGGGTCAATACAGGAATCAGGTAAAATCAGACAGTAGGCAGAGAATGGTCAGGTCACAAGCAAATAATACAACGGTAAGCAGGCAGCAGAATCCGATAAGCAAGGTCAGAACAAGCCGGGTCAACTCCAGATAGCAGATTGCAGGTAACACAGAATCACAGGTAAAGCTGCAGATCAGACAGCACTCTAGCCAAGGTCTGACTTCCTTATAAAGGCCCATGAGATGTGCTGCCAGAGATGCTGGGTCCTAGGGCCCTCCTGCTCTGACGGATTCTGGGTCCTAGAGTCCTCCTGCTCTGACAGACTCTGGGTCCCAGAGTCCTCCTGCTATTGGTGCCCTGACAGGTGCCCCTGATTGCGCCATAAGGTAGTCATACCTCAATAAGGTGAGAAAGTCCTTAGAGTCCTTTGGTCAAGCAAGAGTCCATACCCCTGGAACCCCGACTGGGTTCCCAAAGGGGGTAGTTAAGGGCAAAGTAATGGATCACATCCTTAAAGTGGTAGTAAACCCTCCTATCATTTTCAGCCAAGGAAGCTGCCATCTTGGCCTCTGTTTAACCTACAACTGCACATGTGATCAGTTATGACACCAGCCATTGGATGGTTTGACAGTTTGGTCTAGAGCACAACCAATGGGAGTGTTACATTTCCGGTACTGTTAAATGGATGGGTTTACTACAGCTTTAACAACATCCTGTTCCTTGAATGGGGAGAGCTGGAACTGTACCTCTGGTCATCTTACTAACCAAAGCACCTTCCAAGAGGTGGTTCCCTACCGTTTTATGTGTTTGCCCCAGCAGAGCGTGGTACTTCCCCCTCAAAGCCTGGGGAAACCTGGCCAACAGCATTAACCCTTACTTTCCAGAGAACACCACATCAGTAGGACAAGCACAACTAAACAGTGCAATATTCTAATACCATTGGCATGCACACACCCCTCTGGCCCCCAAAGGCATGTGAGGGACCCCCAGTGGAAGGGCGGGCTAACACTTAACTCATAGCTGCGTCCAATGCTAGTAATTTGGGATTGAAAAATATTGCATGTCAGTCACTTTAGTATCTTTTTAATGATTTTATTGCTCCAAACACACAGGGAAAGAGAGTTAAGGGCTGCATATACCCTTACAGACTCCAAGTTCCCTGTCAGCTTGAACAATGTAAAGGACCTTCAAGCCTACACCAGAGCACTGTAAACAGCACACACCAGCTAGCTAGCATACTCTTCCATGTGTCCTCCCAAGACAGTCACCAGGTCCTTCTAAGGATCTAACTTCCTCCCATCTCCTTCCTCCAACAGGATATCTACTCATTGGTTGTGCAGCCTATTGCATTAGGGTGTGCACCCCAAAACTCAAACACGCATGTGTGTAGGCATGTTTGTGTATAGGGAGATGATGCAGCGGATCCAGTGCTGCAGATAAATACAATGGAATGCTCAGGATGTGTGTGACAGGGCACAGTGGGTCCTCCTTTCCTTGTGCCCCATGTGCCCCGCACACTTCTATACACTGGTTGATACAGTGGATGGCGCTAGTGCAAGGGTTGATTAGGGTGTGCCCAGGCACACCTGGCACCCCCCCCTGCGCACGCCTATGTATCTCCTCCTGGTTCTCCATCCTGGTTCAGCTTGGCTAGCTCATGTAGCTTTTGGAACAGCAGGCATTGAGCTCCAGGTGCCTGGGCGCTCGTATGTGAATGGGGTCTCTCTCTCTCTAATACTAGATGTACCAGAGCCACCTACTGGCTGCAGGCAGAAATAACAGTAACACTGAGCTTAGGGGAGGACCAAATGAGCACAGCATTATAAATCAGCTTAGGCTCTTTACCACCCAGAAAACTAAATCTAGATAACCCCCACCCTGCTTAGGGCAGGGTGGCTACACACAGGGTATTGCATTCAGAGAACACCGCAGCCCCCCTTCCAATCCCTTAATGACCCTGTGATTAATTTGCTTTCCTAATTTAAGGAATTTTATCAAAGACATTTTCCTTTATGTAATGGTGATTCTACAGCTGTTGGCATTGGGTCAGCCAGGTATCTGATACAACATATCAGTTAATATATATTTTTTTTACACTAAGTTGCACAAGTCTAGGTAATTTGAGGGACTGGATCTGGTATGCTCAAAGTGAGAAACTTTTGAAAGGGTTAAAAAAAGAGCTTTTTTTTCACTACTAAAAACATTGACCTCTGAAGTAGTGTAGTCAGACCTTGCCGACATAACAATCAAAATTCAGAATGTGGAACGAAAGGCGCACTACACTGACTCAAAAGATCAGAGGACAACGACTTAAAAGTGAATATGGATTGTAGTCAGGCAGTAGCAGAAGTCAGCATGACTGAGGCTTGCATAAGATGCTTCACTGGCAGGAAAAATCTCAAGTTACAGAGCTCAATTTATAGTGCGACCGATGCCTAGAAACAATGGACACCCAAAATCTACTCTGAATTAGGAAAAGGTAGCTTTCAGATCACAGGGTGGGCATAATATGAGCCCGGGTATAATCATGGGTTGAAGAATATGCAATAAGAAACCAAAATCAAGAACATGGGGACATGACCTCAAACTAACTGGAGGGAAGTTCAAAACGAATCTTAGAAAGTATTATTTTACTGAAAGGGTGGTTGATGATTGGAATAAACTACCAACAGAGGTTGTGAGACAGTCAACAGTAAATGGCTTCAAACATGCTTGGGATAAACATAAATCTATAGTCAGACAACAAGGTTAATGTGAAAACAAAAAATAAACAAAAAAATAACAAAAAAAAATAAAAAGGGGCAGAGTTGATGGACTACTCAGTCTTTTTCTGCCGTCACTTTTCTATGTTTCTATGTAACTTTAGCAGATGGAGGGCAGAGATTAACGGGCCCTGAAGTTTTACTTGCATTTTCTATTTTTTTTCACCATATAGGATTTACCCCCACTTTAATACTCTGGAGCTTCGTTTAACAGTGTTTTAGCACCAAGAAGTAAAAATATATAAAAGTATCTAAAGCAAAAAAAGTTTTGAATCGAGTAAGGAAAGGTTGAACCCTGGTGAGGAGTTGTCAATGGAGCAGGTGTCACCTCTGGAAGAATTCTCCTCACTTCTTCTTCAGGTGACACCTGCATCTTCCCTAGAGAGGAATCATTGGAGCATGTTACAAAAAACTCCCAGGCCCCAATACAACAATCAGATCAAAGAGGAAGAAGAGGACGAGGCGGGGAGCTCACACAAACAACACAGGCTACAGAAAACTTCAGAGGAAAGCCAAGAAGCAGCAGGACCAGGTACTAGGATCTCCACCAGCAATGTACTGAACTTATCTAGCATTGAATTATCCCAGCATGAACGTTCCATTCTATTCTATGTCTTTTCTTCCTACTACTCTTTTTTGGATTGTTTTCTACTATATTGCATATAAATCGTTTTGTTAGGAATTTAATGCTTAGAAAACATTTCAAGGATGCTTCTTCCGATATAGAGCCCGCATTATGTCATGATGTCCCAGGTGAGACTTCCTCCTTTGACCATATTATGGTGAAGTCCACTCTGGAAAGTCTCCAAATGAGCACAGCATTATAAATCCGCTTAGGCTCTTTATCACCCAGAAAACTAAATCTAGATAGCCCCCCACCCTGCTTAGGGCAGGGTGGCTACACACAGGGTATTGCATTTTTTGTATAACAATAGAAAACACTGCAGCCCCCCTTCCAATCCCTTAATGTCTCTGTGATTACTTTGCTTTACCTAATGTAAGGAATTTTATTTCTGGATTGTTTTCTACTATATTGCATATAAATCGTTTTGTTAGGAATTTAATGCTAAGAAAAGATTTCAAGGATGCTTCTTCTGATATAGAACCCGCATCATTTAATGATGCCCCAGATGAGACTTCCTCTTTTGACCATCTTATGGTGAAGTCCACTCTGGAAAGTCTCCAAATGAGCACAGCATTATAAATCAGCTTAGGCTCTTTACCACCAAGAAAACTAAATCTAGATAGCCCCCCACCCTGCTTAGGGTGGGGGGGCTGAACTGAATCAGAAGAGGAGCGTTTTGGGGTACAGAGACCAAACATTAAAATGAGTGATGCATATGTTTACCCTATACAAGCCAGAAATGACATTGTAGATTAATTTCAGAATATTTTGGAATATGAATTAAACTCCAAGAATGTCAGCAGCAGGCCTCTAATGGTAGTTTGAATTTGAGCAAAGAAGAAACCACAGCTTTCAATGCATTAAAAAGGAGGACTGACATAGTGATCCGTCAGGCAGACAAGGGGGCTCTGTAGTGGGTTTGGATTCTGTTAGCTATAAACAAGAGGCATTGAGACAACGTGATGATCATACCACATATTGTTTACTTAGTTCTGATCCTACAGTGTCAATCCAGCAGAAATTACAATACCTATTGGATTTGGATAAAGAGATGGGAGTCTTAGACCATAAGTCCATGGAATACCTCATGGTAACATACCCCATCAACCCAATTTTCCATCATCTTCCCAAGGTACCCCAGTAAAATCCCATATTTGCTGGCATAGTATTGTTGCTAGAGAGATTGGGAGAATGGACAGATCAATTCCTACAACCCATGGTTTCTTATTTTATCATTTGCCTGGGTATATCAGGGATACAGGACATTTATTAGCCAACATGCAGGAATGTTATGGTCTCCAGAATGTAATTGGATTACCATTGATGTTAAATCCCTTTATTCCTGCATTGCTCACCATCTTGCATTACAGGCTATCCAGTACCATCTCTCTCACTATAGTTTTTATAGCCCAAATGAACAGGAGTTTATTTGTTTAGCAGTTCAGTTCCTCTTGACACATAATTTCTTTATGTTTGATAAACAGTACTACATCCAATACCAAGGTGCGTCTATGGGGGCTAAATTCTAGCCCTCCTTGGCTAACCTCTATATGGGTTGGTGGGAGGAGTTATTTTTATTTACCCACTATAACCCATTTAGAATGGATATTGCCTGGTATGGTCGCTACATTGACGACCTGATCCTGGTTTGGAACGGACCGAGTGATGCTATCGGTGAACTCATTCTGTATTTTAATAAGAATTCTTTCAATTTAGAGCTCTCCTGTTCACATCACGCAGATCATTGACTACCTGGACCTTACCCTGATGGGACATAATATAGATAGTGGCACAGTCACGTCAAAAACCTTTAGAAAACCCAGTGCAAAAATTTCCCTTTCATTAGCAAGGAGTTGCCACCCCAGGATGTACTATATGCCCTTTGAGAGTGAGGATCTTGGAACATGTAAATGACCCATTATTTAAATGCCAAAAATATTTAAAATGTTTAAAAACATTTTTGAGAGGCACACTTTGGTAATCTTGACACTTTTTCATTCTTTGGTGTAAAACAGGTTAAAAAAACCTTAAGAGGAGGAGCTACCTACCACATTCTACTCAAACATGAGATGTGGTGGATTAATACCCTTAATAGTTAATACGACACAGAGGTTAAGATGTACTATTACCCCAAAGCATGGACACTCTAGTTATGGAAGGTCACATGAGCCTTTATAAACCCACCACTGCTGAATATCCAGGGAAGACAAGGCAGATAGTGTGCCTCCCACACACGGTTCCTCCCAATCTCATCTCTGGTCATCCGAATGTTCCAGTGGTATACCAAATTAATACAGAAAGGGCTCCGAATAGTGTAAAACCTCTCATCCACGAATACACGCCATTTAATTTTTGGATATTTTACAATAAATGATACATTGTTACACTGTTTTACATGATACAAAAGATATGTTTTAGGTGCTTATGTGTTGTTCCTTTCAGTTTTTTCTGTGCTGTTGTTTTTTTCTCCATATGATTTTATTTAATGTAATTGTACCTAATAAATGATGTTACAGCCTCTCTGTACAGAGGGTTTGCCATGATATAAATATCAGCTTTTAAACCAATTTTGTATGCTTTGATGAAGGCTTCATAGCCGAAATGCGTCAGTATATACCCTGTACCTGTACCCATGTAGCAAATAAAGTAATTTTATTTAAGAGCATGCCAAGTTGCCAGCCTTTCTGATTAAGAATACACATCTGCAAATTTTTGTTTCCCCATTTAGCGGAAAGAACACTATTAATATTTACTGTTTTATATCCTAGAGAGAAAAAAACATGCTGTGAAGAATGTCTAACTCAGGCAAACTTAGTACTGCATCCACTGGATCCCCCCATTCCTTTCAAGGTCCAAACCAAGGGCAGGGTTTACCACAGACCCGTCAAGGCATTACTATCCAGCTGACCAAAGTACACAGTGAAGACAACTGGGAGGAATTAGAGGAGAGTGATCTCATCTTTACCCTGGATCAAGATGAAGAGGAGGCCTTGCTGGCAAATCCAGTACCAAACAAACCCAAAGCTCCTGTGTTTGGGCAGCCAGTGGGGAAAGAAGGTACTGTGGTTGATGAGCTAGCTCTTGCTGCGTATGAGTGTGCAGGTGATGTTCTCCTGTCCAGTGAGATTCAGAAATGTTGTTCTCCGTTGATGCCAAGCTCACCCTCTTCTAAACCTCTCATCAACTTGGTCAAATCCGTCTCTACTGAAATTGATGCCAAGGATCCTTCTCCTCACAAACCCCATCCATTTGTCAACCTGGTCAAGTCTATCTCCACTGAAATTTCCAGACTTGAGCCAGAGGTATCGCAGTCCAAGTCAGACTCTAAGCTGAACGTTCATCTGTGGAAGCAGATAACCCAACCCAAAAGCAAAAATGGAGACTCTAGGACAGCCCCATCCTCTCCTAGCATGTCACCGTCAGAAAGCAAAGGTATGTTTTTCAACGTACAGGAAGTGGAAGCCAAGCTGGAGGACACCAAGAGGAGGTGGTCAGAAGCCATGCAAGAACCCTTAAGCATGCTTAGCAAAATCATTGGTGAGGATCCAACACCGAGTCCTAAATATAGAACTATGCCCCCAATATTTTCTAGCCAGGAGTCTCCAACAAGTCAACAGAGGGACCAAGGTTTTTTTGATACAAAGAACAGTTTTTCAAGTTATGGGAAGTTAGAAGAAAGTGAAAGCCTTGAGTTTATGGAAAATTCCAGAAGTGTTCATAGAGAGACACCTAAAGACTATTGCAAATATAAGATCTGCTCCTATGGGGACATGATCCAGGTCGTAGAACTAGCCAACGATGTAGAATCAGAAGATCATAATTTATTGGAGCCTGAAACCTCTTGCCAAATGACCCATCAAAACAATGATGTGCCATGCAGTGCCCTGGTCTGTGTAGCAATCCTAGCTTACAACTTCTTCATTTGGCCTCTGCCAGCCTATATATCTGGACTTCTCATGGGTATTACTGGTGGGTTTCTCCTGGGACTTTTTATGGTGCTTTTTTTGGTTCCAAAGCCTTCTTACTCCTCCAGACACAAGCGATCCCTGCATGAAAGCTCAAAATTCCAATTGACAGCTCAGAAAGCCCAGGAACCCTGTGTCTTTCAGGTATGCTTTGCTCATCCAAAAGAAAGCACAGTAAAACATGTTTTATTGCACATCACACATAATTTGTGGTCCTTAAATTGGAAGTAAAGACAAAACTTAAAGCGGTAGTAAACCCATCCATTTAACAGTTTAAAAACCAGTTACATTTCCGGCATGTGCCGGAAATATAACACTCCCATTGGTTGTGCTCTAAACCAAACTGTCAAACCATCCCATGGCTGGTGTCATAGCTGATCACATGTGCAGCATCATGGTAGTTGTAGATTAAACAGAGGCCAAGATGGCAGCTTCCTTGGCTGAAAATGATAGGAGGGTTTACTACCACTTTAACTCTAAAGCTACTCTCAGCCACATTCTAAGCCTAATCTATCTAGCCCTGTAAAGAAAAATTGCTAAATGTACCTGTCCTGTAACCGCTCTGATCCGCCGCAGGCTGAGCTGTCAGCTGCGCCTTCACTGTGTAGGAGAGGCAACCAGTAACAGATGCCCCAGAGTAAGTCTATGGTGACATCACTTTCCAGGCATTTCCCTTCCCAGCCATTGTCAGTTGTCTCCTGCACACAGAGGGCACCACTGGAGACTAGACCTGGAGTGGAGACTAGACCTGGAGTGGAGACTAGACCTGGAGTGGAGACTAGACCTGGAGTGGAGACTAGACCAAAGCGGGTTCAGAACAGGTAAGTATAGCGAATGTGCTCTGGGTCAGTAAATTGACTCTTCAAACTGTATTATTTGAAAGTACAGTATATGGATATATTGTCATTCAATATTGTTTTAGGTACCAATATCCCTGAAATTACTAATTTCCAATCAATACACTGTATATTTTGTGACTTTGAAAGTACCAAAAAATACTAGTACAAGCACTAGTAAAAAAACATAATTTTATTATACAAAGATGCATATTAATACCAAGCATGGACTTAAAGTATCTATGTACATAAAGACCAACCACGGGCATATACACTATATTGTCAAAAGTATTGGGACACCTGCCTTAACACGAACATGAACATTAATGCCATCTCAGTCTTAGTCCGTAGGGTTCAATATTGAGTTGGCCCACCCTTTGCACCTATAACAGCTTCAACTCTTCTGGGAAGGCTGTCCACAAGGTTTAGGAGTGTCTATGGGAATGTTTGACCATTGTTCCAGACGCGCATTTGTGAGGTCAGGCACTGATGTTGGATGAGAAGGCCTGGCTCGCAGTCTCCGCTCTAATTCATCCCTAAGGTGCTCTACTGGGTTGAGGTCAGGACTCTGCAGGCCAGTCAAGTTCCTCCACCCCAAACTCACTCATCCATATCTTTATGGACCTTGTTTTGTGCATTGCGCAGAGCCACAAGAAGTAATTTCTAAAGATCACCAAGGTGGTGCAGGCTTGAGAGGGCGGCCCAGAGTCTTGTGGGCTGCCTTTCACCTGACTGGAGGCTGGAATCAAAGTCTTCATCCACTCAGGGATGTTGCGGCCCATCTCAATCTGCATCCATCTTGTCTGTAGAAGAAGCCACCCATGACCAGACTGTGCCCAGAAGGCCATTTGTAAACTCGCTCATCCATGTCTTTATGGACCTTGCTTTGTGCATTGGTACAAATCATTTGGTGGAGGGGAGATTATGGTGTGGGGTTGTTTTTCAGGGGTTGGGCTTGGCCCCTTAGTTCCAGTGAAGGAAAATCTTAAGGCGTCAGCAGACCAAGAGATTTTGGACAATTTCATGCTCCCAGCTTTGTGGGAACAGTTTGGGGATGGCCCCTTCCTGTTCCAACATGACTGCGCTCCAGTGCACAAAGCAAGGTCCATAAAGACATGGATGAGCGAGTTTGGGGTGGAGGAACTTGACTGGCCTGCATAGAGTCCTGACCTCAACCTGATAGAACACCTTTGGGATGAGTTAGAGCGGAGACTGCAAGCCAGGCCTTCTCATCCAACATCAGTGCCAAATGGTCAAACACTCCCAAACCTTGTGGACAGCCTTCCCAGAAGAGTTGGAGCTGTTATAGCTGAAAAGGTTGGGCCAACTCATTATTGAACCCTACAGACTAAGATTGGGATGCCATTAAACTTCATGTGCGAGTAAAGGCAGTCGTGAGGTGTCCCAATACTTTTGACAATATTGTGTATATTAATTGGAACCTCTTAACCCTCTTACAATATAAGGTTTTTATACTCTGACTAGGTTATGACATATTCATGCTTATGAAAATATTAATATATGCAAACAATACAGCTGTAATTGTGATATAGGCCTCATTCTGTGCTGTATTTTAGTGTATTGTTTGCAATAGTTCAGTTTTTTGCAATACGGCACTGCGTTATTTAAACTGACAATTGCACGGTCACTGCTGACCCCTGCTTGTTAAAATGCTAGTTGCCTGGCTATCAAGCTGAACCAATTGCCTAAAGAGTAACTCCGCTTTTGTCATTTTTTGGTGATACACTCCCAAAGGGAAATCAAGTCTAAACTGATGCAGAGCCTGCAACATTCCTCATTAGAACCCTGCAAGTGCAACAGCTAATTGATAATTACAAAGTCATTCACAATCACTTTACACATGGACACAGACAAGCAAACAGCTGTTTCTTAAGAATAACAAAAGGTAGGAATATGCAACAACTATAGCAAAGTATATATTGCTGCTACCCATCCAATTCATTAACCTCTTGACCTCTGGAAGATTTATTTATTTTAACTGA
>BLSH010316550.1:686691-702573 GCA_018402905.1 Glandirana rugosa
CGATGTAACTTAATACCCAACGTAACACATGTCTTTTAGGGTGGAACTAAAAACAATCGAAAAAGACCTAAAATAACCGGTGTTACAGGAGGGTCATAAAGAGAGACTCCTTTAGGGTCTTCTACGCAGGCTACTTCCGCAAATGGGTCGTGTGTAACCCCGACGACCTCTCTCTTGCGAGATGCTTAACGACACACCTACTCGTTTCCGTAAGTCAATCCAGTTCATTTATCGTTCCCAACCCGAGTGCTTACAGGTCAGTTACTGAATTCCACATTAATGTAGAAACCACGTCATTGTAAATATGATATAGAACCGGACAGGGTTCGATGTGAACGTTCAAAATATGAGCGGGAAGGGGTCAGGTCGTTCTATAGCGGGTGTTTCGGTGTCTCAACAAACACTTTTAGGAGAATTTTGGTATTCTATTGGGGTTACGTTAAAATCTCGGTTTTAAGAGGATTTTCACAAACAACTCTGTGGCTTTGTGGGCGATATCTTGCTGGACTGGGGAAGGGCGAGTATAAAACTTGCAAGTGTAGCTTGGGACAGGCCAAGATATAGTATAAATGTTACTGCACCAAAGATGTAATTACACCTTAAGTCATTGACTGGACATTCGTGAGCCCAACCCTTGCTATTTACTTGACCTAACTGAATGCCTTTGCTCATCCACACAGCAATTCGTAGAGCGTTCTCTCTCCAGCAGCCCCAATGTGTGCTGGGTAAACGCCTTCATCGGACGCATCTTCTGGGATTTCCTCAGAGAGAAATACTGGGAGGACATTGTGGCCAATAAAATCCAGAAAAAGCTAACAAAAATCAAGGTGGGATTTTCTGTACACAATGCAACCCATAATTCAATGTAGCCATAACTGACTGTTGTTTAGGTCGTGTATTTTGTTGGTTAGACTGCTGCTGTCTGACCATAGAAAGAAAAGGGTGCCTGACAGAGTGTCTGCTTTTGTTGTCTCCCAGCTGCCAAACTTTATGAATGAGCTGACCCTAACAGAACTGGATATGGGGACATCGCTTCCTCAAATGCTGTCTACCTCCAACCCCAGTATTAATGAGAGAGGTAAGCTTCTTCTGGATAGAGAGAAAAAATAAATGGTTCATTGGGAACTCTTATTTTATGGTCAAAAAAAATTGGTAAAATTTGATGCTTTGGAAAACGAATTGTCATTCAGCTAGGGTTTTGGTTTACTTAAAAAGTATGCCTTTTTACTGCTTAGTTAAAAAGGCCCCGTTTCCCTTTAACACAGCGGATGGCGATGGCAGAAGCTGTGAGTCTATTTATGGTCTATCAGAATGAGTGCTTTAGGTTCTCATTAGCGTGGAATAGCTTTTGAGGAGGCTGGCAGTGCAGAACAATAGGAGAAGAACACACCATTATCTCCTTCATTTAGCCTGAAGTTGGCTCTGAATGTAAATAGTTGGGCTGAACAGGCACAACCGTTAAAAGGAAAATAGAGGGTATTTTCGGCCATTTTCATGCATTGAATTATAACGATAACTTTTTACTTGAAAGTCATTTAAAATGCTTGCAGGTCCCTCCCTTAATTATTGTAGTTTGTGCATTGTATTTAAAGATGAATGTCAGTCAGCTTGTAAAAATGGTCTTCTTCTGTAGCAAGGCTCTAAAGCTGCCCATGCACAGCTTGAATATTGGGTGATTCCTGTGAATTGGTCAAAACCCAAACTGTGGGTGGCCCAACTGAAACCATCTGGCTCAACAAACCTCGATTGAGAAACTGAAGGTGCTGGGCGGAAAAGTACTTACCTCATTCCTTGCTACTGCAAGCTTACACCCTGCTGGACAACAAGTACTTGAGCTACTCTTCCGACAGTCACAAGGCCACCCCCTCGCTGACATAATCACGTACACTGCACAACCGGTGACCGTGCATTGTACGTGAGGTCATTAAGTACTTTCCCACATTGTGGAGAGTATCTGCTGCTAGGGAAGCGAGGAATAAGGTAAGTTTCTCTATTAGAGCATCCTAAGCTTAATTTTCATTTGTGTAGCTTTCATTAAAAGATCACCTGTTAATCTGTCCCTGAAGGTGCCTGTTAAGAAACATCCTCTTATGGGGTGACAATGTTCTGTCCCTGTCTCTCAATTGTGCTCCTATGTTGTCACCCTATCACATGAGTTTCTAAGGGAGATTATAAGTGGGTGTTTCAACACATATTACACAGGCATGGCCTACTGATGTCACCATCAGGAAACCCACCTTGAGTAATGGCATGCAGCCAAGTGCATGCAGAAAGGAAATGGCTGCAGAAAGGGCGCAGGAGGCGGTGAAATTCAATAATGGACATAAAGAAAGTGAAACAGTAATTTTTTTTCAGACTGGTAAATGTTTATAATACACAGTGGTAAACTAAATGTCATTCAGTAAGGGTTTAGATCTTAGTTAATATATACAGTAGATGTGTCTTCTAGTATGCGCACAAGTAGATGCGGCATCACTGCAGAGCAACTGCCGATTAGCCATGCAGGTGTATCGCTGTCCCCCGAAGGGTCTGTTAAGAAGATGCCTAGGTCTCCCTTGCTAGCACAGAGGCTGCCTGCCACAGACACAGATCCAAGCACACTGACAACACAGACTCAGTCTACGGGGGTCTTTTTGTGGAGTTTACTTTCAATATATTTATTGTCTTTTATAAGAATAAAGTACACAGCCATATAACAGCAGCGATACATCAAAGATTCATAAACAATTTTAGTGTTTTTGTACTATGCGAAATTACCTATATAAAGAAATTTGCAAAAAAATAAATAAAAGATTCATAAACAATATAAGATAGGGAAATACCTCTTCCGGGTGTATGGTCTATGCCAGGGATATGCAATTAGCGGACCTCCAGCTGTTGCAAAACTACAAGTCCCATCATGCCTCTGCCTCTGGGTGTCATGCTTATGGCTGTCAGAGTCTTTCTATGCCTCATGGAACTTGTAGTTCTGCAACAGCTGGAGGTCCGCTTATTGCAGATCCCTGGTCTATGCCAACAAAATACAGTCAGTGTAGGAAAAATATCATGAGCCTATGACTACGATACAGAATGCAATGTACACAGCTCATAATGGAGATAACATATTGATAGGTTACACAGCCTAACTTTACAACAAGTTAATAATATCTTTCTACCATTAATAATTATTCCCTATATATTACTCCTATACTAACCTGTGCCAGCACCTTCTGTTCCTCACCCCAGACACACACAGCTCTGTCGGAAGCAATGCAGACCAAAGTCAACACATAGACACAGAATAATACATCACTCGTTCCTTATTTCCTGGTTCAGTATCTTAAATACAATATATTATCAAGATATGACCAAGCAATATTTACAACATTACACCAATAGAAACCAATAAAGGAAATGTCCACCCATTGCTTATCATTAAAGACAAACCCACTTTCATAGAATTGTCTATACACATATGTTGGTCACTCTTAATAACACCTGTTAGTAATTACTACACATCTTGATTTATATATCTGTGTGTATTGTACAATCTTAGTTAGTTCCAATTATGTCCTAGACATATATTTATCAGTATTTATGATTATATTCTGGTAAACGTTTTCTAGGCTTTTCACCAAAACCACCTAAAGTTATCTTTCTCACGTTCTTCATCATCTTTCCTATAATAATAATAATAATAATAACAATGTTGTCACATATTAAAACTTGTCAGCTATGTTTAAGAAGCACTCTAAATTAAGTTATAGCACAGGACAAAGTAAGTACATAATTAAGGTGGGGTGGGTGGGGGGGGGGGTATTTAAAAGACCCTTACGCATATAATATAGCGGGAAGTCAACATGGCTCCTCCAGCCAAAGTCCCTCGAAAGTACCGACCAAAACCCTGAGAGCCAGGATCATCCAAGAAGGAGGCTTTTTGTGACTTTTATTAACAGAGACTTAAACAGGAGGGGATATAAGGGTTTGAAATACTCCAAAACGATAGCAGAAATCAAAAGGAGGGCTTCTTACAAAATTCTCTTCGAAGAGCCTTCACTAGAGGTAATAGGGAATGGCCGGTATTTCTAGGTCTATATAAGAACAGACCCAGTCCTTCCAGTAACCTTTGGCACTCATTTCCCTCTAGCACATGGATACCTGAGAGTCCAACACCAAGTCTTACTCACAATGTTCTAGGACAGCTGTCGGCCACCCATCTTCCATGGGACACTCTTCAGTGAGGGAGACACAGAATCTTCTCCAGACCAGACTCCAAGATGATGTCCTCCGTCAAAAATCCTTTTAGCATATCTTTTCAAGGTCCTCAGTCCATCACTTGCTAAGGCCCAAACATCAACTCAGGTGCACAGACTGCATCCCAGGGGCATCAGCCCCAGGACAACCCACCTCCTGGGCACCCCTTCCCCTGGGATTGACTGGGTTCTCATAAATATCCATAAATCAGTGGTTGCTCTTCCCATTCTTTTTTTCTGCAAGCTTCTTCCAGAGGCAGACAGGAAAATGTAACCACTGACCTTATTAAAACTTGACCAGACCAAAAAAAAGATCACCACTCCACTGAGTACAGTGAAGCAAAAAACTAAATTTTGCCGGACTAGGGCAGGGAACTACACAGGGAATAATTAAAGAATTAATTCAAGTGTAGTACTACTAAACAGGAAGGAGTGACAGTTTATGTAATGAGCAAATATGGCTGCCACCATTTACTGTATATATGCACTATATTGTCAAAAGTATTGGGACACCTGTCTTTATAAGCACATGAAGTTTAATGCCATTCCAGTCTTAGCCCATAGGGTTCATTATTGAGTTGGCCCACCCTTTGCAGCTATAACAGCTTCAACTCTTTTGTGAAGGCTGTCCACAAGGTGTAGGAATGTGTCTATGGGAATGTTTGACCATTCTCCCAGAAGCGCATTTGTGAGGTCAGGCACTGATGTTGGACGTGAAGGCCTTGCTCACAGTCTCCGCTCTAATTCATCCCAAAGATGTTCTATCGGGTTGAGGTCAGACTGCTCAACAGTCTTCGGCCTTGTGGCACAGCTCAGCCTGCTCCCTGTCCCTGGGCTCCTGGCTCATGTATCAGGGTTCTCTGTACCCCAAAGCAAGGTACTCCCCGCAATCATTCCCTTGGTCTCTCTAGCTCGTCTACCGTCCATTGAGTCTTGTGAGTGGGGCTACAATCCTGGCACTTAGAAGCCTCCTGCCCCTTGCTGTGGGTGGACATGGTCCCAGGCTGTGGCTGTAGCAAATTTGTGTCCTCCTCCTGCACTGTCACTGACAGGGAGGGAGCAACAATCTGCAGTAAGGTGCAAAATCCTGCAAAGCAGCTTAAAGTGTATCTCTACTTATGTTGAGAAAGAAACATTCCCTTCTGAGGGATCTATGTATGCCTACCTTTTGTTATTCAGAGGAAATAGCTGTTTGGTTGTCTGTGTCCATGTGCAAAGTGAATCTGTATGGGAGTGGTTTTAAAATTACCAGTCAGATGCAGTACCTGCAAGGCTCTAATGAGGTAATTGGCATGGTCTGCATCCATTTAGACGTGATTTCCCTTTGGGATTATCTCACCAAAAATGCAGGGGATGCAGAAAATCTGGTATGTATCTGTAAGCCAATACACAAACAGGAATTGACATATCTGGGGGGCGTTCTGTAGCCATATTGCATTGTCATTTTTATTATTATAGTTACCCTTTAAAGGGCTGCCAGAGCTAAACAAGAAAATGGTTTTATAGTGTAAACTAAGTGAGAACACAGTACATTTTTTTTATTCATTTTTAATAAATGTATGAGCACGCATGTGTGTGTATATGTATATATATATACAGTATGTCACAAAAGTGAGTACACCCCTCACATTTTTGTAAATATTTTATTATATCTTTTCATGTGACAACACTATGACACTGTGTTACAATGTAAAGTAGTGAGTGTACAACTTATATAACTATATAATAAATTCTCTGTCCCCTCAAAATAACTCAACACACAGCCATTAATGTTTAAACCTCTGGCAACAAAAGTGAGTACACCCCTAAGTGGAAATGTCAAAATTGGGCCCAATTAGCCATCCACCCCCCCCCCCCCCCGGTGTCATGTGACTCGTTAGTGTTACATGGTCGCAGGTGTGTTAAATTTGGTGTTAACGCTCTCACTCTGGTCACTGGAAGTTCAACATGGCACCTCATGGCAGAGAACTCTGAGGATCTGAAAAAAAGAATTGTTGCTCTACATAAAGATGGCCTAGGCTATAAGAAGATTGTCAAGACCATGAAACTGGGCTGCAGCACGGTGGCCAAGACCATACGGCGGTGTAACAGGACAGGTTCCACTCAGAACTGGCCTTGCCATGGTCGACCAAAGAAGTTGAGTGCATGTGCTCAGCATCATATCCAGAGGTTGTCTTTGGGAAATAGACTATTTGAGTGCTGCCAGCATTGCTGCAGAGGTTGAAGGGGTGGGTGGTGAGCCTGCCAGTGCCCAGACCATACGCCGCACACTGCATCAAATTGGTCTGCATGGCTGTTGTCCCAGAAGGAAGCATCTTCTAAAGATGATGCACAAGAAAGCCCGCAAACAGTTTGCTGAAGACAAGCAGACTAAGGACATGGATTACTGGAACCATGTCCTGTGGTCTGATGAGACCAAGATAAACGTATTTGGTTCAGATGGTGTCAAGCATGTGTAGCGGCAACCAGGTGTGGAGTACAAAGACAAGTGTGTCTTGCCTACAGTCAATCATGGTGGTGGGAGTGTCATGGTCTGGAGCTGCATGAGTGTTGCCGGCACTGTGGAGCTACAGTTCATTGAGGAACCATGAATGCCAACATGTACTGTGACATATTGAAACAGAGCATGATCCCTTCCCTTCAGAGACTGGACCGCAGGGCACTATTCCAACGTGATAACAACCCCAAGCACACCTCCAAGGTGACCACTGCCTTGCTAAAGAAGCTGAGGGTAAAGGTGATGGACTGGCCAAGCATGTCCTCAGAACTAAACCCTATTGAGCATCTGTGGGGCATCCTTAGACTGAAGGTGGTAGAGCATAAGGTCTCTAACATCCACCAGCTCTGTGATGTCGTCATGGAGGAGTGGAAGAGGACTCCGGTGGAAACCTGTGAAGCTCTGGTGAACTCCATGTCCAAGAGGGTTAAGGCAGTGCTGGAAAATAATGGTGGCCACACAAAATATTGACACTTTGGGCCCAATTTGGACATTTTCACTTAGGGGTGTACTCACTTTTTTTGCCAGTGGTTTAGACATTAATGGCTGTGTGTTGAGTTATTTTGAGGGGACAGAAAATTTACACTGTTATACAAGCTGTACACTCACTACTTTACATTGTAGCAAAGTGTAATTTCTTCAGTGTCACATGAAAAGATAGAATAAAATATTTAAAAAATGTGAGGGGTGTACTCATTTTTGTGGGATACTCTATATAATGATTATAAATGCCAAATATAATAATTGCAACAAAGCATAAACTAACAAATATAACAAATAACATTTGTCCACACCAGACAGTAACCCTAAATATTCCTCTTAGGCAAATTAATTAAATAGATAAATAAATAAATAGATACCCCCAATATACATTTTCTATAAATTAAAGTGGTTGTAAAGGCTGAAGGTTTTTTACCTTCATGCATTCTATGTATGAAGGTAAAAAAACCTTCCATGTGCTTCCCCCCCTCACAGTCCCCCCTAATACTCACCTGAGCCCCCCTTGATCTAGCGATGTGCACGGGAACCTCGGCTGTCCCGGGTTCTCTCTCTCCTCATTGGCAGAGACTGCAGTAGGGTCCATTGACTACCATGGCTGTCAAGTACAGCATGGGGCAGAGCCACGCCTCTATGTGTCTAATGGACTAATAGAGCGGGGCTCAGGTGTGAGCATGCATCAGTGCCCCCATAGCAAGCAGCTTGCTATTGGGGGCACTGATCAAGGGGGAGGAACATTGGAAGAGAATTTTAAAATCATAAATATTCATATGATGAATTTCAGATTTACCTGACTTTTTTCCCCCCAACTTATTAAAGGGTAACTCCACTTTCGTGGAGAAAACAATAGCAAATAAAGAAAAAAATATATAGCATATACAATTGCGACACGAGTCATATTGTAACTGAATGTTATTAAAATGTACCTTTCCTTTTCAATATGTAGCTCTGTAATTTCCTGTAAAATGCAATATGGCTACCTGGAAGTGTTCTGTACACAGAGTGTGTACTGACCACCCCCCAGAAACATCACTTCCTGCTTGTGTGTTTGGCTCACCAATTTTCCCAGAAGTCTGCACTAAGATACAAGTCAGATTTCAGGCATCACCTGCAACAAAAATGCCATTTTTGGTGAGATACTCCCAATATGAAATCACATTTAAAGGGATGCAGGCCCTGCTGCTTTCCTCATTAGAGCCCTGCAGGTGCAGCAGCTGATTGATAATTATAAAACCACTCCCATTAGACTCACTTTCGCACATGGACACAGACAAACACACATGGATTTCTTAAAAATAACAAAAGGTAGGAATCTGCAACAAAGTTTGTTAAAATCCTTCTAATGAACATAGATCACCCAGAGGGGAATGTTTTTTTCTCAACAAAAGTGGAGTTACGCTTTAAATTCAGTGTAAAAATATACAAAAAGCATTTCCTTTAATCTACAGCTAGATGTCACCAGCAAAAAATCTTTTTTACTCCAGGGCGATATCCAGTATCTTGGCTGACTTAAGTACCTCTATATAGGATGTGGCATCAGCACCCGGCAATAGCACCAATTCCAGGACGGTTGTGTTATTTCAGGGCTTAGTCAGAAGCAGCTGCTATTGCTGGCAGCGCCATGTGCTCCATGTTAACAGCAACAAAACCATTACCAGAAAATAGGTTATTTTGCAGGCCAAACCACAAATTACATTCAAGGCCTTAATCCACAGATTAAACCCCATCTCTCTTAAATCCTAGCAAGTATGCTGTAAGATACCCACCCTTCTAAAGTAAAATTGGATAAACCAACAGCGTATCTCTGGGCAAAATAAACAAAGAAAATATGTACATCTCTGTAGTACTTGCCCATTTCCTCATGTTTTATCCCTTCAAATATACTGCAAGCACAGGAAAATACCTGATGATTCTGCCAGTAAGCTCCTGACATCTATGTTCTTCATATGCATACATTGATTTATTTTACAGAAAAATTATGCTATTTCCTTGGTACTCCCAAAGACATGCCCACACATTGTGTAGGGAAAGGACTCTTGGGAGATGTAGCTCTGGGTGGCATGCCTACATTAATTGGATTTGACCTAATCCATCCTGCTGATACCTCCTCCCAGCAACTAACCCTACAAAAAAATTGCAAGCTTAATGCTACAGGAAGGTTATGATAGACAAAAATAATGCTGGTACATGCTCTAGAGAGAGAGAAAAGAAGATCTGGGGTAACTTTAGGAAATACACGGCATTCCCCATTAAAATATATACCGTATCAATAGTGTAGCGCCAATAAATTTAGTGAACAGTGTCAGTCCTGAATAATGAGTCAAATTGAGTGAGATTTAATAATGCAAAATAACCTGTAAGGATTAAGGAAAAAAGGCCAATAAAAAACTAAGTTGTGCAAAAAAAACATATATAAAAGTCCAGAAGTGTCAGTAAATCTATATAACCCAAAAACATATATAGTGAGATGAAAAAATGGGCTTGGTACAGCAACTCCAGTGATCGTGAATCGAGTGAATTCAACACTCATCTGTCAGGGCTGGGCTCTCAGCCCTCCCTTCTCGGTGCTCATGTTGCTCAGCTGTTGGTTAATTGCCAGCACTCATAGTTCCACAGTGGCTCACCTGGTGATCATTTCTTGCTCCTCAGTCCAGCCTACAGCCATCCCCTTCTGGCTATTTAAACTGCCTGGTTCATTGCTTCTATTCTTCACCTTGGTCAACATATCTGTAGACTCTCTGCTGTGTTTCTGTTGAAGAGTTGCCTGGCTGACGTCCCTTCTGGTTCCTGATCCTGTC
Organism: Glandirana rugosa; assembly: GCA_018402905.1. Classification (NCBI taxonomy): domain Eukaryota; kingdom Metazoa; phylum Chordata; class Amphibia; order Anura; family Ranidae; genus Glandirana; species Glandirana rugosa. The sequence goes on from BLSH010316550.1 coordinate 696,717, forward strand.
TGCTGCCTCTGACTACACTGATTTCTGGCTTCCTGATTTACTGGCTTGTTCTGGCTATCCACATTGGCTACCGATCCCTGGCTATGTTTTGACTATGTTTAATTTCTGTAACGTTTTTTCCATTATATTAAAAGGTGTGATTTTACTGCATTTTCTGTCTCTGCCTGATTCATGGTTCCTGACATCACCAGAGCAAATGGCTACCATTACAGCAGCATTTGCGCCCTTGAGCATATATGGAAATCTCACAGGGTTCAGTGCAGCAACATGCTTCCAATGGTGCCACACCTACAGGCGTAATCCAGCTAAGGATAAATGAAGCTCACCAAGAGCCCAAATAGATTTTCCATAGTGTAGTAGATTTATTATCAGAGTAATTAAAACAGCTTAAAATCCAGTTAACTCACATGGAAAGCCCCTGCCGACCCGGAATCACGCAGCAGCGCAACGTCAGCACCAGATACTCTGTACCGACGCGTTTCATCCAACAGGATGTTATCAAGGGGTTGAAGTCCTACACTATGGAAAATCTATTTGGGCTCCTGGTAAGCTTTGTTAATCCTTATCTGTATTATGCCTGGAGGTGCCATTGGGAGCGTGTTGCTGCACTGAACCCTGTGAGATTTCCATATATGCTTAAAGGCGCACATGCTGCTATAATGGTAGCCATTTGCTCTGGTGAGTTTTGAATTCACTTGATGTTGGTAGCTGGTCACTTGAGCACAGTCTGAGAAGTATCTTCACGATCACTGGAGTTGCTGTAGCAAGTCCATTTTTTCACCTCACTATATATGTTTTTGAGACTATATAGATTTACTGACACTTTACTGCACTACTTAGTTTTTTTATTGTCATTTTTTTCTTGATCCTTACAGGTTGTTTTGCTTTATTAAGTCTCACTGAATTTGACTCATTATTCCGGACTGACACTCTTCACTTAATTTATTGGTGCTACACTATTGATATATATTTGCATTTGGGGTTTGTTAAACTACCTTTTCCAATTCAGCTATTGAGATCTGACCTCAATCTACCTGAAATCTGTCTTTGATGGCTACATGCCAGCTGAAAGCTGTAAATAGACTGTTAAAGGGAAAATGTATTTTGTAATCAGATAGGAGCGGGACGAAGGAGGTACATAGGTGGTCTTACTTAGAACCCCCAAACATTATATTTTTTTTTTTGAAAGCAGAGGCCCTAGAGAATAAAATTGTGGGTATTTTTTATGTCACGCGGCATTTGCGCAGCGGTTTTTCAAACGCTTTTGGAAAAAATACACTCTTTGAATGTTAATGCACAAAAGCACAATATAATACTCAATTGTTTGGTAAAATATAAAAGTTGATGTTACGCCGAGTAGATACCAAACATGCCACACCAGTGCAACAGAAACAAACTATGTAAATTTTATTATTCATAGGTGACGCTTTAAAAGCCTTTACAGGTTACCACATTAGATTTACATAGGTGGTCTAGTGCTAGAATTACTGCCCTCGATCTGATGATCGTGGTGATACCTCACATATGCGGGACCAACACCTGCGTTCGCCTTTGCACGTGACCATGGAGGTGCTTTAAATTTCTTTTCTTTTTACACTGTCCTTTCAATGTATATTTTTTTCATCACTTTTATTGTTATCATAGGGAATATAAATATCCCCCTTAAAAGGGTTGGATCATACTAAGATCGGTGTGATCCGATGCTTTTTTCAAACCACTAAGGGTTTGTTTACAATCAGCGAAACCAGAAGTGATGAAATGCTTCATCGATTCCTTTTTATTAGACCATAGAGATGATTAGAGCCGTTCCAGTCTTCGATAAGCTCTATTGTCAGCTGGCGGAACCGCCAGCTGCATTATTGTTCCCCGATAGGACAGAGAGTCCAAGAGAGCCACAGAAATCCAACCGTCAGTGGAAAAAAACAATACCACTCAAAGTCCAGTGATGTACCAGTACATCACTGGTCTTCAAGTGGTTTTTAAGAAAAAGGGATCTCATATTGGGTTTTACCAAAGTGTTGATGTTCTCAGAACTGTGGCTTGAGGTCTGCAGAATATTTGTCAGTCTTCATCCACTAAAGCCATATACATGGTCAGATTTATAGTTTCTTTTCTCCTACGTAGAATCCATCCCTGCCCATATAGTATTATAAGGTTAGGTCTGGGCATCCAGAGGCCAGGCATGGTGGCACGGAACTGGTAAATTTCCCCTAAATACAACTATCCTGTACACTAAAGATACTAGGATGGTGCCCAGAGACCCGAGATTCTGCCTGCTGGGACTTGTGGAACAGCTTATAATGGTTAATGCCAGGAGAACACTGGTCAGTATTGCTCTTTATTATGCTCGGAAAGCCATTACGATGAGTTGGAAAAAGACGCTACCCCCCACTATTGGGTTTTGGAAAAAACTAATAAATGATAGCTTGCCGCTATACAAAGCTACTTACATGGGCAGGGGCTGCCCCCTGAAGTTCCAGAAGATCTGGTCTTGCTGGATTGAGGACACGTCTACGGCTGTGTGAGCTGTAGGAACTGACTGCAGGATGCCTCCTCTGATGCGACCGGATAGCCCCGGGAGTGGGGCTCACGCACGAGCGATCCAGTGTACACCTTGAGACACAGCTATAGCTTTTGGACAATACCCCACCCTCACGAGAGGGGAAATGTAGTAGCACTGGAAGGTTTGTAGACATAGTTGATAGAATTACAGGACCGGATGGTTCCGCCCCTGCGAGGGCAAAGTTGTGTGCCAATGCACATGTACATGTATATGTCATATTTTCAAAATCAATAAAAAGATTAAAAAAAAAAAAAAAAAAAGATACTAGGATTCAGGTCTATGGGGACTCACTATGCAGATGCAACTAGAACCAGGAACTATTTGGATTCAGGAGGTCAAAGCAAAGGCAGAGACCATCACCATCATCAGACAGAAGTTAGTAATCATCTAGGTCGGTGATGGCGAACCTTGGCACCCCAGATGTTTTGGAACTACATTTCCCATGATGCTCATGCACTCTGCATTGTAGTTGAGGTTGTAGGTGTCTGGTTTTAGATCAGGGTAGAAGTCCTTTTCTATAAAAGTACTTCTGTAATCTAACCCCTAAAGTTGGTGCCTCGGCAATTCAGGTTAAAGTAAACCCTAACATAGTTACACATAGATTGCTAATGTAATGTGTATCATAAACAATTGCACTGTTCTTTTGTGTAATAAGATACTTGTTTTCACCATTTTTACCCTTTGTTGTGTCTCAGTGTTGCTGAACTCCTTCAGCCTCTTTGTAATAGGTGTGCACTGCCTATTGCATTAGGGTGTGCATCCCAAAGCTCAAACACACATGTCTTTCTCTGCAGCCTCAGTGAATGAATGGGAAGTGCTCTGTGCTGAGTGGCTTCCTGTTCTTTCACAAACTGAAGCATATAAAACACAGTTTACTATGCTTCAGTTATGAATGCACACAGTGAGTGTGTTAACTGTGTTATTTAGAAAAGGAAGGTGCTGTTAAATTACATATTTACTAGCCCCTTCCCCTACTCTCCATCCTGAAACATCACCCGCAGCAGCTGGGGGAGAGGAGAGGAGGGAATCCAGCAGCACTGCAGGGCTGGGGGACCAACAGGTGGAAGCCTGGGACGTAGGGGGATTCGGCACTGCTCCTAGTGATTAGGGTGTGTCCAGGCACACCTGGCACACCCCATGCGCACGCCAATGCTCTTTGCAGATACTTCCTGCTTACATAAAGGGCAGCAACGTGGCTTATTGGTCAGAACATCTGCCTTGCAGCACTGCGGCCTTCAGTTTGGATCCCAGCCAGGACGGTACCTGCATGGAGTTTCAAAGCTCTCCCTATGCATTTCAAGGTTTTCTCTAGGTGGTCTGGTTTACTCCCACACTCCAATGACATACTGGTAGGTTAATTGGCTCTTATCTAAATTGGCCCTATTGTGTGTATGTATGCATGTCAGTTAGAGACCTAAGATTGTAAGTTTTCTGAGGGCAGGGACAGATGTGAATGTACAGTATGTAAAGTGCTGCATACATTACTTGGGCTAAATAAATACCTGTAATAAATAATATACTAATACAGGCACTCCAGCAATGGCTGCATAGCATTTCTCAGAATGAGTTCTCTGATGGTGAATACCATGCTTATAGTGTGCAGGGGCATCCGGTCCCTTTCAGGACACTGGGCGCATGGAATCCAATGTAGGGTGAGCTTGGGGCACAGAGAATGCGCTCACAGCCCACCCAGGTGTGTTACAACAGTGAATGAATATTGGCTATCGTAACAATGATCCTCCTTCCGGCCAATCAGGAAGTGGGTTTTGACACCCGTCACCCGATTTGCTGAAAGGACAGGTGATCCTATTGGATGCCTTGGAGGAGGAGAGGAGCTGGATGCCCCCATTGGGGAGAGAACACGGAGCCGCTGCACGCTGCCTGCCACCCGCCTAGATGGGGTAAGTGGTGGACCGACCAGCAAACAGCGGGGGGAGGGGCGGTGGTTGTTTGCCGCCCCCCCCCCAAAAAAAAACACCAGCCGCCACTGATAGTGTATGTTGAAATGGACACTTGAAGTCTCCATTGGAAGCCCATATGACAATGTAGAAGCACAATTGGGCAGAAGGGACAGAGAGTTGTCGCCCTATAACAGGAATGTCTGGGCAAGGGCCATGATCACCAGGTATTATAATGAAAGCTGAAATAAACATAAACATTATATACCTACCGTATAATACATATATAATATGTATATAATATACATATTATATACATTATAAAGATTATATTTTCCCTTAAGTACCCAAAGCGATCCCCTATTTTACCCCTTCTGTATACTCACCCGGTCCTGCGATGGGAGCTGCCGAACCCCTCATACTTCTTTTTTTTTTTTAACAGATAACTTTATTGACAATTCAGCATTACAAAGCATGTCATCAATTAAGTATATGCAAGTACATTGCAATAGTTACAGTAGTATAGCTGGATCAGATGTATGCGGGGGTGTCTCCGCTATAACAATACACGTTATTGATCCTAACCACGTATACTAGCCATCATTATTCCACCTATTGTGACTCCATCCATGTACGTGGGCAGGGCCTGTCCCTCTCCCTCCCACCAAATCCAGGGGGGGGGGGGTTAGCGAACACACGCTCTACCCATGTGCGTCCACCCAACCAGCCCAGATCTTATCAAATTTGGTCGGGCATTGTCGACTCTCATATGTGAGTTTATACAAGGGCAATACCCTTCTAACCGACTGTTTCCAGTCTGCACACGTAGGTGGATTTACTGCCTTCCATTTTAGCAGTATTTCCCGCCGGGCGTAGTAGAGAGAAAAGGTGACACAGAGTCTAGTATATCTGTTTCCCCCTACACTTTCAAGGTGACTAAGTAATAACACTAGGGGATCCATACTGCAAAACCGTATACCAGACCAGGACGGGGTTTTAGGCCCAGATGACCCTCCTCCAACGGAGCCGGGATAGCCCGTAGACACTGTGGGTCTAGGGATACCTAGGGGATCACAATAATGAATCAGTGGAACTTTCACATCCCCCTTTGTCTATATGATCTGAGACACAGTGGAAAAGAGAGATGATGCGGGCCGCCCTTTATGACGATTTTACCTTCCGTCATTTAGGTGGATGCACACGTCTGACCTTTGTCAGCCAATCTTCCCATAACGGGAACATATTTGAGTGTATACTCTCAGCTGTTACGGGCTGGTTTAAACTATTCTAGACCCGACCAACCCACCTGCGTGTACCCATCTCGCACACAAGCGATTGGGGGGGGGGGGACCTAAACCACCCTCCCTCTCCCTGTCCGGGACGGGTGCATGTACCT
>BLSH010316550.1:714750-725885 GCA_018402905.1 Glandirana rugosa
CGCAAGTACAGAGGAGAGAAAGTCCTGAGTGTCATTCCGGCCCACCCAGAAAGGAGGAGGATAAAGCACTGGAAAACAGCTGATCCACACCAACCATCACAGACGCATCCCAAACAAAGAGGAAACAAAGTCCAGAGTGGTTTTCCGGCTCACCCTAAAGGAGCAGGACAGCGCTTTGAAAACTACAGATCTGGTAAGGAGGGACCCAGAAGGGGGTGTAAAGTGTTAACAAGCAACCAGTCAAAGAGAGCATTTAACAACATAAAGCAGAGATATAAGAAGATTGTTTGTCGGATACAGAATAATTTATCTAATGACTGTTTTTTTGAATGATTTGGTTTTATCAACCACAAATCCTAAATAGGGAATTAGCAGGACTAAAGCAACCCAGGACTGATATATTCCCTATAACCAGTTTAATAATATAAGCACATGATTTTATATTTTATAAGCATTTTATATTTTATAAGCATTTTATAAGTATTTGTATGATTGCATATTCAGTGTATGGTTTTAAGGACACAGAAGTGTATTTTACAAACAGTACTAGCACCTTATGCTTGCACAGTAGTAGCGGCGCTGCTTAAACATCAACCAAGGGGTACAAGCGAATAGATACACAGGTGTTAAAGTTTACCATAGATAATAATGCAACATGCATTGCAATGGTTTACATAACCATTGTAAAAATAAAACGGAAAAAAAGCTTGTTAAGAAGATGAGGGCAAGGGGAAGGGGTTAATTAGGTGGTCATTGGGAGGAATGCCCATTACATTTGTGGTCAGTGGGCAGAATGCTCCTTACTCCCGTGGCCAGTGAGAAGAATGCTTCCTACATTAGTGGTCAATGGGAGGAATGCTTCTTACATTTGTTGTCAGTGGAAGGAAATGCCCAACACATTTGTTCTCATTTGGAAGAATGCTCCTTACATTAGTGGCCAGTGAGAAGAATGTCCCTTTACATTGGTGGTAAGGGGGAAGAATGCCCTTTACATTTGTGGTCAGTGGGAAGAATGCTCCTTAAATTAGTGGTCAGTGGGAAGAATGCTCTTTAAATTGGTGGTCAGTGGGAGGAAAGGCCCTTTTAGAGATAGCTAAAAAAAATCATTGGTTTTAGTGGGCACTTATCTTAAAGGCAGAAATTGCTCATTGCTCAAAGAACCCCTAGCAGCCTTTGGAGGAACCCTAGGGTTCTACAGAACCTGGGTTGAGAAAGCCTGTTATAGACTGTAGAGGGACTGTGGATGGCTTAGCTCCCAACTGTCCCTGATTGCAAGGGACCAATATGGAACAAAGTCTCTCTTTCCTCATCATGTGTCCCTCATTTTGGTATGATATATATAATTGTATATAAAATGCACTATTTATCTTTCAAAAAGTGTTTTCCAGTGCTAAGCCTCTCATCCAATTGCTAAGTTGCTACATTTGTAAATTTCAAAAGCCAGTATAAAGGAATACTAGTGGTAAAAAAAATACTTGTGGGTTTAACTAATCTTTTTTTTCTTTAATTTTTAATTTAAGGGGGCATGGCGGAGGGTCCTATACCTACATACTTTTGCTTATAGGTGTCCCTCGTTCCCATCTCAAAAAGTTAGGAGGTATGGAAGGTAATTATGTTGTTACATACAGAAGGTAAAATGATAACAGCTGAAAAGGATACTCCGCTCTCCCTCCCATCCTGGTCATGTGACCAGAACCCAGGGCACTGGTCATAAGATTTTTTTTTTTTAAGTGAACGATCAGAGGATTGGATGGCTTTGTCTGAAGCATAGACCCATAAGCCTCTTCAATGGAAATCATGTGGCCTCTGATGCAGGATTTGGGTCATGTGATGCGCAGCTAACAGAGCCAGAAATATGAAATAAAGTTTAATCAGTGTAAAAAAATGTATCTTTATTGTCAGAGCAATGATGCCAAGAGCCAGGATTTTCACTGATAGTGATGAAGAGTCCTCAAGCGCTGGCTCATCAGAAGATGAAGAGATCCCAGCAGCAGAAACACAGGGAACTCTTGGAGACAGAGCAAACCCAAACAATGCTGACAGGTACAGTAAATCACAATATGGCCTTTCTTTATGGGGGGAATAATTAGTATTTCATTTAAGTTGGTCCTATTGTCCAGATGATTCATTATCATACATCCCACCAAAATAATCAGTCCTAACTATGACATGTAAAGAGGTTTGACCATTTGGTTGTGCAAATTATATTCAGGATAGGCCAAAGTTTGGTTAAAATAGAGTTGTGTAAGTAGCAAGTAAATTAATAAACCTCTCAGTAATGCTTTTACTAGGCTGCAGCTAGAGGAAGCTCTAATGATTTGAAATGTGACTTCAGAAGACAGAAAACAAACAAGTTCACATTAAACTTGGAAAGCAAGTGAGCAACAGTATTTAGTTTTTCCTATTTGATACAGATACTGCAGGCTGCATCTTTGTCATACCTTGCACTCAGATCACGAATAATGCTGTAACATTTGGGGGCTCGTCCGGGATTGGTGCAATCACAGTGCCACGGGTCACAGAGAAGCGAAGTAGCTATTACAGTAAAGCGGCAGACTTCAGGGAGACTGCACAAAACACTGTTGCTCACTTGCTTTCTATGTTTAATGTGAACTTGTTGGTTTTCAGTCTTCTGAAGTCATACTACAAATCATTAGAACTCCCTCTAGCTGCAGCCTAGTAATATAATTACTGGGAGGTTTATTTACTTGCTACATGTGGCCTTTGCATTGGCTTTTGAAATGCTGGAAGATGTATTTTACAGAAGCAGGATCTGATCACTACATCAAACAGAAAGGAACAGCAACTGGACTCCGAAAAGCAAGGAGGCCCAAGAAGATATATGAAGCAGTGGTCACATTGCCTACGAAGTGATAGATTACTTTAACATTTTATAGGAAAAAACTGCAGTTTCAGACATGGATCAACCACTTCAGATCCGCGCCATAGCCGATTGACGGCTACAGCGCAGATCTGAAATGCCGGGAGGCCGTCAATAGACATCCTCCCCTTTTTGCTCACGCCGGGCTAAGGGTTATGACTAAGCGGATGTTTTTTCCGTGAAACGCGTTAACCATGTGTCTATGGTCGTTCTTTTGCCTGCCTTGATGGATCTACTGCATTTTTACAAATAAATTAATTGACTTTCTCCACTGCAACTGAGTGCGGTCCTACTTTCTATTTGTTGTGGGCGGACTCGATGTCCGCCGGAGACCCGCGATCCCTTCACAGAGAGCCAGAACGGGGAACCGCCGATGTAAACACGGTGGTTCCCCGCTCTGTGAGGGGAGGCATGACAGATCTACTGATCCCTGTGTTAGGGATCAGTTACATCTGTTATGTCCCTGTTAGCCCCGCCCCCACACAGTTAGAACACATACAGGGAACACATTTAACCCCTTTACTTCCCCCTTAGTGTTAACCCCTTCCCTGCCAGTGACATTTATACAGTAATCAGTGTCTATTTTTAGATCCGATCGCTGTATAAATGTAATTTGTCCCAAAAAAGTGTCAAAAACATCAGACATGTCCGCCGCAATATCGTAGTCCCGATAAAAATCGCAGATCGCCGCCATTACCAGTAAAAAATAAAAATAAAAACGCCATAAACCAATGTCCATAGTTTGTAGGCGCTATAACTTTTGTGCAACCCAATCAAAATACGCTTATTGCGATTTTTTTTACCAAAATATGTAGAAGAATATATATCGGTCTAAACTGATGAATAAATTCGTTTTTTATTTTTTATTTTTGGATATTTATAATAGCAAAAAGTAAAAAATTTTCTTTTATTTTAAATCGTGCTCTTTGTTTATTTATAGTGCAAAAAATAAAAACCGCAGAGGTGATCAAATAACACCAAAAGAAAGCTCTATTTGTGGGAAAAAAGGAAGCCAATTTTGTTTGAGTACAACGCCGCACGACTGCGCAATTGTCATTCAAAGAGTGACAGCGCTGAAAACTGAAAATTGGTCCGGGCAGGAGGGGGGTTTAGGTGCCCAGTAAGCAAGTAGTTAAAATAAAATAGTGTATGGAGAATGTTGTCCAGGAAATATGACTGCTAAAATCAGAGGTCCTGTCAATTTCGCTTCATCTGAGCTTTATAACTTCCACTGCAAGGTACTCACAACACAAGGCTTCCAGGTGGGACTGCAGCATCATGTCAGATGACTCTTTGCTGTGATTCCTTGCTCTTATGGTATGATGAATGTGGGGGTCACAGAGAGGGCACTGCTTTAACCAGAGAACACAGCCTACTTTTTCCCAAGCTCAGACCTAGGGTCAGGGGAGGGCTGGGCCAGGGGGCAGGGTGGCAATTGCCCCCTAGGCCACCCTAACTTATATTTAAAATGGCCGATGGCTGCTGCTCACTCACAATTTTTTATTCTTGTGGAGGAAGGAAGAAGGGGCCAGGGCCGCATCCATCAACTAACTGCAGGCAAATGGGGGTGCCCAGGGCCGGCCCTGCCATGGATCCCGCTGGGATCAGATTACACAGAGCGGGGATCTCCCGCTTACAAAGTCCTATCTCCTGGACCAGCTTCTATAATAGCACACTGGTGATGTCTATCATAGGAGCCGGTCCAGGAGGGGAACTTCATATGACAGCGGCCGCGCCAGGTAAGCACAAGGTACACTTTGTGTAATCTGGCGGCTCTCCTCTCTCTGCATTGCAGGCTGCATTGGATGGGCACTGATCAGGCTGCATTGGATGGGCACTGATCAGGCTGTGCTGATGGGCACTGATCAGGCTGCATTGATGGGCAATGATCAGGCTGCATTGATGGGCAATGATCAGGCTGTGCTGATGGGCACTGGCAAACCAGCATTGATGGGCACTGATCAGGTTGCATTGATGGACACTGGTGAGGCTGCATTGATGGGCACTGATAAGTCTGCATTGACGGACACTGATCAGGCTGCATTGATGGGCACTGATCAGACTGCATTGATGCATTATTTTTGATAAACCTGCTTTGTTGCTATTAACATTAAATTATGTTACCACATTGTATCATATTTGTCTTGCTTCATAGCATCAATATCCTTTCTAAAACCAAGTGGGCATGGATGGTGAGCTGAATCGGTGGTTCAATGGGCCACTTGACTGGACTTGTCCCCCAGGCCTAAGGCTGCCAGCCCTCTCCTGCCTAGGGTCCTTCAGAAAATGTCCCCACAACAGAGAATATTGACAACTTACTAGCATGGCAATCAAGTGCAGAAGACATTTGGTTTTAAATTGGGTTCTCTTCATAGCTGACTCTCCTTTTGCAGCTTCACAGGTGGGAACAGTACCAGCCGCAAGATTCTTCGCTTTGTAGATAAGATCGCTAAGTCACGATACTTCCAAAGGGCAACAGAAAATGAGTACATTAAAAGGAAGATGGAGGAAATGTCCAATACTCCTCTGCTGCTGACTGTGGAGCTCCAGGAGCTGGAAGGAACCTTGGCCATCAATATCCCCCCTCCCCCCACTGACCGCATATGGTAAGGGCTCAATGTGTAACTTTGCTATTGATCAGTTGTAACAAGTTTTTAACATTATCAGAGTTAAATTTCCAGAGATGAGCATTCTGTATTATGCCGGATACAGAGTTGTCTGTTAATTAGTTATCTTCCATGCAAGCTTAGACTTGACTTTCTTTCTACGTTTTCCTGCTGTGTTGACGAGAGCTCATATTTGAAGTAACAATCATCAGCATACATTGTAGGTACAGCTTCAGATCACCGCCACACGTGGAGATGAAGGTTGTCCCAAAGCTTGGAGAGCGAGAAGTCACATTTATACATGTCACTGAATGGATAGAGAAGAAACTACAAGATGAGTTCCAGGTACCTGACTTCTAATATAACACCAAAACTGCATGTACACTTACTTCATAGTGAAATCCTATATGACGCCATGAGCAATTCTGCAATTAACAGTGCATAAAAGTATAGGGGCAACTTTGTAAAAAATAAAGAAAAATAATAAAAGAAGCTTTTGGCTGGAGATCTGCTTGGCCATTTAGTCTAGGTTCACACCTATGCATTTTTTACCATGTTTTGCAGGTGCAGAAAAGCACTACAGTCCATTTAACATGGTTTCCTATGGATGTAGTTCACATCTGTGCGTTTTGCGGCATTGCATTTTTTTTTAAAAGGGTAGGGGACTTTTTTTCTCACTGCATGCAATAGACTTCAATGAAGCTGCACCAGAAACGCAATTGTTGTTCTTTTACCATTATTTTGTCACGATTTTGCCGTGATTTGCGTTTTAAATCTGCCTATCAACAAATCCCCCCCAAAAAAAAATAAAAAACAAAAATTGCGGCAAAATGGCAGGAAGAAACGTGGGGAAAAAACACAGGGGAAAGCGCAGCCACATAGGTGTGAACCTAGGGTAAAAGCCCAACTTAAAGTGGTTGCATACTCTCCTATCATTTTCAGCTAAGGAAGGTGACATCTTAGCCTCTGTTTAATCTGCAACTGCCATGATGCTGCACATGTGATCCATTATGACACCAGCCATTGGATGGTTTGCTAGTTTGGTTGAGAGCACAATCAAGGAGACAGCTAGCATTTCCGGCATGCCGGGAATATTAACTCTTCTTTAACACTATCAAATCGATGGGTAGACAACGTAGAACTATGGGCACAACTTTTTTTGTCTTTTTTTTTTTTTTTTACAAATTAACTTTTTTTGTCATTTTGGATGGAGTAAGGGAGGGTTATAACCCCTGTAAGGTTTATATTTGCCGTTGTGTTCCATTGGGGAGATTTACCTTCCCATAGCCAAACAGGAAGTGAAAGGAAATCTCTGCAAATCAATGGACTCTCTCGGGGACCCCCAAGTCCCCCCTAACTAGTGTCTCCATTGGAAGATTTCCCCTCTATTACTTTTCAGGGGATAACCCAAAATTTGTGATATTTCTTTTACTTTCACTTTCAATGATAATGGTAAACTGGACAAATAGAGAGGGTGAATCTCCCTAACGGGGGCACAGACAGCAATAAAAACTGACTGGTGTTCTAATCCCTCACCTCTCCATCCTAACTAAAACAAAAGTTTTGCCTTCAGTTATACTTTAACTTTCAGTCTAAAATTGGGCAGCAATGACTGGCCAAATTTTGATCAGTTTGTGGACTCCCCAGATAAAAGAAGTCGATTGTTTAATCGACTTCTGCCATTGCCAAAGAGACGTGTTGGCTGAACAGTAACAGTGTATGGCCAGCTTTGGTCAGCTAATTGCAATGCAGATGCATCAAGACAAAAGCTGCCCAAAGTCTTACATTTGGTTCTTTTTAGAAGCGGGAGCCCGAGTGGAAAAGTCTGTCCCCTGCCAGCATTCTGTAAAAAAGGCTCTCTGTGTGGAAGCGGTGGTCTCTCTGCAAAGATCTGACAGGCCACTTGCTGATTCAGGGCTAGAGCTCTACAATCAGCAGAGAGCAAGAGCTTTGCTGATTGGAGAGTCCTAAATCTGGCTCAGCAAGGTCATGTTGGATCTCTGCAGGCTGTGGCTACTTTGTAAAGTAAACCAACTGTAAGACTGCTTTGATACAACTGAATATACACTATATTACCAAAACTATTGGGACACCTGCCTTTACACACACATGAACTTTAATGGCATCCCAGTCTTAGTCCGTAGGGTTCAATATTGAGTTGACCCACCCTTTGCAGCTATAACAGCTTCAGCTCTTCTGCGAAGGCTGTCCACAAGGTTTAGGAGTGTCTATGGGAATGTTTGACCATTTTTCCAGAAGCGCATTTGTAAGGTCAGGCACTGATGTGGACGAGAAGGCCTGGCTCGTAGTCTCTGCTCTAATTCATGCCAAAGGTGTTCTGTCAGGTTGAGGTCAGGACTCTGTGCAGGCCAGTCAAATTCCTCCACCCCAAACTCGTTCATCCATGTCTTTAAGGACCTTGCTTTGTGCACTGGTGTGCAGTCATGTTGGAACAGGAAGGGGCCACCCCCAAACTGTTCCCACAAAGTTGGGAGCATGAAATTGTCCAAAATCTCTCAGTATGCTGACGCCTTAAGAGTTGCCTTCACTGGAACTAAGGGGCCAAGCCCAACCCCTGAAAAACAGCCCCCACACCATAATCCCCCCTCCACCAAATGATTTGGACCAGTGCACAAAGCAAGGTCCATAAAGACATGGATGAGAGAGTTTGGGGTGGAGGAACCTGACTGACCTGCACAGAGCCCTGACCTCAACCCGATAGAACAACTTTGGGATTAATTAGAGCGGAAACTGCAAGCTAGGACTTCTCATCCACATCAGTGCCTGACCTCACAAATGCGCTTCTGGAAGAATGGTCATACATTCCCATAGACACTTCTAAACCTTGTGGACAGCCTTCCCAGAAGAGTTGAGGCTGTTATAGCTGCAAAGGGTGAGCCAACTCAAAATTGAACCCTATGGACTAAGACTGGGATGCCATGAAAGTTTACGTGTGAGTAAAGGCAGACGCCCCAATACTTTTGGTAATACAGTGTATTTAACCAATTTAAAGTTCAGTTCAATTGGGCTTTCACATGAAAAAACATGTCTGATGCTAAGACAACTTTAAGGCTACTTTCACATTGAAGCGGTAGCCGCGGTCGCCGTAAAACCCCGCTAGTTTTAGCGGAGTTTTACCAGCGATATGGCTCCGATATGCGGGCGGGAGCGCCTCGCTTTTAACCCCCCACAAGGGATTAAAAAGGGGTTAAAAGTGCCGGCGCTCAGCGCTACCGAGGTGGTGTGCAGCCGCCTTCGGAAGCGCTTGCCATTCATCTCAATGGCAGGGGCGGTAGAGGAGCGGTATATTACCGCTCCCCTCGCCGCCCCAAAGATGCTGCTTGCAGGACTTTTTCTAACGTCCTGCTAGCGCACCGTCCCAGTGTGAAAGCACTCAGGGCTTTCACATTGGGGTGGATTGGGGGGGACTTTTGAGGCGCTTTACAGACGCTATTTTTAGCTAAATATCGTCTGTAAAACGCCTCAGTGTGAAAGCAGCCTAAGTAATCTCTGTTTTTTGGGAAATTACACTTTAATAAGGCAAGAAGTAATTTCTTCTAGCTTGCTCTGGCAAAGATAGCAATTTTCTCTGGGTTTCAGTGAAATTTGCTTGACTAAAAAAATGTTCTACTATGGTTGCATCTAGTGAATGAACAGGCTAACATGGCCATAATCTATCATTCATACAGTGAAATTTCAATTTTCAGCAATTCTTTGGGCAATTTTGAACCTTTATTGATAGCATGGTAGATTCCAGTTTTTGATACAAGTATTGTATTGTATTCTTGGAAAGTGATATACTTGGCTTTTGAGCTGTGTCCTTTTTTTTCCAATGGCAGAAAATCTTAGTGATGCCAAACATGGATGACTTGTACTTTCCCATAATGCAGTCTGCAGTGGATAATTCCGGGCCAACACAAAATGACCCCTCCAAGCCAGGACTCCTATGAACTTGTAACAGGAGCCACTTGGTCAAGCAAACGCACAAGATTGGGATGCACAGAGAACTCTGGGCCATCTATGAGTAATTTAGAAGGACAAATGACACCTACTGCACTAAATCATGGATCCGTTGATGAAGAAAGTTCCTTTCAGACCACAAAATGATAACAAACCATTACAGAAGGACCATATTCCAGAGCAGGCTACAGCAACATGGCACTAAGAACCAGGGACATATCTGCTATGGTTTTATCTGGGGGATAATTATGTAAAAATATGTAGAACATGGGGAGGTAGATGTGTTACCCATATCAATCAATCATTCCCATTTCTAGAAAAAATTAAGTATTTCATCAGCTACTAGGAGAGACCCAGACACATTTCCTCTAGATCTTAGATGAGGTCTAGTGTTATAAAATAACAGACTAATGAGTCTCTTGGTATTTCCACAATGGTAGCTGAGGGATACAGTAGGTATGAAAATGGCATTATGGGGGAGATTTGCTAAAATTTGTATATACAAAATCTGGTGCAGCTCTGCATAGAAAACAATCAGCTTCCATGTTTTATTGCCAAAGCTTATTAGATTAAGCTTAAGTTAGAGGCGGATTGGTTACCATGCACAGCTGCACCAGATTCTACATGCTCCAGTTTTAGTAAATCTCCCCTTATGTGTCTCTTTTCTCTTATAAACATAAGTTACATTTTTTTTACTACATCATACAGGTAGACATTTATGTGTAAAGAACAGAGATTATGGCAGCCAATCACCATTTAGCTTTCAGTAGGATAAAGTGGCAAACCTAAGGAAAGCTACCATCTGATTGGTCAATGTCAGTTGATGCACAGGTCCACTCTACATACTGTTGTGCTTATTCAATAAAGAGGTTAAAGCTCACAGCAACTGATCATTTTACTGTACTCAGATCACTAAGGTGAGGGTGCTTCATATTGCCTTCATACTTTGTACTACCATGCTGAATTTGCCTGTATAACTTTCATTTATAGGTATAAGGCTGCCTCAAGCACTGGGTGACCTGTAGGAACTCACTGAGTCCTTTCTGTTACATTCTTATACTACATTGGAAGAAAAGGAAAGAGGGAGTCAGATTCATTACTATGGGAAAATTGTCCTAGATAGGGTTTCCAGCACAATGATATATTATGTATAGTGTTATGTAGAATACTTTAATAAATGGAAAGACTGGACTGGGGGCATTAGCCTCTTGGGCCAGTACTGATAAGGTTTGTTGAGCTGGTGGTCCTAAGCGAAACTTTAGCACTCAGATCGGATTTGCTTGCAGTCATTGACACATGGTGGTGGTGGGAATTATATAGATACCTGCTCTATGCTCAGACCTGGGATCACAGCATGTGGCAAAGGGTGGTCTTCCAACACCAACTTCCCCTAAAAATCTGAGATGTCATGTGACCAAACACAGAGAGTCACAAAGTAAGCTTATTCTGGAAGATGTGTCCTAATTAACCATGTTCTTTATGAATACCCACCAACCAATGAGGTGCCATGTCATCATTTTTATTATATGCTTTTAGCCCAGAAATATGTCCCTACCATTAAAGGGCTAGCTGGTTGGGTTTGGCCCCCAGGCCAAAGGTTACCAGTTCTCGCTGCTTCAGTATTTCTAAGGTTGCAGCGATTCAACACCAAGGCCCCTTTCACACTGGGGGGGGGGGGGGGGGGTCGT
>BLSH010316550.1:731391-757781 GCA_018402905.1 Glandirana rugosa
ACTACTCCCCCCCCGACGCGACTTGCAAATAGTCGCGTCGGTGGGAGTCCTAGTGGGGTGACCTGGTGGTCCCTCGGCCTAGTTCTGGGGTCCCTCGGGGGGGGCTCCCTGGTGGTCCAGTGGGGTGATCCTGAGGGTGGCTGCGCTGATAAATGTTCAGCGCAGCCCCCCCCCTGTCAGAAGAGCAGCCGATCGGCTCTCCGCTGCTCAGGTCTGCAGACCTGAGCAGAGGAAAAGCCGATCAACGGCTCTTCCTATTTACACTGTGATCAGCCGTGATTGGTCACGGCTGATCACATGGTAAAAGGCTTCGGATCGAAGCCTTTTACCTCAGTCGGTAGTGCGGTGGGTCAGACTGACCCACGGCACCACCGATCGCCGCGATGCGCGCCCCCAGGGGCGCGCGATCGCGCATTATCCTGAGGACGTCAATAGATGTCCAGTCAGGATAATGAACCCCCCGCCCGGACGTCATTTGTCAATGCGCCGGGCGGGAAGTGGTTAAAATGTACGTAGCAATAACCATTATCCTCAAAGTGTATAAATATCCTTAACATTTATATATCAATAGCCAAAACTCTCTTTTTAGCTTTGGATAGAGTATGGACAGATTAAAACAGGTTATTTTTTGCTATCTGTGTACCATTTCCCTTCACTTCCTGTCCCAGAGATGTAAGAGGAAGTTAGTGGAAATCTTCCAAAGTGGGGGGAATGCTCCTCTTAGACATGTCCCCAGAAAAAGTTTATCGAATTAACCACTGGCCACCAAATCACATACCTGTACGTTATTTGACTTCAAGTGGTTGTACCGGAGTGATGCCTACAGCCGCAGGCATAACCCTGGTACCGTTTTTTTAGATCAAGTCCCTTGTAATATCATCCGATGCGGCTAAGCAGTCACTCGGCTGTTAATACAAGCAGCAGGAGGGGACAACCCTTCCCCTATCACCTTCCGCTGCTAGTCCAGGCTCCCCTGTCCCACCAGGAGACCTGATCGACCAACTGGCAGGTCTGCCGGCTGGCCGAAGACCCAAAGAAAGGAGAATTGGCTTTGATTGGGTCTCAGATATGGTAACCCGGAAGCAATGTCATGACATCACTTCCAGTTTACTGGCGCCCGTTTTAAATATAATTCAAAAATGTCAAGTGCAAAGGAGGGATTTGGGGTCCCCAGATCCCTCCATAAAGAGTACCTGTCACGTGCTTATTGCTGTCACAGGGACGTTTACATTCCTTGTGACGGCAATAAAAGTGATCAAAATAAAAAAAATTAAAGCAACAGTGTCAAAATAAGAAAGATAATATAAATTAATGATTGTAAAAAAATAAATAAATAAAGTGCCACCAACAACTCCACCCCCCCCCCCCCCCGCTAGCGGACAAAGGTGAATGCGTGCGTTGCTCCCGAACGCATGCAAACCTCAATTGTCCCACACATGTGAGTTATCATCACGAAAATCAGATCATGGCCAGTAATCCTAATACTAGACCTCCTCTGTACATCTAAAGTGGTAATCTGTAAAGGCTTTTAAAATGTCGCCTATGGATAGTAAAATTTCCGTTGTTTGTTGCCGTTGTGCGAGCGTGCACAATTTTAAAGCGAGACATGTTTGGTATCTATTTACTCGGCGTGACATCATCTTTTCTATTTTACAAAATAATTTGGTTATGAATTGTATTTTTTACCATTAACATTTAAAAAAGTGTATTTGTTTTCCCAAAAACTGCATTTGAAAAAATGCTGCGCAAATACTGTGGGACATCAAAAATTGCAAAACCCACCTACTTTAAAAAATATATAATGTTGGGGGTTCTAACTAATTATCTAGCAAAAAAAAAAAATTGATTTTTTACATGTAAACAAGATGTGCCAGAAAATGCCTGGTCAAGTGGTTAAAAAAATCCTTTTACATTTTGTTCTGGGGGCAACTCTAACATTTTGGATTCCCCCACTTTCTGTTTCAGTGGCAGTGGTCTCCAGAAAAAATAGAGGGGTCAGTCTTCCCAATAGGGAATCAGACAGCATTAAAACCTTGACAAGGTGTCTAACTCTTCTCCACTTTATCCAAAACCTAAAGAGGAACTGTGGTCTGCTCACATAATTTGTAATAAAAACATCTTTGCCATTCTGAAGCTTCCCTCCAACCACTTTGCATATGATTTTGTACTTGCCAAATATGCTGCAGAAATCTCCCTCCACTAAGTCTGGCTGCATCCATTTTAACTGTGGGCAGCTGAAGTTGCTGCCTGTTCACTTCCTGGATTCATGCAGAGGCACACCTCCAGCTCTGCAACCCTGCAGCTGTCATTGGCCCTCTTATGACTCATCCCCGCTCCCTTCCTGGCAAACTCTCATGAGAGTGAGAGAAAGAGCTGTGCATGAGGTCATAAGCCTAGGATAATGACCAGACAAGGTATTTACTGGTAGAAAAAAACTGTTTTGCCATCCAAAGTTAAAACAACAAGGGCAGAAGATCTAAAAGATGGAAAGTTGAAAAAATGACTGAAGGTCCGGTTTAAAAAAGGGTTTCTCTTTAAGTTCCTTACACAATCACACTGTATTATTTACTTTAGATCTAACAACTATGTTGTGCAAGGGTCTGCCTGTTTGGATAATTTAGCTAGCTACTCCTATTACAGTAGATATAAAGATTCACCCCCTTTAAAATAATCACATTTGGTTGCTTTGCAGTCTGAAATGAAGACAGGTAAAGGTTTTGTTTTATCCAGCTGTATTTACTCAGTGTGACTTATAATATCCAAGTGAAAGATATAATACCAACATGTCAGAATTTTTTTTTAAATCACAGAATCACTGAGTTGGAAAAAGGATCACCCCCTTTGTGTCAGTATTTTGTTGAACCCCCTTTTGCTTTAATTACAGCCTTCAGTCTGTTGGGATTTGTCTCTACTAACTTTGCACATCTAGATTTTTAAATATTTGCCCACTCTTCTTTGCAGAACTGCTCAAGTTCAAGTAAATTTGATGGTGACAGTTTGTGGACTGCGGTCTTCAAGTCATTCCACAGATTTTCTCCTTCAACCACTGTGTGGCCATTTTTTGCTGTGTGCTTTGGGTCATTGTCATGTTGGAAGGTAAACCTTCTTCCCATTGACAACTTTCTGGCAGAGGGCAGCAGATTTTCCTCAAGAATTTGATGGTATTTTGCCCCATCCATTTTTCCTTCTATCCTGACAAGGGCTCCAGTCCCTGTTACAGAGGAACCCCCCATAACAGGATATTACCACCTCCATGCTTTACTGTAGGAATTGTGCTATTTGGATGGTCAGCTGTATTGGATTTCCGCCAGACATATTGTTTTATGTTGAGGCCAAATAATTCAATTTTAGTCTCATCTGACCAGAACACCTTTTTCCATGTGGCTTGAGAATCTTCAAGGTTGCCTTTTTTGAGGAGTGGTTTTCCTTGCAACCCTCCAGTACAAGCCACATTTGTGGAGAATTTGTGATATTGTTGTCACATGCACACAATGACAACTCTGTCATAAATTCCAGCAACTGCTTCAGAGTTGATGTAGGCCTCTTGGTAGCTTCTCTGACCAGTTTCCTCCTAGCTCTTTCATCCAGTTTGGGGTGATCCATTGAGGGTCTGTGTTGTCCCGAATACCTTCCACTTCTTAATAGTAGACGTCATTGTGCTTCTAGGCATTGATAAAGTCTTTGAGAGTTTTTTTATATCCATCTCCTGATTTGTGCCTGTCCACAACTGTATCCTGGAGATCTTTTGACAGCACTTTTCCACCCATAGTTGATTGTTTGCTTCAGTTGCACTACCAGGGGCTGAAATGCTCCAGGAAAGCTCTTTTAATGCTGAGCTAATCAAAATGACCACAGCTGATCACAGTTGAAAGTCAAATGATTTTGTGTGCCATTGAGAAAGTGATTAGCTACACCTGCTTGAGTTTACAAGTCATTTTTAGGAGAGGGGTGATCCTTTTTCCAACTCAGTGATTCTGTTTTTGATTTTTTTTTTTTCTGACATGTTGGTATTGTATCTTCCACTTGGATGTTATAAGCTGAGTAACTTAACTGAGTAAATACAGCTGGATAGAACAAAAACTCTGCCTGTCTTCTTTTCAAGGTGCAAAGCAACAACATGTGATTATTTTAAAGGGGGGAATTATTTTCTATACCCATTGTATATAGGTTTGGCAAATCTAAACCTAAAAAAAATCTAATGTTGATTGGAAAAAGATTGCACAGCTTGGTTGTAATGTGTAATTATGAGCTTTAGATTGTGGTATTGTGCAGCAGTGCCTCCCAGGGATAGCTGTGTGTTCTACTTTACACTTGGATTTTCTCCCTATCGGTGCAGAAATATCAACTCAATAGGCAGGCTGTTTCTAGAGGATAACCTAAGTCTCGTAAGTGAGTTTATGGCGGATACCAGACACTGATTGGCTGCTGAAGGGGGTAAACCGTCAAATAACAAACCTCCTATCTATCTGTCTTGAAATCCTAAAAGCACTGAGCTCAGGCAGAAGATAGGATGGCTTTAGAATCTGATAGTCTAACATTGGCTCTAACAGAGAGAGAATACAAGTTAAGTGTAGCCAATGCCCCCCTTAGGGGTGGCTGGTTGTTGTGGTTCACCTGATCACACTGCCCTCAATCACACTTTTTCCACACATCCGTAGACACAGAACAGGCTGGTACTTTGTTTTGTTTTTTTATTAGGGGAATTGAACTAGGCTGGGGTAGGGATGATTATGGGATGCCCAAGAATTGAACAGTTCTTTACATGGGACCTCTATATACACCTCCGTACATATACTTCTCCATCTTCCTCCAACACTGACACTTGCTGCACGTTACAATCCTTGTTTCTCTCTCCTGCGGAACACTTGCTTCTCATAGGTGAGACCTGGAAGATTGTTTACCAGGCCTCCAAAATGTCTCTTTAGGCCTAGCTAGCACATGGTGAGGCCCACTGTAGTTGAAGCAGCACCTCTAGACCGCCCATTACAGGCAGAGGCTAATAGCCCCCATAGTGTAGAAAAGTACTCTGTGCTGCTTCTCCACTACCACAGCAACACCAAAGTCTCACACTGGCCTCTGCATCCTTCCCAGACTGTCTCTCACCCCAATCTGCTCCAGCATGCCTCCTTCAGTATCCCAGGGTATGTTGCTCAACGACTCCTGAGACTTGTAGTTCCACACTGAAGATCTCACCCAATAGTGCTCTGTCCCTCTGTTCTTTCTGCACTGCCTTGTGCCTGTCCTCCTGGCTGCACCCGAGCACTCCAGACCCGGGGTCACCCCCCCCCCCAGACTGGGAGCTCCCCCTAGGCCCCCTGCCAATCCAAGTTAGGGATTGGTCAGGGCTCCTTTACATACTTCAGAAAGCCTCACCTCCTTTTCCCATCACCTTTTCCAGAACTTTCTGGAGAAAAGGGGAGGAGTAACTGAGGGGTGTTTCTTCCTGCAGTCTCCAGCTCTGCCTGGGCTACTCGCCTGCCCAGAATCAAAACAATCAGGCCTGCATTTAAGTCAGGCCTGACTAAATTTGCCTCACCTAGCAAAAATCTCACTCTAACACCTACCTAGCGTAGAAGGCACTACATAGGAATAAAAACTCATATTATTTATAAAGAGTTATGGTTGCGCAATTGTAGGAATTCAAGTGTGAAAATTAAGTTTATTACAGAAACCCAATGATGACAACAAAAACACAGAAACAGAAAATTCCCCATCAGCACTACTGGGGCTGCCCTGCCATCTTCCTGTGTGTAGTATGAATGACATATTACAAAAAGTTCCCTGAGAATAAGCAATATGGCAACTGTTATCTGCTTTCCAATGGAACAGTAAAGTTTTTATCAGCTTTATTTACATTTGTTTTAAAGTGGATCCTCAACCATAAATTGAAAGTGCCTCCTGTCCACCCCTCCTCCGCTCGCCTACCTGTATAGCAGCTTTTTTTAACTTTTTTTTTTTTTAGAAAAAAGGTTTGGTCCCACCTCCAGCACATGTCATTCGCCTATGTATTATGCTCACTGTGCCTCCTTGAATATGTACGTCACATATCCGAGGAGGCCTTACTGTTTTATTAATGGGGGGCAGGTCTAGTGGCACTTCATCGGGAGGCCTGCCTGCTGAACCCGTAAGAGCCTCTCGGTGACATCAGAAAAAACATGGCAGGACAGAGCTGTGGCCGGGCATGGGAGGATCTCAGCAGGACAATGGCGAATCCACTGGATGGGTGAAGCATCCGAAACGTGAAGATCCCACCTCCGGGTAAGCGGTGGTAAAAGAAAAGGGATGGAGGGGGGGTGGTTGGGTGCAGATACGCTTTAAGTTTGCACATATATAAACTGTTAGGCCTAGTTAAGACCTATGTGTGTTAGTTTGCTCACACCTAGCCTGTAGGGCAGCTAATTCATTTCAATAGGCTGCCCTACCATCGAGAAATGCAAATAAAGAAATCCGTGATCCTTTTTTTTTTTTTTTCAAATTGTGCCGTATGGATCCACATGGTGCTGAGGCACCTGCAGTTTGGTGCACTCAAAAACATGTGCTGGTGCCAATGCATGGGGGTGCCAAGAATTAATGGCACAGCTGTGCATCTGCAAAGATTTGCGTGTTTCTGTGTGGGGTGGAAAAGCTTGAAAGTTTGCACCAATTCCCAACCCACACTAACCTGGCCTTATAGTTAGATGTTTATCATCAATATTTTACAAATAAACATTTATGACAGGGGACCTTTAAAACACTTTTAAGTGCAAGCTAGGCTTTCTAATAGGAAGCCAAGCACCACACATAGACCTTCTAACTGCATCTGTAGTATGAAAATGAATGCACCCCATCTGTGCTCAGGGATCTAAAATAGATCTTAGGATTTGGAAACATTCATAGACCCCTGGAACATCTAGGACTGTACAACTGGTGTCCTAATTAAACAACTGTTTAATAACTGGTAATAACAACTCTGTTACAACAGCATTGAACATACCATGAAAGCTCTCTTCTCTTGGTCAGTTTGGAAGCATCCATGGCCAAACTTCGATGTAGTATCAATGAATTTCAGCTCAATAGGCTCCAGGGCACGACGACTGGTATGAACCAATAGGGACTATCCCAGAGAAAGAGAGAGAGTTATAGGCATGAAGGCTTCTATGCATTCCTAATTGCTGAACAAAAAGTACTTTCCTTTAGCTTTCCCTAAATTCATTCAAATTCCAATAATAAGGATACATGCCAACATTACCAAACCAAATTATTATTTTAGACAAAAAGTACCTCTTTATTCCCACAAATAAACATTCAATGTCCCTAAGCTAGCCCAAGTAAGATGAGGCAACTAAATCACATGATCTCTGGCTACCAGGTGCATTGTGGATTCCTTACATCAGAGACGGCAGGGTGGCTATTATTTTCAGTCTCGTAGCCATTCTAGTAGAATTGCAGTACAATATTAAGATCAGCCATGCACCAGGCAGAACCAGCAATTGCAATGAGAACATATGACTACCTCCATGTACATATATACAGTACCTGCAACTAAACTGAAATAAGGTTTGGGAAAAATCATTACACATTCACATGAGTAGGTATGCCCCATATGGTTAATGTGTGGATATCTGTCCATCACAATTATTTGAGTATGTTGGACTTCCCATTCCAAAACCACAACCATTTGGCTTCCTCTCTTCAGTTAGAACAGTTTCCTCTCTTCTGGGAAGGCTTTAATCTGGATTTTGAAGTGTGTCTGTGGGAATTTGTGCCCATTCAGCCAAAAATAGCATTTGTGAGGTCAAATGATGTCGAATGGGAAGACTTGTATCTCAATTGACGTTCCAATTTATCCCAAGGGTTTAGTAGGATTGAAATCAGTGCTTTGTGCAGGCCACTCGAGTTCTTCCAAATCAAATTAAGTAAACTATGTATTTTTTGGAGCTGGCTTTAGACACAGGGGCACAGTCATGTGTGAACAGAAATGGGCATTCCCCAAACTGTTGCCACAAAGCTGGAGATGTACAATTGTCTAATGCAGTGTTTCTCAAACTTTTTTGTCTTGTAGCGCACCAAAAAGATCTAAAAATTTTTGCGATATATCTGAAAAAATGTAACAATTTTTGCTAATTTAAATTTTTAACTTTCAATTTAATGTGAAGGATGTGCCTGCTTTCGAGAGCAAATCAGATTGAAGCGATTGTAATCTTCTTTGTACTTTCGCTTGCTTCCTTGCTTTTCATTTAACAGTTTCTCTTTCAGACTTCCAGACTTGATTAATTATTTCACCATCACTAAACAATGAACATACTTTGTAAGCATCAAAGTTATTATTATGATATAATTAGAGCGATCGAGTTCTCCCAAGATCTCGTACAAGTCTCACGTTATGATAGGAACCAATGAATAACAGACTGACAGAGATTGTGTTTTTATATATGGTACTTTTTTAACTTTTGCAACATTGATTTACCGTTTAATTTTTGCAATATGTTCACGGTTTCAAAATGCTAGCAATTTTAAATATTTTTCAAAACTCCCACGGCACACAGTTTGAGAATCACTGGTCTAACGTTTCCTTATATACTGTAGGGTTAACAATGTCCTTCATTAGAAACACCTGAACTCAAAGCGATTGTATACCCCTTTTTGTCATTTTTCCCTACAGGTAAGCCTATAATAAGGCTTACCTGTAGGTAAAATGAATATCTCGTAAACCTGTACAGTTTAGGATATATTCCCCCTGCAAGCAGGCGCTGACGTCATGGCGCATGCGCCGTGATGTCCCAGCGAAGGCCCGACGCATAGCGCGGGACCTTGCCGGAAAATCTGCCGGAAAAAAGAAGAGCTCCCGCATGCATGCCTGGGAGTGACGTCTTGCGGCTCCAGCCACTCACAGCGCTGGAGCCGTGAACTCGGAAGGAAGCCCCGAGGGAAGATGTCAGTTCCCTCTGCAGGAACCGAGCCGTCCAGTCGGATCTTAGTTCTGAAGTAAGTATTTCATAATGAGCTAGTATGCAGTGCATACTAGCTCATTATGCCTTTGCCTTACAGGGTTTGAGAGTATACAACCGCTTTAATCATTTGAAGAGGAGACTACATGCTTTTGGCCATGTTTTAAAGTTATATTTTTCATACATACATCATATCATTTATATATATCTATATCTATCTACAGAGGCGTAACTAGAACCTTCAGGGCCCCGTTGCAAGAAATTATGAAGGGCCCCCTGACCAGGGCCCTTCCCTCTACCCACTGATCCTGGGGCCCTTTACGCCTATCGTGGGTGCCTTTATTACGGTACTGCAGTGGGGCCCTTTCACAAGTTCTGCAGCAGGCCCCAGGGGGACCAGGGAAGCACACAGGGGCCCTGGGAACAGCAGAAGACAAGTAAACTGGATAGAGGAAAATGGAGGAGATCGGGTCCTCTAAATGCCACCCCTCCTACTAGGTGTACAAGGGAGGCACATGGGCCCCCTGGACCATGGGGCCCGGTTGCAATTGCAACCCCTGCAACCCCTATCGTTACGCCCCTGTCTATCTATCTATCTATCTATCTATCTATCTATCTATCTATCTATCTATATATATATATATATATATATAATTATATTTATATTTAGTATACAGTGCACAATCACAGAAGTATATTGAGATCAACTCACCTTCCTAAGAGTGAGCACTCTCTTCTTGCTCCCCACCACACAACCTTTAAGCATTAAAAAGTCATTATTGACTTGGCCGTAATGTGGGAAACCTCCCTGGGGAAAAAAGTGATACACGTTAGAAGTGCTTATATTACCCTCATAAAGTGTAGGCAACCACTTTATCCTATCGGTTGACTCTGAAAGTGTGATAATGCAGCTTAAAAACCACAAAGCACTTTTGAGACAACTTTTTACTGCCCAAATAACATTTTAAAGGCCATTAAAATGCACAAGCCAATTGCTAAATACACTCAAGTGGATTGTTCATGAGTTTTTTTTAAACCTGTTTTAAAAGGAACTTGTTGGGCACATGAAACCTGCCATTTCTGATATGTTTACAAAGGTGTGTGTTTCAGAGCCATCATCCTGGCTTTACCATTTAGTGAGTCACTTGCCCTGTTCTTATTACAGCAGGAACCAAGAATAACTAAATGCACAAAATTCTTTGCAAAATGTGTCTCTTCCAGCCCTGACATCAGTGATTTTGTATCTCTGTGCATAATTCTTAACGTTTACAGAATGCCATCGCAGTCTTGTCAAAAATTTCAATACAGGTGAATACACCATTTTCTGTGTTGTATTTTCTGTGATATTGTGATAGCATTTGAAACATGCAAAAAGAAATGCCATTATGGTCCAACTGGGTTTTAATTGGTACATATTCAATTTTAATATTGTTAATAAACCAATACAAATGAAAACATTTTATATTCACATGGGTATCTTTAGAGTGCATGCACAGACACTTTTTTTTTGTTTTGATTAAATTGGATAAAGGTTTAAACCCCTGTCCACTTAGTTTTTGCTGCTTGTGCAACACTGGGGAAATTTACCTTAATTTCCTGTCCCAGAAACACAACAGAAAGTATGTGGAAATCTCCCAAAGTGAGCGGAGATTGCCTTTTAGACAGTTGTCCCTGGAACCAGTGTTCCCATTGCACAATTTCCATTTGCCTCTTGTTCTAGGGAGAACTCCAAATTTTTGAATTTACACTCACTTTCTTTCCTGGTGACAATGGTCAGTACAAGTAGAGGTGTGACTCTCCCCAATGGGGTCACAGACAGCCATAACAATTTGACAGAGAGTCTAACCCTTCCCCTCTAAATACAAAATAAAAAAGATACAGTTTAACCACTTCCTGCCCGGCCTATAGACTAATGACGGCCGGGTGGTGGTTCTGTTATCCTGACTGGGCGTCTTTTGACATCCTCAGTATAACCCACATTTGCGCGCCTGTTGCGGCGACTGGTGGTGCGGTGGGTCACTTTGACCCACCGCATTACCAAGCTCGGTAAAGAGCTTCCATTGGAAGCCCTTTACCACGTGATCAGCTGTAACCAATAACCGCTGGTCACAGTGTAAACAGGAAAAGCCATTTATCGGCTTTTCCTCTACTTACGTCTGCAGATGCGAGTAGAGGACAGCTGATCGGCTGCTCTCCTGACAGGGGGGGTCTGCACTGAACACCACACTGGACCACCAGGGAGCCTGGCCAGGGCCACCAGGGAGCCCAGCCAGGAACACCATCAGGAAGCCATCCAGGGACCACCAGGGAGATGATCTGGAGGCCACCCAGGGACTACCAGGGAGCCCACCCTAGACCACCAGGTAAGGGGTGTAAAGTACACTTTAGGGATGGCACTGTGCCAATTTGTGATGTCTGCCAGTGCCATCCCTAACAGTGCTATATCTTAGTGCCATGTACCAGTGCCCACCAGTGCCACTTATCAGTGCCCAGTGCCACCTATGAGTGCCCATCAGTGCCGCATATCAGTGCCACCTATCAGTGCCCGTCAGTGCTGCTTATCAGTGCCGCCTATCAGTGCCCATCAGTGCTGCATATATGTGCCTCATCACCAGTGCCCATCTGTGCCACCTTATCCGTGCCACCTCATCAGTGCCTATCTGTACTGCCTCATCAGTGCTAATCAGTGTAGCCACATCAGTGCCCATCAGTGAAGGAGAAAATATACTTATTTACAAAATTTTGTGACAGAAACAAAGAAAAACTTTGTAGCGCAAAAAATAAAAAACGCAGAGGTGATCAAATATCACCAAAAGAAAGCTCTATTTGTGGGAATAAAATTATAAAAATGTTGTTTGGGTACAGTGTTGCATGGCCGCACATTTGTCATTCAAAATGCAACAGCGCTGAAAGCTGAAAATTGGTATGGGGGGTAAGAAGGGTGGTAAGTGCCTGGTATTGAAGTGGTTAAAAACAAATTATTTTTGTTATTTAATGTAATTGTTGTGATATGTGCATACCGGTCTTTACTTTAGGTCAGGTTAATCCAAACTTCCTAAACAAAGGGCCAGTTTATTGTCCTTCAGACTTTAGGGGGCCAGACTGTGGTCAGCAGGAAATTTTGCCCGATCTTTGGTGTCAGTGGGACAGAATTATACCCCACTGTTGGTGCCAGTGGTATTAGGGGACGAATAGTGCCCCATCATTGGTATCAGTGAGAGGAATAGTGCCCCATCATTGGTATCATTGGGAGGAATAGTGCCCCATAATTGGTATCAGTGGGAGAAATAGTGCCCCATCATTGGTATCAGTGGGAGGAATAGTGCCCCGTCATTGGTATCATTGGGAGGAATAGTGCCCCATTGTAGGTGTCAGTGGGAGAAATGGTGCCCCCATTGTTGATGTCAGTTGACAGAATAGTGTCTAATTTCAGTGGGAGAAAAAGTACCCCGAGGGCTGGGAAAAGGCCCCATTTTGGGGACTATTGCTTTAGGTCAACAAATCCTATTCACTTCTTTCAAAGGGATAATTTTTTTAGGGGGTGAACCTCCCCAGCCAAGGAACTCATCTCCAAATCCAAAAAAAACCTTCTCCCAATGTGGTTCTCAACCCACACCCATGTTTCAATGAAACACCTATTTGGGCTAAGCCATGTCCCTTTGGAGACCTGGGATTCCACTGGTTAAATAAAATAGATGAAAGTTTTGCATATTCAAAACAACATTTAAATAAATAAGTGCAAATAAAGTTAAAAAGAATGGATGAACCCAGGCTTGTCATGTGACAACTTGGCTGGGGTGTACAGTTCATACCAATGGTGTAATGGACTTGTCTGTGATGTCATACTGCGTTGCTGCATTGTTCTTCACGACTTTTCCATCCTGCAGATGTATTCCCTGGCCAATGCGATAAATCTATGGGGAGAAGAGCAAACATTGTTAGAATGGATTGGGCAGGGCTTGTTGTCTGCACTGGTCCCAGAGAGCTGAGACTGACCTCTAGTGGTTGTGTGAGGTACTCAGCATGCATTATTGCAATGTGATACTGTAAAGCAGTGTTTATCAACCTTTAAAATTATGGACAGTCTTTAGCCGCCCCATTCTAAAATGTAAAAACGATTTAAATCATTTTACATACTGCAGCAACATCATAACACATAGGAGACCCGATGTTAGAGGTTATTTATTCTTCCAAAGCAAATACACTTTTGCAAACTGGTACTGACTAGTATACCAGTGTTTCTCTTCTCCCTCAATTTTTCTCCATTACTCAGCTAATGAGACTCCAAAGCTGATGGAGAGAGGCAAGGGGGGGTCAAACAAGGATGCTATGCAGGCAACTGACCTCCTTATCAACTGATTTCATTGGTCGTTAGGAGGTTGGCAGCTAGAAGGTGTACAATAGAAAGAATTGGCTTTATGTAACTAAAAAAGGCAGGTTTCACCACCACCTGGCTTGTATGCAATTTTGGGGCAATTTTTAGGCATTTTGCAGAGGCACCCCTGAAGAAACCTCAAGGCAGGCACCCCTGGATGCCTGGGCACCCTGGTTGAAAAAGGCTGCTGTAAATCACAGTACCTCAATAACTATGGCAATGCCTACATAAAGATGACACCCTATGTAATGTCATTTTATATAAAAAGATCATTTTGTAAATGATGGTAGGAAATCTTTTCTGACAGTTTTTTATTTCTACTTGCCATTATACTGATACATTATATAATGTTGATTCTAGCCATTCTACTTATCAGTGAGATGATTTAACTGATTTATGACCTTTTTTTAATTCTTTATTTATTAGTATGCAACAAAACACAGTAGCATGATATCATGGTCGAGAACAAATGCATCAGCAGCAACAGACAGTGTAGGTGCCAACAATTTATGACCTTTAATGTCAATTCAACATGAAAGAAAGAATGCAAAAGAGAGAGGAAGGAAGAAGAAAAGTGTGAAAATGGAAATGAGAGAAAAGTGTAAAGAGGAGAGGGGAAAGGAGGAAAGGTGAACAGAGGAGAGCAAAGAGCAGTGGCGGCCCCTCCATTAGGGGCGCACTTGCGCCTGCCCACCCCATCCATGCGTCCAGCCCCCTGATCTACATACAGGGACACTGGGCCAGGGATTCCAGTTGGGGGGGGGGTGTTTTTTGAAGCATCTGATTAGAGCCAGAGGCTCTAATAGGCTTCAAAAAAGGGTGGGCTCCAGGCACAAAGCACTGCGCCCGAAGCCTACACAGTTGTGTGCCGATAAGTGAATGAAAATGTGCTATTTTCACACTAAATCTCCTCCCCACCAATCAGAAAGTGGGTCGTGAGACTCGTTTCCAGATTGGCCGAAAGGAGAATTAACTTTATTGGCCAAGGGAGAAGAGGAAGAAAGAGACGCATGGAGGGGAAGGCCAATCCAGCGGCCGCCACGATGGCTCCCTCGCAGCGGCCCCACTCTGTGGCACGGACAAAGGAGGGAGCAAGGACATTGGAGTCATCCCAGGCAGGCAGGACATCTGCCTCCTATGATAAGGAGGCTGTCCCATCTTCCGTGGGGGTGGGGGTGGTGGTTGCGCTGTGGTGTTCCCCTCAATCATCTCCGGGAGGGGGGGGTGGCGTTGGTTTGCTGTCCATTCACCCCCCCTCCCCCTGAATTTTCAAGCACCAGCTGCCACTGGAGAGATGTGTAAGGAGGAGAAGGAAGGAAAGGAAAAAGATGGGGAAGAAAAGAAAAGAATAGTACAGAAAGGAGAAAGGGGAGAGGTAACAAAAAAAAAGTGCAGAGAGGAGAAAGAAGAAAAGAAAAGTGGAGAAGGAGAATTGTGGCGAGGAGAGATGAGAGAAGAAAAAGAGGAGGGGAGATGAGAGGACATGAGAGAAGAATAGAATGGAGTGGAAGGGATAAAAGAAAGGAAATGGGGGAAGAAGAGAGAAGAGGATACAGGAGAAGAAAGAATAAAGCAGAGAAGATGAGATAAGTGGAGAGGAAGAGAGAAAAGGAGAAGGAGAAGGAAACAGGGGAGGAATGGAGAAAAGAGAAGAAGAGGGGAGGAGAGCTAAGTAGAAAACACAGAGGGGGAAATAAGAGAAGAAGACAGCTGAAGAGAGGGGAAAAAAAGAAGAAAAGTGTGAAAAAGAAAAGGGATAGGTCGAGAAGAAAAGTGTAAAGAGGAGAGGAGAAAGGAGGAGAGCATAAAAAAGGTGAGCAGAGGAGAGAAAAGAGAAGAGGAAAGGAGAAAAAAGAGAAGATGAAAGGGAAGGAAAGGAGAACAGAGGTGAGAGGAGAAAAGTATGGCATGGAGAGGAAAAGGGGGAAAGTAACAAAAAGTGTGGAGAGAAGAGAAGGAAGAAGAAAAGAAATTAAATGCAGAGAGGAGAAAGGTAGAGAGGAGAGGGAGATGAGAGAAGAAAAAGAGGAAGGGAGAGGAGATGGGAGAACAGAAAGAGGAGGGGAGAGGAGATAAGAGAAGAACAGAGTAAAGGCATAGAGTAAAAAGTACTGGAAATGAGAACAGAATGAGAGAAGAGAATACAAGAGGAGAGGAGAGAATAAAACAGGGAAGATGAGATACTGTAAATGAAGAGGAAGAAAGTATAGAACAGATAAGGAGAGGAGACAAGAAGAGAAAAGTTGGTAAGTAAGGGCTCTCTCATCCATCCGTTGATCCCCGCTGAGCCAGCAGATGACAGGACAGTCTCTGCACTAAGTGCAGAGACTGACCTGTCAGAGCTCCATTCTCCTCTATGGAGAATCGGATGAACACGGACCGTCTGTCCGTGTTCATCCGATCCGTCTGTTTCTGGCGGATCGGAGCGGATCGGGTGTCAGCGGACATGTCACCACTAACATCCGCCGCTCCATAGAAGTACATGGAGCGTCCATTTGGGTCTGCCTGAAAAACTGACAGGTGGACCCGAACGATCCGTATGTGTGAAAGAGCCCTAAAGCAGAGAAAACGAGAGACTAAGAGGAGATGAAAAGAGAAAGACTAAAAAAGAGATAGATAGATAGATAGATAGATAGATAGATAGATAGATAGATAGATAGATAATATAAATATATAGATAGATAGATAGATAGATAGATAGATAATATAAATATATAGATAGATACAAAGGGAGTTGATAGAGAGAAGAAAGAGACAGAGATCTGTTACCTTCTTGTTGATCTCTGTACGGTGGTGATAGCCCTTTTGCCCAGCCCGGGCTATAGTATATGCCACTCTAGCTGGATGCCAGGCTCCAATACAAGCTACCTTGCGAAGCCCCTTGTGAGTTTTACGAGGTAACTTCTTAGTGCGCCAGCGTGACGTTACACCTGTCACAAGGTGAATATAAAGAGTCTTTACCACCTGTTCTCTGAAAGGATGTTAAAGAATTTAGCTCCTCAAATCCTCTAAATCAGTAATTAGATCCTGCCTATCACCCCCCCCCCCCCCCTCTATCAGGTTTCACTTGAAACCATTTATTTCCAAATAAAGCAAACATTATAAAGCTCATAGGCATGCGCACAGGGTGTGGCGGGTGTAACTGGGCACACCCTAATCACCCAGTGTGCTGCAGATTACCCCTGTTTAGACCCCTGATATTTCACCAAAGCCCCCTAATGTGGCTCCTAAAATAATTGTAAAAAAAAGAATTTAAAAGATAATATTGTAAAAAAATGATAAAAATAAATAGTAAAAACTACTGCCACTGTCCACTGCCCTACTGAAACCAAACTCTGCCCTACTGACACTGTCCTCTGCCCTACTGAAACCAAACTCTGCCCTACTGACACTGTCCTCTGCCCTACTGAAACCAAACTCTGCCCTACTGACACTGTCCTCTGCTTTACTGACACCGGCAGTATACTGTATATACACATGCACACGCATATGTGTTTGCACTACGTGGTGAACGCCCTAATGCAATAGGCTGTGCACAACTATGATAAAGCTACAGTACAGTAAGTGCCCCTTAATAAAGTAGCTCAAGGCGAATGCTAAGACTGGCACAGCACTGTTTACGACACTGTCACCTTTCATTCCTCTTCCCTTGGTGACTCCAATCACATCAATCATTTCATCCTGAGCGAAGACGGTGTTCACTGGGATCTGTTTCTCCAGCTTCTCATGTGCCCAGTCCACCTTCTCTGCCACAGTGCCACCATTAACCTGGATCTCCATCACATGGGCCTTTTTTTGTCGCATGGGGAGGAGCTTCATCTGCATGGAGGGGACAGAGAGATCACCAACTTGGCAGAATTACGCAGCATTTTCTGGCAACACTTCAAACCAATCAGTGAACAGCTTCTGCTAGTTAGAACACTCTGCAGCTGTGCTAAAGTTATAAAATCCAGACAGTTTATCATCCAAGTTTACAGAAGCCATTGCAGCCAGATCCAGCAACCTCTCACATGGGCTTCTGGAAGCTCTTTTATGATTCTGTACTATGCTACAACAATCAGCCTACAATGGGCTGAGTCTGGGATGCCTGAGCTAAACAGTAGCAGGTTCCAGTAGTGGTGTTCACAGAATGCTAAGTTACAAGCCACAAGCAGGTAGGTGCCCATGCCCCCTTGATCTATGGCCATGGCTCGACCGCTAGGTTGAGTCCCCTGTGTATATTTTAACCTCTTTAGCCCCGGAAGGTTCACCCCCCTTCCTGACCAGGCCCTTTTTTTGAGATACAGCACTACGTTATTTTAATCGACAATTGCGGGGTCGTGTGACGCTGTACTCAAATAACATTGATGTCCTTTTTTCCCAAATAGAGATTTTTGGTATTTGATCACCTCTGTGGTTTTTATCTTTTGTGCTATGAACAAAAAAGAAGACAATTTTGAAAAAAAAAATATTTTTTACTTTCTGCTATAAAACACACCCAATGAAAAAATGTAAAAAATTGAATTTCTTCATAATTTTAGGTCAATGTGTATTCTGCTACAAATCTTTGGTTAAAAAAAATCCCAATAAGCGTATATTTATTGGTTTGCGCAAAAGTTATAGCGTCTACAAACTACGGAATATTTTTATGGAATTCTTATTTATTTTTACTAGTAATGGCGGTGATTATTGATTTTTTAGCAGCCTGCGACATTGTGGCAGGCAAATTCACAATAGAGATATTTGCCAGCACACCATGGATTGAGAGACAGATTTTATTGCATGATCACAACACAAAGCAGTGCAACGTTTCAGAGCCATGCAGGGCCGGCCCCCTATCGTC
This sequence comes from Glandirana rugosa, assembly GCA_018402905.1. Classification (NCBI taxonomy): domain Eukaryota; kingdom Metazoa; phylum Chordata; class Amphibia; order Anura; family Ranidae; genus Glandirana; species Glandirana rugosa. The sequence continues at coordinate 749,516 of BLSH010316550.1, forward strand.
AGGCATGTGATGATTGTGGCGGACAAATCGGACACCTAATTGACACTTTTTGGGGACCAGTGACACTAATACAGTGATCGGTGCTAAATAATATGCACTATAACTGTACTAATGATACTGACAGAAAAGGAGTTAACATCAGGGGTGATCAAAGGGCTAAGTGTGCTCCTAGGGAGTGCTTTCTAACTGTGGGGGAATGCTGTGACTGGAAGAAGATAGAGATCCATGTTCCTGCTTAGCAGAAACACAAGATCTCAATATTCCTCCCTCACAGAACGGCAGTCTGCCTTGTTTACATAGGCAGACCGCCATTCTGCCACTCCTGTGAACGCCGGACCCGCTGATTGACTCCCGCTGTGTCCAATCACAGCAGGAGCGGGTCACCAGAGATGTGCGCACCCCAGACCCATTGCACAAAAGCACGTACCTGTATGTGATTTTGCGCAAGAAGGCCGTCCTGCCACAGTATATCTGTGTGAGGCGCGTCCTTAAGTGGTTAAAGGAAACCTTTAATAGCTGGGCAACCAGGTGAGAGGCTCTCTACTTTCAGAACCGGCGCGCAGGCAGCCAGGCCAGAGCCTAATAGCATGCAGCTTCTAAAAGAGAACCAGCTAATGTGGGATGCCTCTCCTTGCTATCCAAGTACCGCCCCGCATATCCTTGGGCCTGGGATCCCTCCAGCCCTTTGCCTGTGTTACCAGAACAACCCTGGACTTCACTGAAAGAGATGCTGTTTATGAGGATAAGTACACATGGCTGTGTTCTGTACAGTTTTATGGACGCCCCGATCTTGTGTCTTTAGTGTCCCCTCACCTGGGTGTGAACGATGACTCGGATAACCTTGCAATATTTCTTCATGGCTGCAAAGTCTTTATCCAGCTGCTTTTTGCCCTCCTCGCCCTGCCATTTCTTGCAGTACTTGGTAAAGGCCTTCTTTTTACTCTTATACCTGCAGGAGAAAGACAGCTAAATGCAGAAATGTACACAGCAAAACAGGGGACTTTCAGCTTAATGACTTCTTGTAGTATATCTACATCAAAAAGAGAAACAACTATATCTTGGACTTTCACTGTTCAGTAATAGGCTGGGGGCAGGTCCAAGATAACCTGGAGGAAGTGGGTTGAATGATGCTGGTCATCAGTCTGAGGACTTCACAAAAAAGTACTGCGGGGAAAATCTGCAGAACAACAGTGAATACTGCGGCAAAAGCTGGTTCTGTTATTTTATCATTTAATGTGCCATTCATTTGTCTCTTATTATTTTTGGCTGGAGTTCCGCTTTAGGCCCCTTTCACACTGGGGCTGGCGGGCAATTGCGGTAAATCCCCGCTAGTCTCAGCGGGGATTTAGCGCTGTTATAGCGGCGCTACGGCGCCGCTATGCAGGCGGGTGCGCAGCACTTTTAACCCCCAAGGGGTTAAAACGGGGTTAAAAGTGCCAGCGCTCAGCGCTACCGAGGCGGTGTGCAGCCGCTTCGGCAGCACTTGCCATTCATTTCAATGGCAGGGGCGGTAGAGGAGCGGTAAATTACCGCTCCCCTCATCGCCCCATAGATGCTGCTTGCAGGACTTTTTGTAACGTCCTGCTAGCGCACCGCCCCAGTGTGAAAGCACTCAGGGCTTTCACATTGGGGTGGATGGGGGGGGACTTTTGAGGCGCTTTACAGACGCTATTTTTAGCTAAATAGCGTCTGTAAAACGCTCCAGTGTGAAAGTAGCCTAAATGATTAAGCATCCTCTTGCTTCATCTCTTTCAGCAATGACCACAGCCCAGATAAAGAGGGGATTGTGAAGGGTTTCAGGTTGAATTTTATCATAGGAGGAAATAAACATTTCGTCTGCACCATCTAGTGGCTATAATGTGGTATTTTTCTGAAATTAAACCAAAAAATAAGTTGTGCAAAAAGTGTCACCAAATAGTAAAAAAGAATAATTTTTCAGTGACGCTATAACAAAATGTCCACATAAACAAACAAAACCGTGTTGCTCTATCAATATAAAGTGCATAAATTCAATCAAGTAAGAAATTCATATATATCAAAAAACTGTAAATAAGATTAGGATGTGTTAAAGCGGAGTTCTACCCTATTAAAAGTCAGCAGCTACAAGCAGTGTAGAATCAGACACTCACCTGTCCCAGGCTCCGCCCACTACCTCCCTCTTCTCCAGCTCCTTCGTGCGGCGCTGGCATCACAAGTGTGGGTGCCCGGCTTTGGCTTCAAAGCCGGACCCAAACTGCGCATGCGTGAGTCACGCTGCGCTTTGTGAATGGCCGGTGTATCTTCTGGGACCTGTGACGTGTACCAGAAGATCGCCAGGAGGAAGGTGCACTGTCCCCGTTGCCCCCCCCCCCCCCCAAAAAAAAAATTACACGCCAATTGTGGAATGTCAAGGGGTCATCTTCCCTTAAAGTGGAAGTTCCACTTTTGGGTGGAACTTTGCTTTAAAAACATTCATAAATAATCTAATAAAGTCCACCAGAAAAAAGAAGAGAAGTGCTCTTGTGCAAAAAGTTCATTTATACTTCAAAACAAAAATCCATATTTCAATGTGGATAGCAAAATCTTCACACCCAAGTCGCATCCAACTCTCAAGCCACTTACCGGCTACTCTGACCCCAAGATTGGGGTCTAGCTGCACTTTATCCCAGTATCCCCATTGGATGGATGGATATCAGCAGCCAAGGTTCCAGGATGGGTTACCCATTGTAATGATATAATCAGGATGTTCAACAGTGGGCTCAGCTACTCTGACCCCAAGATTGGGGTGTGGCTGCGCTTTATCCCAGTATACCCCTGGACTTTTAATTACTACACTATGAGTTCCTTCTTTGTCTCTCCCTTTTGCTGAGCCCACTGTTAAACATCCTGGACGTATGGCAACCCATCTTGGAATCTTGGCTCCGGATCTTCGTTTTAAGGTGAGTATTTCATAATGAGCTAGTATGTGGTGCATACTAGCTCATTATGCTATTGTCTTGCAGGGTTTTTTTTTTTCACAGGGTAGACAACCGCTTTAAACCGCTGTATGGTCTTGGCCACCGTGCTGCAGCTCAGTTTCATGGATTTGGCAATTTTCTTATAGCCTAGGCCATCTTTATGTAGAGCAACAATTCTTTTTTTCAGATCCTCAGAGAGTTCTTTGCCATGAGGTGCCATGTTGAACTTCCAGTGACCAGTATGAGAGAGTGAGAGCGATAACACCAAATTTAACACACCTTCTCCCTATTCACACCTGAGACCTTGTAACACTAACGAGTCATATGACACCAGGGAGGGAAAATGGCTAATTGGGCCCAATTTGGACATTTTCACTTAGGGGTGCACTCACTTTTGTTGCCAGTGATTTATACATTAATGGCTGTGTGTTGAGTTATTTTGAGGGGACAGCAAATTTACACTGTTATACAAGCTGTACACTCACTACTTTACATTGTAGCAAAGTGTCATTTCTTCAGTGTCGTCACATGAAAAGATAGAATAAAATGTGAGGGGTGTACTCACTTTTGTGAGATACTGCATATGAATTTCTTACTTGATTAAATTTATACACCTCATATTGATATCGCAACACCTTTTTCATTAATATTTTCCTGATATACCTCAATCAGGAAATGTCTGCATTTGGTCCAATAGATGTAGCTAACATCATATATTATGGGCGTGGCCTGAAGCTGCATGGAGTAGGGAGTCAGATCTGAGAGCTCCGCAGCACTGATATCCTTACCAACAAAATCCTGGGGAAATACCTCCTAATCTTGCTTCCCACCTAGCACCAAAGCTCCTCCACACTCCACTGACTGCGATGTCCCCTCCTAAAAGGGCCTCCGAGGCGGTCAGCAAACTCGACAAATATCGCCATGAGGAGCGCGGACAGGACAGAGAAAATGGCGCCTCGGCCTCTGTGGAGCCAGAGCACACGTCCGGAGACACGAGCAAAATACTCGATGCTATAACTCACTGCCAGACTGCTCTCACGTCCCAGATCGAGGAAGTCAAGGTGGACATCTCCCTGCTCCGTCAGGACCTCCAGAAGGTACGTGAGCGGGTGTCCGAAACTGAACGCCGCATAGGTAGGGTTGCCACCTGTTCGGGATTCACCCGGACAGTTCGGGGTTGGAATCATGTGTCCGGGTTTCAGTCCGCCTGAAACCCGGACACAATATTCAGACAGGAATGCGGCTCAGAACAGGGCCTGACAGGAGGGCGAGGGGGCACTATGCACACCACATTACTGTTCTCTTTGGAGCACCCAAAGATGTCCCAGGTCTTTTACAACCCTATAATGTATGCTAAAAAAAAAAATGTAGCTGTGCGCCGCTAAAGTGTTCGGGTTTGGCTTGAAGAAAAAGTGGCAACCCTACGCATAGGCTGCATGGAGGACGACATCCCGCCATTGCAGGCCTCCACAGAACAGCTCCACCATCAGCTGCAGATGATGCTAGCGAAACAAGACGATATGGAGAATCGCATAAGGAGATGTAACCTCCGCTTTGTGGGTCTGCCGGAGGGCTCGGAGGGTAACGACCCTCAAACCTATTTGGAGTCCCTGCTAGTTGCTACATACGGCAGGGAGGCCTTCTCCACCTCCTTTGTAGTAGAGAGGGCCCACCGCCTGGCCGCTAAACCTCCACCCGTCGGGGCGCCCCCCCGGACATTCATAGCAAAACTCCTGAACTTCAGAGACAGAGACGCAGTTCTTCGTCTATCCCGTGAAAAGGCAAACATACCCTGTGGAAACGTTCGTGTGGCCGTCTACCCGGATTTCTCCGCTGATCTCCAGAGCCGCCGCGCTCAATTCACGGAGGCCAAACGCCGACTGCGACTTAAGAACCTGAAGTACGCTATGCTATACCCCGCCAGAATGCGGGTGGTGGGAGACGACAGAGTTCACTTTTTTGAGGATCCTGAGGCGGTATTATCCTGGCTTGAGAGGCGAGACGCGGCCTCCTAAGGCCCCTGCTACGATTACTATCCGCTGCCATTTTCCCCCCTACATATACTGGAACCTCATGCCCTGATACCCTCATTGCTGCATTGTGTAACCTCCAGGCGCTCTAGCCATCCTAGAAGTGCCTTGTCGCCTCTATATGGAGGCCCCTCACCTTTGCATATCCTACTGTTTTTGTCCTCCAGTGCTAGGATCTATTCCTCATGGACTATTTCCCACATGCACCCCTGTTTAAAGTGCTGATACCAGCCGGAGCATCGCACGCACATTGCAGAGGACCCCAGTTTTGGTTGGTGGGCCCCTCTGCGGTACTACTGAACTTGGGGCTGGTTGCACCCCCTGCTCCACATACAGCTTTCCAGTGAACAGTCGCCATTCTATCGTTGGTTGGACACTCCATGCACTACCATTTGAGTGGTGGTGTACGACTAAGCTAAGTTTCCCTGGTCGGCCACTGCTCTGAGGTTGCATCCTGCCAGGCTGCGCCTTGTTGACAGTCGCTGCTCCAGTGCTTGTTATGCACTTTGTTTACCTATGTGCACCGCTTCAAAGATTTGGTTATGTTGTTCTTTTTACTTTCTCCCCCCCTTTTTTCCCCCTCCCCCTTCCCCTCCCCATTTCCCCTTCTTTTTCTGTGTTGTTTTTTTCCCTTTCTTGTTACTGAATTGCTCTATATTATCCAGGCTGAATGGGGCTAGCCAGAGACTGTGTCATCCGATTCACTTGCTAATTACCACCACAATAGACACTGCAATGCCATTACTGCTGCTGTACCATTGTATATTTTGGGCACCTGTAGCTCCGGGTCGAGCCGCTTATGGCACGTATAATAACCCACCGTCACTAAATCAGGCTAACATCCTACTGGATCAATTCCTATACCGCACACAATGGCTCTCACTAAGTTGATTGTATGGAACGTGCGGGGATTGCGGGATAGGGCGAAACGCCTGGCGGTCCTTGCCCACATTAAAGCCATGAAAGCGGAGATTATGGTGTTACTGGAGACGCATCTCACTGGCTCCCTTCAGCTTGCCCTCAAGAAACCCTGGCTGGGCTGGGTGTACACCCCTCACTCTCGGGGGGTGGCGATCCTGGTGGCCAGGCACGTCAGATTTCAACTGCTGAATCTGCAAACAGACCCACAGGGCAGATATGTATTTTTATATGCAATGTTAAACGGGCACGAAATTCTTATACTCGCATATTATGTTCCTCCCCCATTTCAGTTTACAATATTGCAAGATGGGGTGGCCTTTATGACAAAATACCCGACAGTCCCAGCCGTATGGCTTGGCAACTTCAATATGGTAATAGACCCTTCACTCGACAGAATGGGACGTGACTCGACTGCTGGGAGCCCCCCTACTCTGACCAGATTTGGCCGTATGCTGCAGGAGCTATGCTTGATAGATTCCTGGCGCTTCAGGTACCCCACTACTCGCAATTATTCCTGTCACTCGCAGACTCACTCCACTATGTCACGCATAGACCTCATACTCATTTCCTCACCTTTAACGCCTTACTTACGTGACGTGGGCTTTGAACCCCGGGTACTATCTGACCATTCCCCTTACTGGGTGACTTTGGACCTGCAGTCCCCCCCTCCAACCCGCTCGTGGAAACTCAACCCCTTCTGGCTGACTATCCTACCTGACGTTGACTCTATGCAGAGGGAATGGACCTTCTTTTTCAATGCTAACTCGGGTACTGCGAACGGAGCCGCGGCGTGGGAATCCTTCAAGCTGCATGCTAGAGCTGTATTATCCTCCCGCATCTCCAGGTACAAAAGATCGTCCAAGCTGGTCTTAACCCAGGCGGAGGCCCATTTGGGGACCCTGGAACAGAATTTTCAGTCAGACCCCTCTCCTCATAACGCAAATCTTCTCAGAGCGCAGGCCCGAACTGTCAATCACCTCCTCCTAGATAAGGGAGAACAAAATATATTTTCCTCTTCACAGCGCAATTTCGAACACGGGGAGCGGGCAGGCAGACTGCTGGCATACCTGGCCCATCTGGACCACACACCACCAGTAATAGCATCCCTACAAGACGATGTGGGAAATGTTGTCTCGGACCCAGACCAGATAGTTGCTAAATTCCATGCATTTTTCTCATCCCTATACACTTCCCATGCCCGCTATACCCAAAAGGATTTAACAGACCTCCTAGGACAAATAGAGTTTACTAAGCTGTCCCAATCCCAAATAGTTCAATTAGAGGCCCCTATCACGACGGACGACATTGACGAAGCTATAACCAAATTAGCTACGGGCAAAGCTCCCGGAACCGATGGGCTTCCCCTAGAGTTTTACGCCCAATACAGAGAGGTAATTGTACCCCAACTCCAAAAATTATACCACTATATGTTTGATTCTGCCACGATCCCAGACTCCATGAAAGAAGCGCTCATTGTATTGATACCCAAGCCCGGCAAAAATCCCTCCCTTCCGGAATCTTATAGACCAATCTCCCTCCTCCAATTAGATATCAAGATACTTGCCAAGGTCCTCGTCCTTAGATTGAACAAAGTGATCCTATCCTTAATCCATCCCGACCAAGTGGGATTTATGCCCCACAAGAACACTGCTTTTAACCTACACCGCCTCTTTCTTAACATTCAGGCCACTCACAACTCAATGGGCAATAGGGTGGTGCTGAGTCTGGACGCTGCTAAGGCGTTCGACTCGGTCGAATGGACATACCTATGGGAATGCCTTCGCAGATACGGGTTCGGACCGAAATTTCTGACTTGGGTTCAGCTCCTATACCAGGCCCCTGTGGCCAGGGTATTGATAAATGGGAGGATGTCCGACCCTTTCTCACTACATAGGGGCACACGCCAGGGTTGCCCACTGTCCCCGCTACTGTATGCGCTGGCGGTGGAGCCCCTGGCAATTGCCATCAGAGCACACCCGGAGATCAAGGGCCTCAGCTCTGGACAGCTGGTCGAGACTATCAGCCTTTATGCAGATGATATGCTGCTGTACCTGGATGATGCGGGCCCATCACTCACTGCAGTTCTGAACGAAATCGAACGATTCGGCCGCTTTTCGGGCCTCCAGATAAACTGGGACAAATCCCAGATACTCCCACTGGACGTGTCCGTCCCAACATCTGAGCAGGCAGGGCTTCCGCTACAGAGAGCCAGCCAGCTCAAATATCTAGGGATACAGATTACCCGATCTATAGCAGATTACACCAGGCTAAATGTAGAACCCCTATATACGTTACTCAAGACCAAGACGCAGGTATGGGCGCGACCCCCCCTTGGAGTTACGGGACGTGTCAACTTAGTAAAGATGATATTGCTGCCTA
>BLSH010316550.1:768939-784379 GCA_018402905.1 Glandirana rugosa
TAGGGTCTCGGGAAATGAGATAGGCCGTCAGTAAATCAAGTGTGATCAATTTTCAGTGATTGGCACCATAGCTTGTAGACTCTATAACTTTCACAAAGACCAAATAATATCCACTAATTTGTTTTTTTTTTTACCAAAGATAGGTAGCAGTATAAATTTTGGCCAAAATTTATGAAGAAAAATTACTAATTTGCAAAATTTTATAACAGAGACGAAGAAAAATTCATTTTTTTACAAAATTTTCGGTCTTTTTTTAATTATAGCGCAAAAAATAAAAAACCCAGAGATGATTAAATACCACCAAAAGAAAGCTCTATTTGTGTGAAAAAAAGGACGCAAATTTCATATGGGTACAGTGTTGCATGACTGAGTAATTGTCATTCAAAGTGTGAGAGCGCTGAAAGCTGAAAATTGGTCTGGTTGTTAAGGGGGTTTAAGTGCCCAGTTGTCAAGTGGTTAATAATGAGGTTTGGCTAAGGTGATATGTGGACCTAGAAATAGAGGCTTTATCCCACTGATAGCTCTATAAAGTCTCCAGGCTCCAGGACCCAGCCCTGTCAGCCAGTGCCTCACTACATAAGTACTGTGTACATACTGTATACAGTATCTCACAAAAGTGAGTACACCCCTCATATTTTGGTAAATATTTTATTATATCTTTTCATGTGACGACACTGAAGAAATGACACTGCTACACTGTAAAGTAGTGAGTGTACAGCTTGTATAACAGTGTAAATTTGATGTCCCTTCAAAATAACGCAACACACAGCCATTAATGTCTAAACCGCTGGCAACAAAAGTGAGAACACCCCTAAGAAAAAATGTCTAAATTGGGCCGAAAAGTGGCAATATTTTGTGTGGCCACCATTATTTTCCAGGACTGCCTTAACCCTCTTGGGCATGGAGTTCATCAGAGCTTCACAGGTTTCCACTGGAGTCCTCTTCCACTCCTCCATGACGACATCATGGAGCTGGTGGATGTTAGAGACCTTGCGCGCCTCCACCTTGCGTTTGAGGATGCCCCACAGATGCCCAAAAGGGTTTAGGTCTGGAGACACGCTTGGCCAGTCCATCACCTTTACCCTCAGCTTCTTTAGCAAGGCAGTGGTCATCTTGGAGGTGTGTTTGGGGTCCTTACCATGTTGGAATACTGCCCTGTAGCCCAGTCTCTGAAGGGAGGGGATCATGCTCTGCTTCAGTATGTCACAGTACATGTTGGCATTCATGGTTCCCTCAATGAACTCACTGATTTTCCCAGAAGTCTGCCTAAGATACAAGTCAGATTTTAGGCATCCCCTGCAACAAAAATGTAATTTTTGGAGAGATACTTTCAGTAGGAACACGTCTAAAGGGATGCAGGCCCAGTAGATTTCCTCATTAGTGCTCTCCAGCTGCACACCTGATTGATAATTATGAAACCACTCCCATTAGACCCACTCAGTACAGAGGCACAGAGGAACAAAGAGGGATTTCTTCAGAATAACAAAAGGTAGGAATCTACAACAGAGGTTGTTATAATTCTTGCAATGTACATAGATCACACAGAGGGGAATGTTTTTTTCTCAACAAAAGTGGAGTTACGCTTTAAGCAAACTATTTGCGGCCTTTCTTGTGCATCATGTTTAGAAGAGGCTTCCTTCTGGGACAACAGCCATGCAGACCAATTTGATGCAGTGTGCAGTGCATGGTCTGAGCACTGACAGGCTGACCACCCACCCCTTCAACCTCTGCATCAATGCTGGCAGAACTCATACATCTATTTCCCAAAGACAACCTCTGGATATGACACTGAGCACGTGCATTCGACTTCTTTGGTTGACCATGGTGAGGCCTGTTCTGGGTGGAACCTGTCCTTTTAAACCGCTGTATGGTCTTGGCCACCATGCTGCAGCTCAGTTTCAGGATCTTGGCAATCTTCTTATAGCCTAGGCCATCTTTATGTAGAGCAACAATTCTTTTTTTCAGATCCTCAGAGAGTTCTTTGCCATGAGGTGCCATGTTGAACTTCCAGTGACCAGTATGAGAGAGTGAGAGCGATAACACCAAATTTAACCCACCTGCTCCCCATTTACACCTGAGACCTTGTAACACTAACGAGTCACATGACACCGGGGAGGGAAAATAGTTAATTGGGCCCAATTTGGATATTTTCATTTAAGTGTGTACTCACTTTTGTCAGCCAGTGGTTTAGACATTAATGGCTGTGTTGAGTTATTTTGAGGGGACAGCAAATTTACACTGTTATACAAGCTGTGCACTCACTACTTTACATTGTAGCAAAGTGTCATTTCTTCAGTGTTGTCACATGAAAAGATATAATAAAATATTTACAAAAATGTGAGGGGTGTACTTATTTTTGTGATATACTGTATATATATATATATACTGTATATATAAAATTTACCTTTTTTTTTCTTTTTTAAGAGCTAAAGTCTTAAGTGATTCTGCCGGCTTAGAAATGATATCCAGATTATCTTTCTCGCAAGAGAAGAGATCGCATACTCACCTCTACAGAAGCCCTTGTCTCCTACTTTCCCTCTATTTCATCGGTGTCTTTGGCATTCAATGTTTCAGATTGGATACCTGTTTCCTCCATACATATGCAATGTTTGTTTCCTCTGACCCCTATGTCACTGCGAAGTCCAGTAGTGACATAGCAGTTATAGCAAAGAACCACAGTTGGCGGGGAGGGGCATAGACAACCAACATTCCTGGAAGTGTCGAACAAAGGGAAGGTGGGAAGCACGGGCCATCTAAAGCCTCGTACACACGGGACGACGATCGTGTTCAACACGTTGTACTCACGACCGTTGCATGCAGAATCGTTCGTCTGTGGCGGCACTTTCAACAGTTGAACGTACGACGGTCGTTCGTGGGAGTTGTATGTGCAGACTAGAAAACTTGGTCGTGTCAACAAGCTCGCATACGACCGTTGAGTCGTGTGTAGAGCAGCTGTGTTCAACAAAGTTGTATTGTGCCAAACACGCATGCGCCAAGTCCACTTTCAACTAACATGAAATTAGAAAGGAGCCCAAAAGGTGACGCTACTTCCTCATTATACGCTCGTTCGCGTCATCACGTTCGGCCGGCCGCAAGTTGTATGTACGACCGTCGTGTGCATGTCAGTGGGCTACATACGACCGTCAACGTACGATTCAACACGGTCGTGCACACGATCGTCGTCCCGTGTGTACGAGCCATAAGAGTTGATTATACTACTTTGTTAGCATAAGAAGAAGAATCTTTGACGGTTACTCTGTGAAGCAATGCAGAGATTTTCTCCCACTTTCTCTCTCAGTGACACCAAACATGGAAGGGGTAATAAGATTTCCCATCACTACTTGTTATGGAAGGAAGTTAAGGGAAATCTCCCCAATGGGAACAAAAACAGCCATGAAGACCTAATAGAGGCTCCAACCCCTCCCCACTTTTCCAAGACAAAATAAAATGAGATGTCCTTTAAAAACATATAAAGTTTAGTTCATACTATTACAGCCACAGCTATTTGCTTTTAAAAACTGCCTTTGAATCATATGACCAGCAAAGTGATGTTTTACACATTTGGATTTTTTTGTTTTTTATTTTCACTCACTCAGTCCCGTCCTGTGGACCTCGCGCAGAATATGGGTCATTCCGGCCTTATACCCCAGGAAAGCTGTCAGGTGAACTGGTTTAGCTGGGTCATCCTTGGGCCAGGTCTTCACTTTACCACGGTGTCGCTTGCTGCGCTTGTGGGGAAGAAACCCCAGGTGGCCATGACGAGGGGCCGAGAACTTACGATGAGACTGCAATTAGAGAAGGGTGATTAAGAGATAGTCGGTGTTGTAATCCAGTATCTTCTCTCCTATAAGTGTTCTGGCAGGGTGATAGGTCACTTGAGTAAAGATCAATTCATTTCAAAAGCAAGGGGATGTCTAATCTCCCAGGAGCCCCAAAATATAATTTCTATCTATGGCACAACCTCCTCCCTCATCCAACTATGCAGAACTTCAAAAGGACCCATCACTAAGCCCATCCATTGTCAAGTGTGATAGTGATCCAATTGAAGTGTATATCCAGCCAATACTTTTTTGTAGTTTTAGATAAGGTAGAAAGGGGTTAGAACCCCTGTTGGGTTCCCCTCACTTCCTGTCTTGTAGACAACATTTTACAACAGATGGAATTAAAAAGATCTTAGAAGAACAGGGCTGGAATCTTAGCATTTCTGTCTTTACCCCTGTTACAAATTTTGCCCATGCCCACTGTTTCCCTTTATAGGACATGGTTTCAATGCGATGCAGGCTTTCAATTAATTTTTTTATTTTTCTATTGGTTACACTCAATGGACATGTCTTTGGACATATCTTTTTTAACATATCTAAGTAACTGTGATCCCTTAAAGCGGAGTTCCGCCCAAAAATGGAACTTCCGCTTTAAGCACTCCTCACCCCCTTACATGCCACATTTGGCATGTAATTTTTTTGGGGGGGGGTGTGTCCCCAGGTTTCAGAGGGACTTCCTGTCCCTCTTCCACCTTCCGCCTCTGGGCCACCTAGGCGTCTCCTCCTCTCCTCCTAGACGGCCCCTCCCTCCTGGCAATCTTCTGGGACACGTCACAGGTCCCAGAAGATTGCCTGGCCACTAGGGATGCGCAGCGCGACTCACGCATGCGCAGTGGGTGCCCGGCCGTGAAGCCGGGCCGGGTGCCCACACTAGGAATGGCGGGGCCGTCGGGAGGAGCGGGGAGACGAGCGAGGCTTCGGGAGCAGCCGTCGCTGGACCGGGAGACAGGTAAGTTACTGTTTATTAAAAGTCAGCAGCTACACTTTTTGTAGCTGCTGACTTTTAATAAACAAAAAACAGTGTGGAACTCTGCTTTAAGGCCCATTCACACTTGTGCATTGTGGTGATGCACATTAAAATGAACGCTTAAACACACATTGCCAAAATGGAGACACACCTGCTGTGCTGGTGGAGAGGGGCATAAGGATGCATTAATTCTGGCGGCAAAGGATGTATCAATTCTGGCGGCATATATATATATACATATATACATACATACACATACATACTCCCTTAATCCAAGATGGCTGCCCAAATCTGAAAATGGTCTGGGTCCAATCAGACACAGGCCCCCCCCTAGATGGTGATGAGGAGCCCAGTACAGAGGACAAATCAGTCCTCTGCAAGGTTCTCCTAGCGCCAAAAGTAAGCAGCAATCTGATCATTGTGTTTACTTCTGGCTAGGGTTGCACCGACACCGATATCGGTGCTGATACTGAGTATTTTTTCGTAAAAATGCCCCAATACCTGAAACTGATACCTTTGCGATGAGGTTTGAGCTCATACCAAATAAATGCCTGGGTTCACACATGAGCAGTGCGGGAAACCGAATGCGATTCAGACAAGAATTGCACTGCATTCCTGTTCAAATCGCATGTGGTTCTTTGCAGTGTGATTCTTGTCCAAATCGGATGTGATTACCCGCACTGCTCCTGTGTGAACCCATGCTTGTGATTTCAGCCTGGGTTTACACAGGAGTGGTGTGAGAAACCGCATGTTCATTCATTTTGCATGGACTCAAATCGCACCGCAAAGGTATTGGTACTCGGTTTCAGCAAATACTTGACCAAAAAAATCGGTACTCGCCGGTAAAAAAACAGTATCGGTGCAACCCTACTTCTGACAGCTAATGTGGAAGTAAGTGAGCGATTTGTGGATCACTGCTCACTTTGCCACCTGCTCCAGCAGTGATTCTACTTGTCTAGTGCAGCGATTGTAGTTGTGTGTGCGTTAATGGATTGCTTAAATTGGAAATTTACACATAACAACTTGATAAAAAATGTCCTTTAGCAAGGAACATAAGTTCCACATTGATTTATGCTACCAAGATTAGTGGGTAAAAATGAAAAAACAGTGCCACAGAAAGGAGGGATATTAACAGGACCAACCGCAGAAAGTGCAAGATTGTGCAATTAATACTATGTGCGAAAATTTGCATATGCCTACCAATGAAAAAATAAAAAATGATAAAAGTCCATATTAATCAAAAAGAAAGAGAGTCCCAGAAACAGATCAATCCTGTGCTGTGTATGCTTCTCAAAGAATGAATCCTTCTGCCACCGAGTGTATCACACCGATCACACTAAACTGACTCAGAAACAATGGCTGGTCAGGTTATAAACCAGCTAATGTCCAAAATGCTGATCTCCCCAATTAATGGCTCCACAGAACTTGCTTAAGCTCCTTTCCGCTCCGAGAAGACGTCACACGATGAAACGCGTAGGACAGGGCAACGGCGCTGTTGTCATCACACACGCTGGTATCGTACTCAAGATCCAGAACACTGGCTGGACTCAATAGGATCACAATTAAGTGCTGTCGCCCTGGTGACGGGAATGACACTTTGGAAAAGTGAGTTTTAAAATAAATCCTGGTTTTTAGACTTTCACTATGGAATTTTCCTTACTTTTATCCTCCTTTCATGCATGATCGTAATGTGTACAAGAGCTTTCTGTGAAGAATCGTGCTGTTGTGTGGAGCCATTAATTGAGGAGATCAGCATTGCTGCAATTGCCTCCAGCAGCAAAATGGCAACCTCTTGCTGGAGGCTGCCATTTTGTTGAAGCCCAGAGTCCTGAGCAGCATTAAATCTTTAGGCTTTCAGCCTACAAATTCACGTCTAATAATAGAGAGCAATTGAGCATGTGCACATCAGGGTGAGATAGTGTATTACTGAATCTTCAACAGTACAGGAATTTATTTATAATGTTTTATTTATCTATACCTACAAAAAGGGCCAACCTGAAGTGATCTAGCAGGACTTCATTTTCTGACTAAAGTTCCACTTTAAGTGTATGGACCCTGATTCTAAATGATCTAAACTCCCAACATAAAACAGATACAGTATGTGAAGTCCAATCATTAGGGGAAATAAAGGGTTCCTCTGTACGGGATTCCTCTGAAGGCTTTGATTGACGTTGTAGGCAACAGATGGCTGGACAACTTTCACATAAAGCTTTCTAGTAATGACGCCGAGCTCCGCACAGAGTACTAGTGAATGCGTAAACTGAACCACCTGCTTCCTTGAAGTCACCGTCCTGCAGAAATACCATCTGATATGTATACTGCCTGCACATGACCCACCAAGGGGCACGTAAACACTGGGCCCCTCATACCAACCAAGTGCTTTCTTTTAAGATGTATCAGTCATCTTATAATGTTTCCTCAGACGTTTCAAACCAATCATTCAAGCCAACAATTTTTTCTGATCTAAGAATCAAAGAAAATCCAAAATTCAATCAAAAAAAAAATCGAAAAACTAAACTAAAATTCTAGATTAAGCTAAAGGATGACTTTAGGGAACCAATGTAGTAGCCACTGCAACTATAGTGATCCTTGCTTTGTCTTCAGTGTCCCGTGCCAAGCTGCTGCTCTGCTACAAAGTGAACACAGGGGGCCCTCTCTTGGCATGGCACCTTTCACTTTCCTCAATAGATATAAAGCATTCTCTGATTGAACGAGGTGCAGATTGTGATGCTACTGCTTATTCCTCTCCTAGTGCTGTACAGGCCAAATTCAGCTACTTACAAGGCTTGCGTTTAACCACTTCAGGTCCACCCCATAGCAGTTTCACTGCTACAGGGTGTCACCCAGGGGCGTAACGATAGGGGTTGCAGGGGTTGCAATTGCAACCGGGCCCCATGGTCCAGGGGGCCCTTGTGCCTCCCTTGTACACCTGAATAGGAGGGATGGCGGGGGTGGCATTTAGAGGACCCAATCTCCTCCATTTTCCTCTATCCAGTTTACTTGTCTTCTGCTGTTCCCAGGGCCCCTGTGTGCTTCCCTGGTCCCCCTGGGGCCTGCTGCAGAACTTGTGAAAGGGCCCCACTGCAGTATCATAATAAAGGGACCCATGATAGGCGTAAAGGGCCCCAGGATCAGTGGGAAGAGGAAAGGGCCCTGGCCAGGGGTCAGGGGGCCCTTCATAATTTCTTGCACCGGGGCCCTGAAGGTTCTAGTTACGCCTCTGGTGTCACCTGTGCCCCGGACCACGTATACATATATGTGATCTGGCTCTTCCGAGTAGGAAGGTTCAGCCCCGCTGTGATCACACCCAACGGGAGCCCAGCAGCAACTGTTCAGTACACAAGCAGAACGGCAATCTGCCTATATAAACAAGGCAGATCACCGTTCTCTCAGTAGGGAAGGCATGGATCCTGTGTTCCTGCAAAGCAGGCACATGGATCAATGCCTTCCCCATAGTACACAAAATTACTAGCTAGGCACACAGTTAACCCTTTGATCACCCCTGATGTTAACCCCTTCCCAGCCAGTGTCATTAGTACAGTGACAGTCCATATTTTTAGCACTGATCACTGTGTTAGTGTTACTGGTTTCAAAAAAGTGTTAGTGTCCAAATTGTCAGCCGCAACATCACAGTCCTGCTATAAGTTGCTGATTGCTGCCATTAATAGTAAAAAATAAATAAAAATATTGTATAAAGTAGTTTGTAGTTACTATAACTTTTATGGAGACCAATAAATCAATACATGCTTATTGTGATTTTTTTTTACCGAAAATATGTAGAACACATATTGGCCAAACTTTATGAAGAAATGTGATTTTTAAAAATGTTTTATTGGATATGTTTTATAGCAGAAAGTAAAAAATATTGTTTTTTTTTTTTATAGCACAAAAAACTGAGGTGATCAAATACCACCAAAAGAAAGCTCTATTTGTGGGGAAAAAAGGACATAAATGTATTTGGGTACAGCACCGCATGACCACGCGATTGTCAGTTAAAGTAACGCAGTGTGATATCGCAAATCATGGCCTGGTCATGAGGGGGGGTAAATCTTCCGGAGGTCAAGTGGTTAAAATATACATTTAAATGAAATTTATAGTCATGGCATACACTATAATTTTATAACATCAGCATTGTAATAACAATACAAACAATAATTATTATTGACAATCCCATGTAAGCTTACTTGATAAATCTCCTTTCATGTTGTGTCTCTTTCCAAAACTTCCTGGATTCCCTGCATTCTTTGTAGCTTCTCCTTTGCTGTTTACTTTCAGTTTCTAAGGACTACATATCCCATGGTACCTTGCTCCCTGCAAGCTGTGACTTCTGTACTGACTCCCTCAGCACCTCAGAAGGCAGGCTCTGTGGCATGTGTGACACAGCAGTGCCTATCACAGAGCACAGTGAACAAGAGTCACAGAATCCAAGGAAGTAAATGTGTGGGGATTTGCAAACTTCAGGACTGTACGAGGAGTAGGTTAGAAATAATTGAAATACAATGTGGAATTGAATATATGATTTTATATTTTAACCATAGATACACTTTATTGATGTTCACACTAGAACGTGGCGCCGGAAAGGCATGTTCCCTGCATTCTTCCCACACTACACATGAGAGCGCCGCTCTTGTGAGTCAGAACCATGCGGTTTAGTGCAGCGTAATTTGCAAAAGTAGTGCTTGGGTGTCAAAACTTGACCATGTCACAATGCTTGTGTATAAACGCACACATTCCAGTGTGAACCGGCCCTAAATGATTACAGAGCTGCATTATTTTTATGACAAACTTCCAATGGCGGCTCGTCCATTAGGGGTGCACAGGCACCACCCCCCCATCCATGCGTCCGGCCCCCTAGTCTACATGCAGTGCGCCAGACTCCAATGGGTTTTTTTTAAGCACATGATTAGAGCCTGAGGCTCTAATAGGCTTCAAGAAAGGGTGAGCCCGGGGCGCAGGGCACTGCACCCTGAGCCCACCCAGTTGTGTGATAACAGCGAATGAATATTCGCTATTGTCACACTGATCCTCCTCCTGGCCAATCAGGAAGCGGGTCTTGAGACATCTCACCCGATTGGCTGAAAGGACAGGCGATCCTATTGAACGCCTAGGAGAAGGAGGGAGGAGACGTACAGTGGAAGCCGCTGTCATTTAGGGAAGGAGGAGACGTGATGGAAGTCGCCACTGCCCGCTGCCCGTAGGAGCATTGCCCGTCTGCAACCTAGATGGAGTAAATGCAGAACAGGGTGACTGACCGCCCGCGGGGGGTGGGGGGTGTGGGTGACCCGACTGACCAACAGCATGGGGGGTGGGGGTGCCACCGGCCGACCGGGGGGGTGGTTGTTTGCCGCCCCCCAAATAAAACCCACCAGCCACCACTGCAGACGTCCAAAAACACTGTAGCGCTAAACCCAAGGGTATTCTTTCATCTCACTTCTTTCCAAAATTCCCTTCATGGGTGCAGCCCTCCTACGACTGGGAAATCTTTAGAACCAAGTGCAAAAAATGCACAGGAGGTCGCAACAACCTTGTGTATTACCATAGCTAATGAGAGCTCTGAGGAAGGGGGCATGACCCCAGAAACGCATCAGCTGTCCAACCATTTGTTCCTATGTCGAATTGCATTGCATTCCAGCTGGGGCAGATTTGTGTTACTTGATGTTTTTATTTGCATGTGAGTATCCATTTGTCGATGTGGAAAAAATAATAATGATCTATGGTAATGCACAAGGTAGTTGTGCCCTCCTGTGTGTTTTTTGCAGCATTAGGTTTATCTTTTTATACCTGGCCACAATTCAGCTTTAGATAAATTACAGGAGTGAGAACCAGCAACCCTTTCATTTTTAACCAATCACAGAAAAGAACCATGGCTACTACATTCCCCATCATTTCCTTACCTGGCATACATATAATGCATTTGTTTGTAGTTTTTAATATTGAATAAAAACCCCACCTAATAAAAAAGGAGAATTGACTGGGCAAGCGTGTTTTTTTTCAACATGACTAAATATGTAACAATGTAAAAATGAAATTTCACATGCAAATGAGGAATTCTATTGAGCTTTTAGCCGGTATTAAAAGAACTTCACCTGAGTTTGCTCCAGGAAATCGCAGACAGTTGTCAGCGGTGGGCACAGAAGGTAAACCCCTTTAAGCACAGACTAAATCAACCACCTATAAAGCAAAAGACTTCACCTGGCACAAATTTACAGCTACAAGAGGCAGGCTTGGACCCACTTATCCCCTCTATGTACTATGCTTCAGATTAAAATGAATTTCCAGAGGCAGACATACAGACCATAGGACTTGTCTTGGAGGTAGCCGGTGCAGGAAAGAGGGTAGTGCCAAGAGCTGATCCAAACCTGATACTTAAGAATTTGGAGGCACAAATTTAGCCCTCCTATGCTTCTATATCCATGTCGGAGCAGGGAGGGGGTGCTGAGAAGGTGCGATATTAATCAGACTGTCCTATGACTGGGGTGGGGGGGTGGGGGGGTCAGCTGTCAGACTTGATTTACACTCCAGGGGATGGTAACCCAGAAAAGGTGGCACAGTTTGCACAGAGGCATCCATTGTACAGGATCAGTTGTCATCTTATCACCTAGTTCAATGGAAGAATCAGCTGTCCTCCCAACGATTTCTGTGTCCCAGTGCTGCAGGTTTAGAGGGAAGCTATCATTTATTTTCAGTAAGTGCATATTATGAGATGCACATAAGGCTAAATATCATCAATATTTATATTTTAATGATTGTACTTTGTATACACGTAAGGGTAGTATTTATTTTAAAAATGCAGAGCAATTTGCGCAGTGAAAGTGCATGTGCATTTATTCTGTGCAAATAGTCAAGGAATGAATGTTATTAGCTATTTTCTCTGCTATTTCAAATGTTTTTCATTGATTTAAAATGGAGAATACCACAACTGTACACTAGATGGCGCTATGTCTGATAGAAATTTTCATATGATATTTAGCACCATCTAGTGGCCAAATGCAAAACTGTGGATTTAAAAGAAGGAAAATATATTTGAACAGAACAAATTTACATACGTTCACTGGTCGAATTGTTATGCAATTTTTTTATAAATAAACCCCTTAAATCAGGGGTAGGCAACCTGGGGCCCTCCAGCTGTTGCAGAACTACAAGTCCCACCATGCCTCTGGGAGTGATTGTAACTGCAAGCTTTGCAATGCCTCTTGGGAAATGTAGTTCCACAACAGCTGGAGGGCTACCAGTTGCCTACCCCTGCCCAATTATATGTGAGGAAATGTGATTAGCACACACTCAATTATGCAATCAAAATCAGTTCTCACTAAAGTGCAAATTTATAGGATATGAATAATAAAGTGTGATGTAGTACAAAACTATGCGGGAAGTTTGATCGATCCATACACCATAAAACCAAAATCAGTATCTAATTAAGTACAAATTAAAGTGCAAACATTTTTCTTGTGAAAAAAAAAGTGCAAACATTAAAGCAGAGTACCACCCAAAAGTGGAACTTCTGCTTTAAGTGTAGGTGACCCCCTGACATGCCACAATTGGCACGTAATTTTTTTGGGGGGCAGCAGAGACCCTGTTTTGGCAGGGTCCCAGCTCCACTTCCTCTCCTGGTGCCGCGGAACCAGAAGGAAGTTCACCTTCCTCCCCTCTCATCCGCGATCTTCTGGGACACGTCACAGGTCTCATAAGATACATCGGCCATTCACAGCACGTAGCGCGGCTCGCGCATGTGCAGTGCACGCCCAGCTTTGAAGCCAAAGTTGGGCGCCCACACTTGTGATGTCGGCGCCGCACGGAGGAGGGGGAGAGAAGCGAGGCAGCGGGCGGCCACATCGCTGGAGCGCGAGACAGGTGAGTGTCTGATTATTAAAAGCCAGCAGCTACACTTTTTGTAGCTGCTGACTTTTAAAAGGGTGGAACTCCGCTTTAAAGTGCAAATTAGGGTGCATAAAATGTATCCCCAAAAGTTCATATGGGAAGAAATTCATAAAATGTCCATAAAGTATCCAAAAGCAGTGTGCCACTGTTTAACATAGAGATCTGATTAAACCATTACGGGTAACCAAACACCAGCCACTTACCAAAAATGATTGACCATTGAAATGAAATGATCGAACAGCACTCTATATAGGCCCCAGCACTGCTCTATTATTCACGGTTAACTCTAAACTGATGACTTGTAGGAGTCATTAACAATGCATAGCAATTTGCCCAGTGAAAGTGCATGCACATTCATTCTGTGCAAATGGGTCAAAGAATGAATGTTATTAGCGATATCCTGTGCTATTTCAAATGTTTTTCATTGATTTAAAATGGAGAATACCACAACTTGACCCTAGATGGCGCTATGTCTTATAGGAATTTTCATATGATTTTTAGCTCCATCTACTGGCCAAATGCAGAATTGTCCACTTAAATCAATGAAAAATATTTGAATAGCACAGGAGATAACTTTTTGTGCCCAATTCATACAGAACAAATGTACTTTCACTGGGCAAATTGCTATGCAATTTGTTTTTTATAAATACACCCCTTAAATGAATGCCCCCTTTAGTGCCCAGTGATATGTCAAGAAATCAACAGCCTATGGCAGTCCTTGAACAGCAGAGCTGAGACTTGGAGAGGGAAGGGCAGCAAATGGTTTTGTTACAGTGCTCATATGCTAACAAGTGACATGCTGAGAACCCGTCACAACTAAATCGTATCACTTAGCAGACTTTTCGTCCCACATGTG
This sequence comes from Glandirana rugosa, assembly GCA_018402905.1. Lineage (NCBI taxonomy): Eukaryota > Metazoa > Chordata > Amphibia > Anura > Ranidae > Glandirana > Glandirana rugosa. Next base: position 782,462 of record BLSH010316550.1, read on the forward strand.
ATAAAAAATAAAGCTTAAAAAAATGTGAGCCCAACCCCCACATACAAACACAAAGGAAACGCAACCAATGCATGGGGGGGAGGGGGTTGCCTACATTTGATAACGCTTATTGAACAATGCATGTTACATATTGCTACGCACATGAATGGCAGCAATAATTCCAGGCCCATTATTCATGGTCAAGTCTAACCTGATGACCTGTAGGGGCCTTTAATACATTGATGATTTAGGGTACCAAAGCTTCTCGCCTTTTCATGAGTGCACGCAATTTTAAAGGCTTGACATGTGGGGTATTTATATACCCTATCTTTTATATTTTACTAAAGATTGGCTAATGACCTTCCCTCTTAAGCCCCATACACATACTGTATCAGTGGCGGCCCATCCATAAGGGGCGCAGGGGCGCCGCCCCCCTAACCATGCGCCCAGCCCCTAATCTCCATGCAGGGCGCCGGACACATAGATTCCAATGGGGGTTTTTTTTTTAAGCACATGATTACAGCCTGAGGCTCTAATTGGCTCCAAAAAAGGGTGGGCTCGGGGCGCAGAGCACTGCGCCCTGAGCCCACCCAGTTTTTTGACAATAGCGAATTAATATTTGCTATTGTCTTCCTGCTTCTCCTCCTGGCCAATCCCAACTCAGGAAGCAGGTCCTGAGACCCGATTGGCCGAGAGGCGAAGCAATCCTATTGGCTGCTGAGGAGGAAGCCACGCTGCCGTGAAGCTGAGGAAGGAGGAGACACAGAGGCCTGCCGCCTGGAGGAAGCCCGCGCCCTAGATGGGGTAAGTGCGGGGACCGATTGACCGACTGGGGGGCGGTATGGGAGACCAGACCAACCGCCGCAGGGGGTTGGCGGCAGACGGATTGACGTCTCCCCCCCTCCAAAATATACCACCAGCCGTCACTGCTGTATGTCCTATATATACTGTTGGCACTATATAAATTCTGTGTATTAATATTAATAATAATAATAATAATAATAATATATTTCTTCTTATACCCTAGAAAAAAAACTTTAGTGTATTTTTACTGAGATTGCTGCAATAATACTGTGTGACATAAAAATTTTAACTATTTTCCAGGGTGTCTGCTGTCAGAAAATGTCATCAGATTTTGAGGGTTCTAAGTAATCTTCAGCCCTAAAATGTCAGTGCAAAAAGGAAAGAAAAACTCTGTCAGTGAAGCGGAGTTAAAGCCCAAACCCAAATCCAATAATGTAATATATTGCAGCTTACCAGTCCTTAGATGTGCATTGCATTGGGGTTTTTTTCCTTTATTTTGTTTGTCTGTCCTAAGGTGACAACGCTCACTCACTGCACTGTATCAGGACAACAGAAACAGGAAAGGGCTACAGAACATCTCCCCCTTTCCTCTTCTCCATACAATGGGGGGATGTTTGTAGTCTTCAGGGAGAATAGAGAAAAATGATAACTGATAACAGCACAGGCAGAGAAAGCACAGGAAATTAGAACAGACATAACAAAATGCCTTCAGATATACACTGTATGCAGAATTATTAGGCAAATGAGTATTTTGACCACATCATCCTCTTTATGCATGTTGTCTTACTCCAAGCTGTATAGGCTCGAAAGCCTACTACCAGTTGTACGTATTTCTCCTACTACACCAGTTTTATGAGTAAACGGATTATTAAGACGTATGTCACATATAGACTTCCGTAAAACAATACAGACAAGATTAAAGGACACGAAAGAGACGGACACGACAATAGTCAATAGTAAAAAGAGATAAGAGGGACTTCTGATGTTTGTAGGGGGGTAACATACCTCTTCTCCTTTCCCCCTCTACAAGACATCGGGAAAGGACAAAGACAACAGGACTATGTCACGTCACTCACTCGCAACAGTGGAATCCTGTCTGTTTGTTTTATTTCCTTTTTTTGGGGTTACGTTACGT
>BLSH010316550.1:816486-843581 GCA_018402905.1 Glandirana rugosa
TTTTATTGGTGAAGTCGGGGCCTTCCTAAAGGTCGAAATCCTGGCCTCGGGAAAAACGCTAAGCCGTGACGCAGCGAAATTGACTTTTAACACGCCAGCATGGGTACAATGTCGCACGACCGCACAATTTTCAGTTAAAGCGACGCAGTGCCGAATCGCAAAAAGGGCTCCGGTCCTAAAGCTGGAAATCCTTCCGGGGCTGAAGTGGTTATTTTTCAAAATTAATTAATTCAGACGAATCCGAATTTACGTTATTTCGAATTCGGTAATTCAAAAATTGGAGAATCCGAAATTTGATGATCAGAAAAGCCAACATCTGAAAAAAACAGAAATTCGAAAATCAGACAATTTGAAATAACTAACGAATAAATAACTATTAAATTATAGGTATTGGAATTTCCTTTCAGGTTTGGCTATTAGTGAACGCAACGAAAGCAAATTTATCCAAAGTTATGAATTATCCGAAATAACGAATGCCGCATCTAAACAAATGGAATGTAACAAATTAATGATAAAACATTTTTATTATTAATTTGTTATGTTCCTTTAGTTTAGATGCGGCATTCATTATTTTGGATAATTCATAACTTCAGATAAATTCGTATTCGTTACATTCACTAACAGCCAAATTTGAAAGTAAATTCCAATACCCATAAATTTAATAGCTATTTATTCGTTAGTTATTATTTCAAACTTTCTTATTTTAGAATTGTTGGATTTTCGAATTACAGATTCTTCAAAATTCCAAATATTGGCATTTTCGTTTTACAAATTTTTAAATATCGACATTACCGAATTCTCTAATGACCTCATTTTGAATACCGAAAAAACAAACGAAACGAACAAATTTTTCAGCCGTGCACATGTCTATTATTTAACATAGTTTCCAATGGGACATGTTCACATCTATGCTTTTTTTTCAGCTGCTGCATTATTGGAAGGGGTCAGGAACTTCTTTAAAGTGGAGTTTCACCCTAAAGTGGAACTTTCGCTTTAATGGAAGGTGACCCCCACAATTGGCATGTCTTTTTTTGGGGGGTGATCAGGGACCCTATTTTCACAGGGTCCCAGGTCCACTTCCTCCCCTGGCACCGCAGCTCAGGTAAGGAAGTCCACCTTCCCCTCTCCCTCTCGGCGATCTTCTGGGACACATCACAGGTCACAGAAGATACGCCGGCCAGTCACAAGGCGCAGTGCGCGGCCGGCTTTGAAGCCAAAGCCGGGTGCCCACAGTTATGCCAGCGTCGGCGAGGGGAGGGGCGAAGAGCGAGCCCTCCGGCGACCGCATCGCTGGAGCCAGGGACGGGTAAGTGTCTGATTGTTAAAAGTCAGCAGCTACACTTTTTGTAGTTGCTGACTTTTACATGGGTGGAACTCCACTTTAAATGTAAAACAGTGCTTTATTTGGTTCGATAGACTTCAATAGAGAAGCATGTAGTGCATTTTTGAAGCAATTCTGCTGCAATTGGTTAAAAAAAAAAATGCAAAACACATAATGCGTCAAACACGTGCAAAACGCACTGCAGAAACGGATCCAAAGCAAACTGCATCAATGTGAACCAGGCCAAAGTCCTATGGGACTCTTCGCTCCACTGTGTTGCAGGGGCAGTGCATTTTGAAAAGTCCTGCATCATTGGTGTACTTTACAAAACTGCACCTCCCCATTGAGAAGAATGGAAAATATGTGTAAAAAAAAAAAAAAAGGAAGCACTACAGTTGTGCTTTTGAGTCACATGTCCATGTTTCACAGATGCATGTTGGGAGTCAGGCACCCAGAAATGCATTTTTAATGCACTTTTTTTCAACAAAGCAGCGTGAACGCCCCCTTCTACAGAGATGGGGCAGGAAAGTGTTCAATTAGAACTGACAAGCACTTTAATGGAAAAGGGACATTTTTAAAACCAGACCAGCCACAGAGAAAGCCAAGTCATAAAAGATCATCAGCTCTTTGATCACGCAAGGCAACAGGAGTTTAAATAGAATTCCAACTAGATGGACAAGTTTAATGCCTCGTACACACGGTTCGACGTTCGTGTCGAATTGTATGTTGGCTGTTGTATGCAGCATACTGACTGCACTACGCGATCGTACGTCTGGGGAAAGAACATTCAGGTGCATGTAATTAGCATCCGGCCATTCCTGACTTTGGAGCATGCGTGTTTTGCACAATACAACTTTGTTGTACCAACTGCTCTGTACACACGATACAACGGTTGTATGCAAGCTTGTTGGTACGACCAAGTTTTCTAGTCTGCTCATACAACTCCCTTGTACGACTGTCGTATGTTCAAATCGCGCATATGATAGATTTCGCATACTACGGTCGTGAGTACGACCTGTTGTATGCGATCGTCGAACCGTGTGTACGGGGCTTAAGAGTAATGCCTCGTATACAACAGGTCGTATGAATGACCGTTGTATGCAAAATCGATCGTTAGTACACACGATTAGAACAGTCAACGTACGAAGGTCGTACAACAGGTTGTATGAGCAAACTAGAAAACTTGGTAGTACCAACAAGCGGTCTTACGACCGTCATAGTGTGTACAGAGAAGTTGGTCCAACAAGTTGTATTGTGCAAAACACGCATACTCAGAAGTCAGGAACAGCCGGACACTAATTACATGCACCTGAACTTTCTCTTTATACGTTCATAATACGACACTACATTCAGCTTGGTCGTACGATCAAGTAGTGCAGTCAGTATGCTAGATACAACAGCCAAGACACAATTTGGTCCTTTCAGTCCTACGACCATCAAACCGTGTGTACGAGGCTTTAGAGCCTTTTCACACCGGGGCGCTTTACAGGCCTTATTTAGCCCAAAATAGCGCACCTCTAAAATTCCTGTTAATGCCCCCCAATGTGAAAGCCCAAGTCAGAGGCATAACTAGAACCTTCAGGGCCCTGCTGCAAGAAATTATGAAGGACCCCCCCTGGCCAGGACCCTTCCCTCTTTTCCCCACTGATCCTGGGGCCCTTTACTCCCATTGCGGGTCCCTTTAGTACAGTCCCAACGAATAGCTGTGCACAGAGCCTCCCATTCATTCAGAAATGGAAGTATAGTAAAAACAGTTCACTATGCATCAGTTATGAATGAACCAATTGGTACCAATCACTGGCTCTGTTCATTCAGAAAAGGAAGGAGCCGGTAAAGGACAAATTTACCGACCCGTTCCCATCTCTCCATCATGACACATCTTCTACAGCAGCTGGCAAGAGAGGAGGGGGAAGACAGCAGCTCTGTGGGGGACCAGGGAAGCACACAGGGACCCTGGGAACAGCAAGAGACAAGTAAACTGGATAGGAGGGATGGGGGGGGTAGCATAAAGAGGAACCAATCTCCTCCATTAGGCGGACAATGGGGGAGATTGGTTCTTCTAAATGCCACCCCCACCATCCCTCCTATCCAGATGTACAAGGGAGGCACACAGGCCCCCTGGAGCATGGGGCCCGGTTGCAATTGCATCCCCTGTAATTACGCCCCTGGCCCAAGTGCTTTTACACTGGGGCGGTGCACTTGCAGGAGAGGAAAAAAAATCTCCTGCAGGCAGCATTTTTGGAGCAGTGCAGGAGCGATGTATACACTGCTCCTGCCCATTGAAACGAATGGGCAGCGCTTCCGAAGCAGCTGTACACCGCACCAGGAGTGTGTCATGCGCTGGCACTTTTAACTCCTTAGGTGTTAAAAGCGCCCATATAGCAAAACTATCAGCATTTTACCACTGACATTCAGGCGGCCTCAGTGTAAAAGTGCCCTTAGGGTCCCTTCACATGGGCAGCCTGATCAGGTCCGCCTGTTAGTTTTTCCAGTGGACCTAGTCGGACCCTCCATTCACCTCTATGGAGCGGCGGATGTAAACGGCGACATGTCTGCTGACAGCCACCGCTATCCGATCGTGACCCTATTTTCCTATCCGTCTGGAGGATGGGACCGGATAAGATTGGGTGAAAATTGGACAGACTGTCCGTTTTCACCCGATTTCCCCATAGGGGAGAGCAGGACTGTGTCCATCCCCTGCACAGCGAGTGATCCCCCACTGAGCAAAGCAGGGGCCGCCAGGCAGACCACCCGTGTGAAAGAACCCTTATCTGGAAGAATTTACTATGAAGCACTTGATAGGCATCAGGTTCATTCATACACAGCATGAAGATGGTTGACAACATCTTTGAGCCACATGACAAAGACCTCTGGAATGTGATCCACCACAGATCTTTTTCAGATTGGAAATGCAATTTAAAAAGGATAAGTTCACATTTTAGAAAAAAAAAAATCAATGCACTTTTTGAGCTTGTAAAGCATTGCACCAGCAATCCACAGATCACCAATTCCATGCAGATCTGCTAGTGTATCTGTAAGCCCGTACAGGTAAGCAGATACAATCTGACAGTTAGAATTCATGAACTACCACAGGGCTCCACAGCACCGGGGTAGTTCACCAAGAACTAGACAGTCGCAAAGGATGTTGGGGATTGTTGTTCATTCATACATAGAGTTGTGTGAATGAAGCGCCCATGGGGGCAGAGCCCCGCACAGCCATACCATTTTCAAAATGCGACAGCTAGTACAGGGAACTTCTCCCCATACTGCTGTCAATGTAACAAGTTCCCAAAGGTGAAGTTATCATTTAAGCCCCTTCCACGCTTTCCAGGAAGACAGAAGCACATAAAACTATTACCCATTACATCCCATGTAACTACCCACACTGCAGGTGTGCTTACATCTTTGGTGCAGGTTTTTAAAAGCAACACAAAAAAAGTCACCTTCCGTTGTAAGTCAGAACACATCAGTGTGAAAAAGGCCTTTAGGCTGTACAAAAGCACACCAGAGTAAAAGGGTTCTTGAAGTAAAGCTAAATGCAATTTTTTTTTTCAGGTTTAGGATAAAATAGAAACCGATTCGAACACCTGTCAGTTTTTATTGCCATCTGCAGCCATTACAGATTCACCCTGTTTACCATCACCGAGCCTTAACCAGTGGCTTTACTTTAACCACTTCAGCTCCAGACGATTTACCAGGCCATTTTTGCAATACGGAATTCATTACTTTAACTGGCAATTGCACGGTCGTGCAATGATGTACCCAAATAAATAAAAAATTCATGCAGCTGGCATCCTGAAGGGGCTGGTGTGAATGGGGGCGATTGTGGCAGCCATGGATAGATTCACACTATGCATAGAAGAGGGTGGTGAGAATAGAGGGGGCAGCGCCCATAATAGACAGGCCACCCCGTTTCAGCTGACAGTGCATGCAATTTGTCCATTTTACTTCGAGAAGGTTAGCTTGCTTGGTTGATGCACAATCCTCCTTTATTAGGACTGGCCATGGTGGAGTAGCAAAGTCTGACTAGGCCCAGTTTAGTCACTCAGGCTACCAAAGTGCACCTAGATATGAAAATATTTGCTCCGGCATGAGCACACACCACCTAGGACCCAGGGATGGCAAACCTTGGCACCCCAGATGTTTTGAAACTACATTTCCCATGATGCTTATGCACTCTGCAGTGTAGATGAGCATCATGGGAAATTTAGTTCCAACACATCTGGGGTGCCAATTTTCCCAATCACTGACCTAGGCCATAGCATGCTGAAAATAAAAGGGGATTATCTGAATGGATTTGGGTCTAAACAACATTTCAATTTTTAGCTGCTGTTATGTCAGGCAGAAAACTGCACTTTTTGAAGCAGTTTTTAAAAAACTGGTAGTGTCAAACCTTATAGGTGAAGCATTAAAAAACCTATGGATGTTCAATACCCATGTTTTAAGCGTTTATTACCTCAATACTTCATATTCCTGATATGTGCCTGCTGTACCATGTATGAGTCTCCTGTTTGCTTTGTATTCCTTCCTTTACATGAAATCCCTGGGGTTCCTGCAAGTCCCTCTGCTTTCCTAATAAAAACTGACAACACTAAGCAGGAGAACATACGCAGTCAATTCTCTAGCTGTGCTGGAAACTCCATGTACTCTCCTCCAATGATCAGACTTGTCCTGACACCCCCACTGCACAGCCATTCACAAGGAAGCTTAGTGTGCTGCTGTTTCTCAAGGTGATAGTTTACAGTTTAAAGCCTCTTACACAAAATAAGAATATCAGACAAATTACAGTATTTGCATGCTAGTCAAAAAATCATAGGTTACTAAAGAACAAAAAACGTTTCGTACAACAGAATACAACCTTGAAGTGATGTAATGTATTCTCATTTCTGAGTAGGCACAGTCTTGGTCACCAGTTTTTTTTTTTTTACACAAATACTATCCTAATTACAAAAAAATAGTTTGGTCTGTTGTCATACAAGTAAAATGTTCCATGCTTTTTCCTTTGAATTTTTTTTTTTTATTAACTGTCATGATCGGCTTTTGAAAGCTGTGTACTAAATGATCAGATTATCAGACAATAGCTGTCAAAGCGGTATTTTTCATCTGATTCTCATTGTGTGTTCTAGGCATAACTAGGATTGATTAGTAGAGAAAAAAAAAAGGGGGGGTTTGGTCTACTGATTGCTCTCTGCTTGTAACAGACCTCCATCCCTGAAACAATATTGTAGAAAAAAGGAAAAAGCACCCCCTGGGACTTTAAGATGAGGTCTTTATAAGGTCAACACATAAGAGTAAGGGAGTAATGCATAGGATTGATTATATAAATCACAAAGGTTCTTCGATTGGCCATGAATGCAACCACTGGTCACAATCGAGTTATACAGCAACTTTGGTAGAAGAGCAGAACCCTGAATAATAAAAAGTCAAGACAACTCTGAAAGGTGAAAACCTCAGTCTTTAATATCTTTGACAGAATATTTAGGAGGTGGCAGGAACAGCAGCAGCCTGGGTCCTCTGCACAGACACTCTGGTGTGAGTCTTTGCAAGATGGTCAGTGTACTCCTAAAGAAAAGAAAAAATACAAATGAATGCACAATTCTTTCTATCCAACCTAGGTGGTGAGCTTCACTTCACATTCATTCCAGTAAATCACATGCATAATCTGTAATGGCATATAAAAGCTACTATTGAAACCTGAAAAATTCTGGATGACTTGCTAGCTTCCCCACTGAAGTCCACACAGGTGGACGCAACACGCAAGTTAAGCAACTGACGCTATCCAGGAAATATTCCTAACCAGACTGCTTTTTTTTACAGCACACTAGATGGCGTGTTTTTGGTTTAATATGGCCAGTATTACATGTGAACATCCTATGCAGGAGAGATCCTAGAAAGCTATAAGGATATCCATCCAGCCACACAGATCTCCACCTATCCCTCAAGGGGAGCTGCATGCTTTGACTCTGGTAAAAAGAGGAGTCATAGCTGGAGTTGAGCTGCTAGATAGCACTGGTGGTAATTGCACAAGCACCTGCTTTTGATTGTGATTACTGCACACAGGTGGTGGCCAGAATATTCGATTTAAGGATTTGTTTTTTTCCCATAGTTTAAAAACTTTCACATTTCTGGGAAGAAGTGAATTTTGTTGATATACTTGAATATTAAGGCTTCATGCACACGGGACGCTTTTTTAACCTCCCCTGAACAATTTTTTTTTGACTCTAGAAGCCAGCGTCAAACACTTTTTGCATGCCACGTCTAGGAGAGTTTTTAAATTTTTTTTTAAATGGAAATGCCTGTAAACGAAACGCTCCTAGACGCGAGTTACCGTGTTTAACATCTGAACCCATTTTTTGGCGTTCAGAAAAAAGCCTTAAACGTGACTGCCTGAAAACGACTCTAAATGAGTCTGTAAATGTACAGAAGAGAACATTAAATGAGTTCAGGGGCAGCTGGTAAAAACATCCAAATGCCCCTGAATGTCCGTTTATCAGCCTCAGTGTGCATGAGGACAAAGACGTTTTGGTACACCTAGTGTTCTATTATATTACTTTGCTGATTACACTGTACTATTTATCCTGACTTACTAGCTTCAACACCAAGATCTGCAACTATGCAGCCCATAAAATCAGATAGCTCCGTAGTTTTGTATAATCTTTACCTGGTATGGGGACTTGGTGAAGATAGTTTCCTTCCAGAGATCAGGAGTCAGATAGCTGTAAGTCTTTGAGATGGCATCAAAAGTGGCTTTAGCTGCATTATGTGGAGAGAAAATAAAAAAAAAAAAGTTTTATTTGCAGAATTTATAGAATACACATATTTCAGAAAACTAGCCCCAAATATTAACCAGTCTAAGGTGTAAAGGTAATTTGATTCTTCCAAAAAGGCAAAATATATATATATACACACACACACACATCTCTTTCCATCTAAAATATGCACTTTAACTACTTCCTGACCATGCTTTAACCAAAAGCCAGCTACAGAAGAGTCAACCAATTCTGGAGGGTGTCCATGGATGTCCTCCCAAAACCCCACCCCCCACTCGACCCCCTGGGGCACACTGACCACTGTGTCCTTTAGACACAGCAGATCACAGTAAAGGGCCAATCACAGCAGCCCTTTACTATGTGATTAGCTGTGTCCAATCACTTGTCGGTTATCGGCAAAGTAGTGCCATTAACAAGGCAAGCCTGTTAGCACATTTACACAGATAATCAGGGCACTGCTCATGGGTGCCATCCCCGTCAGTGAAGAAAAATTACTCATTTGCTAAATTTTATTAACAAAAAACCTTTTCAAAATTTTCAGCCTATTTTCATTTGTTTAGCAAAATATAAAGACCCCAGTGGTGAATAAATACCACTAAAAGCAGCACCCTAAAATCGGGTGGAACATGCAGCATGTTCCCAAAAGGTGAACTTTATCCTTTAACATAGCCTTACAGTTTTTAAAAGCCTCATTTCTATGTATACAGTTGGGTGGACATATCCTCTTATTCACTGAAGTTTAGATAAAATGGTTTTAGAAGTTTTAACTTTTCACAACTCATTGGGTTATTTTTGCTGCAGGTGACTTCCTGCAGGGGAATTTTCACTTCTTGCCCTGGAGTCACAAAAAGAAGAAATCTTGCCAAATATGAATTAAATTCTCAGTGTTATTGTACAACCCGATGTCCATTGGAAGATTTCCTCACCTCTAGCTCTGGTCTCACCTCAAATTTCTGAATTTCCTGCAAGGACGTCTGTCCATTGCACATTTACTGGTCACTGACTAGGAAAGGGTGACTGAGCCACCCAAGTAGTTTGGGAAGGACTCATTTTTATAAAACCCTTTAGATTTTTTTTTTTTTTTTATCCTGCCACCACTGTGTCAATGTATAGTAGGGATGTGCGTTTTGTTTAATAGGCCGCTCACTCAGAGACCAAAATTAAATGGAGCCTCAGTTTCCACACCATCTACATGAGGTTTGTATTAGTTCTCTTGAACAGAAACTGGGACCAAATGGGAATGGTTCAGAGCTGCTGGAAGAATAAAAAACCTTTTGTAGAAGATAAGTCCTTTGCTCAAAAAACGTGGAAAAAAAAATTTAAAATTTCTTAGAAAAATTAGTCTGTAAATAAATGTACATCCTAAGCATGCTGGGTACAATGTAGCTCCTGGGCATCCAATGACTGACCAGGATCACTATAGGCCCTTAAAGCTGAGGTCACAATAGTTTGGACCAAGCTGTCCCAAAATATATGCTTTACCAAGTGCAGCAGTGTCTAAGCACTGTATGTACTGCATGCAACTTCAGCCAAATACAAAATACAGTGCAGGGTGATGGCTGTGAGACTGACTTCCCGTCTCACACCCAGAACAAAAAGGTGTCTCAGGCAACTTTGTATTCTGTGAATGAATACAAAGCTTCTTTTGATTGGCTGAGTGGGAGTGGTGGGCTGACATCTCAGACCGGGCCAGAGGAAGCTTTATACTCAAAAAATACAAAGCTACATATGAATGGCTGAGTGCCTCTCAGCCAAACTTTTGTTCCAGTCGTGAGACGGGAAGCCAGAACCCAGCACTTTGTACTGTACAATTGTATATATGTCAAAGGTTCAAATTGTTTAGCTTAGAGATGGCCTTGGTGACCAAAATCACCTGCAGATTACTTACCAAAGTTGCCTAGAGTGGCAGTGCAGCCTCTAGCCGAGGTGTAGCAATCATCAATACCAGCCATCATCAGCAGCTTCTTGGGGACAGGAGCTGAGACAATGCCAGTACCTCTGGGAGCCGGGATCAGACGTACCAGTACAGAACCACAACGACCGGTCACCTGCAAAAAGACGCAAAGACTTATTTGTAGGAGGTTATTCAGCAATTACATACTTGAAAGGACTGAAAACTTTGCTAGATCAATAAAGCACACAACCACACTGAACTAGCACTTTAAACACCACTAACAAATCATGATCATATGTTGAGCTTAATAACAGGAACAGGTAGACCACTTAAGAGGAAAACCTGCCGTGCATACAAAGTTCATTTGCTGTGTCTCTCTTGTAACGACAATCACACAACTCCGAAACGTGTAACTGAGCAGAGCTGAGAGACCTCCATCACTGTACAATAAAGACATTAGGGACATTACCTTGCAGGGCACAGTGTGTGGCTTGCCGATCTTGTTACCCCAGTAGCCTCTGCGGACTGGTACAATGGACAGTTTAGCCAGAATGATGGCACCACGGATAGCAGTGGCAACTTCCTTGGAGCATTTCACACCCAGACCAACATGGCCGTTGTAGTCTCCAATGGCCACAAAAGCCTGAAAATCAAAATATAAAATTTATATTCTCTGCCATTCAACTTCTCCCACAGGAGCCTACACCAACATTCAACAAATGGTATCACATGTGATGTATTGTAGTCATCTTGCAAACCTTGCCTGTTAGTGGGTCCTAAGGACAGGAGTTGAGAACCACTGCTCTAAAGTAACAGATTAATTTTCCTCATTCTTCAAGTTTGGATAATCACGCTAACTGGTCTGTTAAAGCAAAGTTCCGCCCCCCACCAAAAAATGTCAGCAGCTACAAATACGGTTCGCTGCTGACTTATTAGGGCACTTACCTGTCCAGGGCTTCCACGATGCTGACACCCCAAGCAATTTTTCAATCGTCTCGGGTGCAGCTGTTTCCATTCCTTTGCAGGGAAACCTTGCAGCTTCACAATTGGTTCCCTACTATGCATGTGCACTGCACTTCGTGGATGTTTTGGGGGGGGGGGGTGGAGGCGCAGCTGAACTTCCAGGGGACCTTGCCGCGGTGAGATCACCTAGAAGCGGGGTCGGGTACCTGTCAAACTAGTACCTGCACCCTTTGGAAAGGTGAAATGTGGCAGCGGGGGTGGGGGGCACAAAGCAAACAGAATTCTGCTTTAACACTAGCACCAGTTCAATGTAAGAAAGTTCTTGTTGCCCAAAGCCTTTTCTTTACTGTACTGGAAAGAAGCCTTAAGGTGACTGGAGGTTACCAACAATTCCCTACTAAATGCACTGCACTTAGCTAAGGAGCAAGCTCTGAGCACCAAACCTACCTTGAACCTTGTCCGCTGTCCGGCACGGGTCTGTTTCTGCACAGGCATAATCTTCAAGACCTCATCTTTCAGAGAGGAACCCAGGAAGAAGTCGATGATCTCAGACTCCTACAGGAAGAAAGAATCTTTATATCAAAGGAGAAAATAATAGACTATGTTCCAACAGATCTAAAGACCTTTGTCCATTTTTTTTTTTTTAGGTAAAAACAGTTCCAAGATTTCAAGCTTCCTCCAATTGCCTCGTTACTATTCAAACCCCCTAGAATCAATGTTGGATTACCAAAAAATCGTGTTGAGCAGGGTTTCTCAACCCTGTCCTCAACTGTACCCCCAACAGGCCATGTTTTGGGAATTTCTCTTAGATAAAATAGCTGTCCAAAATATAAAGCTATTGACTAATTTAAAGCACCTGTGCAAGATAAAGGAAAACCTGCAAACATGGCCTGTTGGGGGTACTTGAGGACAGGGTTGAGAATTACTGATGTAGAGCATCAGAACTCAAAGATTTGAATACATCTCCCTGGTCATTAATACAAAGCATTTGAGTGTTAACTATTAGGAAAGTAGAAATGGGAGACCCAGCGATGGAAGCTCCCATTGTTCCCATGTTACAGTTCTCAGGCCCGGTGACCATGCATTTCATAAAATACTATGCGCAGCTAGCAGAATAAGGACCAGTAGAAGCAATGTCATGTCCTCCATAATTGGAAGTACCTGGTTCTAGAGGAAGGTAGATAATATCCTGTGGGGTGTGGAAGCAATTAGGAAGCTGTACAGCTGTCCAATCACTTTCATATTTACACACTTTACAGCTTTGGGTGCAAGTAACCCCTCTCCCACCCTGCTGCTGCCCATGTATGGGATACATCAGTAGCAGCAAAAAAGGTTAAAGAAAACAGACGTTTTGGAGTGTTTGAGGGTTAAAACCCAAATCGTTTTTTTACCATCTGTGTCCCATTGGGGGAGACTTTCCTTCACTTCCTGTCCCATAGACAAAACAGGAAGTGGAAATCCCTGGTTGTCAGACCAGTGAAAGGTTTTCCCCTCTATTGTTCTGGTGGTGACTCAAAATGTGACTTTTCATCACTCAATGATAACCGTCACCAGGATAGAGCGCAAATTCTCCTAAATGGGAACAGACTGCAATAAAAACCCAACAGATGTTTTAATCCCTCCCCACTCAAAAGCTTTGCCGTTGGTTATACCTGAAGTACTGGACATTAGGATATAAGCTGAACTGATGTGAATGATAGTCACTGATGTGAAGGCATTTTGTGTCCAACACATTGGGGTTGGTTTACTAAAACTGGAGTGCAAAATCTGGTGCAGCTCTGCATAGAAAACAATTGGCTTCCAGGCTTTATTGTCAAAGCTTAATTGAACAAGCGGATGTTAGAAGCCGATTGGCTACCATGCACAGCTGCCCCAGATTTTGCACTCTCCAGTTTTCGTAAATCAACCCCAGGCTATACTTCCCTATTTTGTACAATGTGATTGCACAGAGCAGCCTTGAACCTCCTGGAGCCCCCCATGGGCGCTGTCTGCTGCTCATTTTCTGTGCACCACCATAGGAAGCCACTTCCTATGGGGGGCACACCTGCAGGCTCGTTCCCGAGCCGGGCTGTGTCTATAGCACGGCACGGCTCAGCCCTGCCCCTGCTCACTCCCAAGATTTGATTGGCAAAAGCAGGAGACAATGGCTGCTGCCTCTGAGCAGAGGGGAGCTGCTGCAGATGGGCACAGTGCTGGATCGACAAAGGCTAATACTAAGTCAAGTGGGTGAAGGCACAATACAAAATACGTGGACATTTACCTTAAAGGGATATTAACCTCAACGCCAGCACCTCCTTTAAGAGGTTTATGACGCTGGGAGGCAGGGCTTAAGAGCATGCGACTGCTGTGATTGGCTGTCACTTGATCCGAAAACGCCCAATTGCAAGCAGCATTTGGGGGCTTTCGGTTTAGTCGCCAGTAACTGTTGGGAGCACGTGCCACGCGCTCTTGGCACAGCTGTATGGACAATTTATCCAGCCCCTCGGCGCCTGGTCCTTGGGTCCCTTGCCGGTATGCTTGGCCCTTCCCTCCTGCTGAGTGCCCTCAGAGCAAGCAGCTTGCAATGGGGACACCGGAGCAGGCTTATTCCCGAGCTGCTGCTCTGCAAATCCAGTTACACAGCTGCAGCTCATTCCTGCCCCCTCTACCCATTGGCTCACAGCCAATGAGGGAGAGTCCAATGGGATTCGGGTAAGTACTTGGGAGCTACTACATAGGTTTTTTACCTTCATGCATATAAAGAACCTTGAGCCTTAACCACTTTAATGCAGGGAATGCCTTTAGAACCATTTCAACTAAACACAAACTAGAACCTTTACCTTAATAGGCAGGGAGAAGAGGTAGATCTCCTCCAGGGACTTGATCTTCATGTCTTTGACCAGACGGCCAAGTTTTGTAACGGGAACCCACTGCACAACAAAAGACAGTTAAGATACAATAACCAATGTACCCCCCCAAAATAAGTCAACTGCTACCAGATCTCTACTCACTTCCTTGTCGTCTGCCTTTCCACGGGCCCCACGTCCTCTCCCACGGCCCCTGCCTCTTCCACGGCCACGACCCCGGCCTCCACTGCCGAAGCCCCCCCGGAAACCCCCCCTGTTACCACCGGCGTCGTCCGCCATTTGCTGCAATAAAAAGGGACAATGTCAAGAGATTATTGCCTGAGTTCTAGTTCATTCCAACCCCTCAATTCTGCTGAACATCTTTTGGATAGAGCAAGGAAGGTTCACAACCTATGAGGTTGTACATGAGGTTGAACCTATGAGGTTGTACATTTTGTAGTTTGAGGAAGGGTTTGAGTTTGACTTTTGCTCACCATGCTTTCCTGTGCTGGTGACACCCTCCTACCCCAAATTCCTGTACTGGTGTCACAGGGACAGACAGTAAATCTCCCCATTTGCGGGGTCTCAAACAAGTTCTTAAAGGAGGAACTTTCACCATTTTGTCCTTCCTGTTACACATCTACAAAGTATTTGCATGTTTTCTGACCTGTATTTAGTTTAATATGGCTGCTCCACCCTCACCCAGGAGAGAGCGACATCCCTTCTGCGGCCTCCCCAAGTCACATCTCTGGAGGCTACAGGTCGGTAAAGCTACATTCACTCCAGTGATCTCACAGGCTGTTTGTGGTTTACGCATCTTAGGAGCAATGCGCCATACAGTAGCAGGATCACACATTTTGGGCCCCATAGACTAAGGCATAATAGGAGCGCCTGAAAAAGAGTACCTGTCACCTGCCCAATGCCATCACATGGGGATTTGGTAATTAAAGTTAACCACAACCCCTGTCATCAGAGTAAGAATTCTAGCACCAGAGCGCAGATAACTAAATCAAGGTTTCTCAACCAGGGTTCCATGGAATTTTAGGGTTCCTTGAGCATTGAGCATGTTAGGCCTCTCAAGTTCCCATTGATCTTTTTAGTGATCTGTAAAGGGGTAATTCTTCCCAATGACCACAAGTGTAAGGAGCATTCTTCCCATTGACCATCACACTAATGTATCATGAGATGTAGCTTTTTTTTAGCAGGGGTTCCCTGAAACCGGAAAGATTTCCAGGGTTCCTCTGTGTTGAAGGTTGAGAAAAGTTGGACTAAACTGATGAGCAGGAAAGGCTTTTAAAGCGTCACCTATGGAGATTTTGGGGTATCAGGGTTTTTTCACGAAATCACAGGAGCGGAGCATGCAATTTTAAGACATTGCATGTTGAGGATCCATTAACGTGACAACCCTACTAGCTCAGCAGGGATTGATCCGCTGATCCGGCAGATGACCGGTCCGTCTCCACTCACTGTGCCTAAATGGATCTGTCAGAGCCCCACTCTCCTCTATGGGGATTGGATGAAAACCCATCTGTTCATTTTCATCAGATCCGTCAGATGGATAATAGGGTTTCCATCCGTCTGGATTTAGCAGAGCGGAGCGGATCGGGTGTCAGTGGACAAGTCACCGCTGACATCCGTCGTTCGAGGTGCATGGAGCGGCTGTTTAGGTCCGCCTGAAAAACAGAGGCACCTGAACAGTCCACATGTGTGAAATATCCCTTATATTCTGCTCATACTAAGATTATATTTTTTCTCCCTCAAAATACCAGTTTGATAATCAGCTGCATAATTATCATGCAACATAAAAAAAAAAAAAAATAATGCAACAACCACCATTTTATTCTATTCTTACATAAAACTTTCTTGGGCTTTCAGGCCGGGGCTGCAGCTGAGACTCACAACAGGGGGTTTGGTGCGTTGCTGTTCTCTGTTCCCAGTGCAAATCAGGTCCAATTTTTTTTTGCCTGAATTTGGACCTGAAACTGAGCCAAGGACCCCTTTTTCCAATGCGGACCGTGGCCGCCCCAGAGAGGTGACCCGGATCCATTGAGAGACGGTTAATCTCCTGTCATATGAGAGGGGAAACCCACACCAGTGTGACCCCAGGCCTTCTAGTAACATGGAGCCTAAGAATGCTGATTTTTGTGTTACAGAGGTGAAGAACAAAATAAAAACATTCAAGATCATACAATTGGTGTAGCGGTGATCATACACCGTGCAATAAACTGAATGATTTAAGCGGAGTTCCACCTTATTAAAAGTCAGCAGCTACAGAAAGTGACTGCCAACGTAATAATCGGTCACTTGCCTTTCCCTCGCTGCGCTCTTCTCCCCCTCCTCCGTGTGGTCACCCAGCTTTGGGGGCCAAGACCGGGCGCTGCACTAGGCAGGCACTTGTCATGCTGTGAATGGCCGGTGCATCTCCTGGGAATTGTGATGTCCCAGAGGATCGCCGGGGGCCATCCTTGCAGCTCCGCAGAGCCACAACAAGAAACACCGCCGCAGCAGGGTTCTCCCCCCCCCCATCCCTTTATTCCAGGACACATATGAATTACACAGCTTCTGGGGCTAATTTAATGCAGATGAGGCACCAAGTGAGTTTAATTCCCACCTTAATCAGCCACAGGACCTGTGTAATTAATGTGTCCTGGATTAAAGGGATGAGGTGGCAACCCTACCCCCAATCTGTGGCTCAGCAGCACCAATTTCATCTTACACCATGGATTTGGGCAATCGGTCAGCTCGCTCCCCCTTAGAGGCAAGGATGGGGGGGGGGTGGATTTTTGGGTGATTGGCCATTCAATAATCCAACAGCTAAGCAGCCCCTTCTGCTGGCTGGCAGTGTAGATGGGGCAATGATCAGCCAGCTCTGTACATTGCCATCCCCTTCTCTATAGGAGAACACAGGGCGGCGGCCCGGTCACCCCATCTATATGACAAATACAGCCGCCATGTGCTCCCCAGCCTCCCCTCCACCCAGCACAGCCCCCCGGCGTCCTTCCCAGCCAGCGACACCCCGAGGATGTCCCCCGATTCCTCCCCGGCCCTCCCGCCAGCGGCCGCCATCACTTACGTGATTTCAATGGATTAGAAGGCCGAAAAAGGGCGGAAGAGGATTCATATACCCGGCCAAACCTCGCGAGACTAAGAATCGGGCGGGGCGAGGAGGCGGGCGACCAATGAAGAATTGAAAGTTGAGAGCGGGCGAGGTTTGGAACCAATAGGGGATGTAAGGGGTGCGCGAGCACGGGCTCCTTGGCTATATAAGAAGGTGGCGCGGGAGCGCGCGTTCTCTTTCTTCCTAGGCGGAGGTGAGTAAAGATGGAGGGGGAAGAACTGCATGTCGCCAGGGGGAGGGGGCGGTTTTTATAACCTTTGTTATGTAGGCGCATGTGCTGTGTAGTATTAGGACTTCTCCATAATGGTAGCACAAGCTGTGGTTCCGTGCCTGGGCCCCATTCACATTTCATGTTCTGCAAATGCTGCATCACGGCGTAGGGCTGCGCCATGCATGAGAAGCGCGCTCATTAATAAGCTCGCCTCTTTCATCTTATTTTGGGGTGTGGAGTTTGGAGCGTTTTTGTTGCTCTGAACCTTTATACTGCCGGAGATATTTTTGTGTTTGCAAACCTGTTTAACCATTTCAGCTCCGGAGGATTTACCCCCCCCCCCTTCTGACCAGGACATTTATTGCGATTAGGCTCTGCGTCGCTTTAACTGACAATTGCGTGGTAATGCGACGTTGTACCCAAATAAAATGGATGTCTTATTTTTCGCCCCCACAAATAGAGCTTTCTTTTGCTGGTATTTGATCCCCTCTGCGGTTTTTATTTTGTTGCTCTATAAAGATCGACAATTTTGAAAAAAAAATTACTTTGTGCTATAGCTACATCCAGTAAAAATTAAATTTCTTCATAAATTTAGGCCTATTTATATTCTGCTACATATTTTTGGTAAAATCTTAACAAGCGTATATTGATATTGTGGCGGACAAATCAAACACTTTTTTGGGAACCAGACACACTAATGGTGATCAGTGCTAAATCTATGCACTGTCACTGTACTAATGACACTGGCTGGGAAGGGGTTAACAGGAGCGATCAAAGGGTTAACTGTGTGCCTAGGGCAGCCTTTCCAAACCCTTAACAGAGAGAAACTCTTTGAAATGATTTTCTGGTCTCAGGAAACCTCTGCAAAATATTTTTATGTCTACACCTCATGGAACATCAGTGGGAAGAGTACATTTTCCTCAGCACACCGTGGATCCTTGTCCAAAGTTTTCTTGAAAAGATCACATCACAGAGAAATGCAACGTTTCGGAGCCGCGCAGGGCCCCTTCGTCAGGCATGTGATGATGAAGGGGCCCTGCGCGGCTCCGAAACGTTGCATTTCTCTGTGATGTGATCTTTTCAATAAAGAACATTTTGGACAAGGATCCACGGTGTGCTGACGAATATATACGCTTGCATGACACCTCCAGGACCCAGCTGGATATCATTGTAGCACCCAACTACATCAGAGCCTTTTTTGCCAGGAAGGAGTGCGATAGGAAAATTGATAAAGACATCAGTGGGAAGAACGCTCCTTACACTTGGTGTCTGAGAAGAATTCCCCCTTTAGAGAGAGCAGATCAATGGTGTCAGTGGGAACTTAACAGCAAGGCAGAAATGGCTTGAGGAAGCCTAGGGATCTGTGGAACCCTGGTTGAGAACCCCTGACCTAGGGAGTGCTTATTAACTTGGGGGGGTACTTGTACTATGGGAAGACAGAGATCTGTGCTAAGCAGAAACACAAGATCACTGCCTTCCCTTGTCACAGAACGGTGCTCTGTCTTGTTTACATATCACACTGTTCTGCCTGTGCATTGAGCGATCGTTCTGGCGGACCTGCTGATTGGTTCTTGCTGTGTTGAATCACAGGGGGAGGAGGTCGCTGGCAGCGCTCATGCATGCCCCGAACCCAGAAGTGCACACAATCATTTACCTGTACGTGATTCTGCGCAGAGGAGCTGACGCCACCAGCCAAAACCCCCCCCCGATAAAATGTACGTATTTTCTGAGAGCAGACTCCATAGAGAAGAACGTAGTGGTAGTTCCAATTTTTTGTCCCGACATTACCGCAGAGGCCTTGGAGATGCAGGATTTCAGTAGAAAATACTTATTTTAGGGCACACAAACCAAATTGCCCAATTTTTTGGTAAAATATAAAAGCTGAGGTTGCACTGAATAATTAACCCAACATACCAAACTGTAAAATTTGCATGTGCCGGTGAAATGGTGACAAAGATTAAAGTACCCTATATCTTAAATAGGTGATACTTTAAAGAGGAAGTAAACCCTGATGGGGTTTACTTCCTCTATATTCACCTGCAAAGTAGAAGCATAATGGGCTACTATGCATCGCATATGTGTCACTTACTTGCAAATGACGCCTGCGATGTCCCCTATGCAGGCGGCGTCCATCTTCTGCCCCTCTTCCTTCTGGGGCCGCGATCTCCTGCTCTGTGACTGGCTGGAGTCGCGTGACGTCAATACCACATATGCGCATGGGTGCCTGCCAGTCATGGCACAGAGGCCGTTTCTTCACTGTGCATGTGTCAAAATGACGTTGGCAATGCTAGTACACTGCATATCTCCTGAACCGTGCAGGTTTGGGAGATATGCAGGGCACCTACAGGTAAGCCTTATTATAGGCCAGTGGTTCTCAACCCCTGTCCTCAGGACCCACCAACAGGCCTGATTTTATGTATTACCTTGGGGAGATGCAGACTAGAATACTGCAATCACTGAGCAGCAAATTATATCACCTGGGATGTATTTCAGTTATCCTGCAAACCTGGCCTGTTTGTGGGTCCTGAGGACAGGAGGTGAGAACTGTTCTAGGGTTACCTGTAGGTGAAAGTGGTTGTCACGGGTTGATAACCACGTTAAAAGCCCCCTATAGGTAATCAGTTTAGTGTAATGGAGGGGTTCTGGTGTTTCTCTCACTCCGGCATGAGCGTGTAACATGTATAGCAATCAACGTTTTATGCGTAGGTGTCCCAACACGTTTGTGTACATTTGGGGGCGGCTCAGATTTTTTGTGTGGGGGGGATTTTGTGTTTGGGTCTAACTTTAATTTTTTACCCTGGGTGTCTCCTCTGTACTCCACGGGGATGTACATGGCATTGCAGTACATTATCTCCCAAGTATGCTGGCCGGGGACACTTAGAGGCAGACCTGGAAGAGACGTCAAACACGCCACTTTCCGGGTCAGCAACAAGGAGGGCAGGAGAGTGGATGTGTCTGCTTTCCTTCCTCCACTCTACACCTGGTGGCACCCGCTGTCCCAGGCCTGCAGATGGGCAAGTGGATCCTGGGATGCATAGCATGGTTGGGGTTGGAAGCAATCGGGCCAGCTGCCCAAATGTTTCCAATTGTCAGGTAGGAGTCTGCTTGTCAGATTTATATACAATCCTGGTTCTGTAGCCACAGGGAATGTGTGTAACCCCCCCCCCCAAGCCCCCATACTGTTGGGTCCATACAATGTGCGAACCTGGCAATGAAAGGGTTAACTACTTGTCTGCGCTATAGCCCAAAGATAACTACAGCATGGGCTGGGTTTGCCAGTCGGGAGTACACGGACGTCCTCCCATGATCACAGTGCGGCGTGCTCTGTGATTGCTGAGTCCTTCGGACTTAGCTGATCACATCAGCCCTTTACCATGTGATCAGCCGTGTCCAATGACAGCTGATCGCAGGATGTAAACCTAAGCAGGTTATCGGCTTTTATTTCCTCAAACTGACATTGCAAGGAGAGAAGAAGTTACTGGTTTGTGTTAAAGGGACATAGGCACTGATCAGTGTCCTGATTATCTGTTCAGTGCAGCCTTGTCAGCGAAAGAGAAAAGTTAAAAATTACCTGTTTGTAAAATTTTTATAAAAAACTATGAAAAATAGTTTTTCAAAATTTTCTGTCTTACTAACAAAAGAATTTGTGTGAAAAAAAAATTAAAAAGTTCATATGGGTACAGTGTTGCGTGACCGCGCAATTGTCATTCAAAGTGTGAGAGCGCTGAAAATTGGCCTGGGCAGCAAGGAGGTGAAAGTGCCCAGTGAGTGAGTGGGTGGATGGCACTGGAAGCATAACAGGTTTTTTGCACATTGGGGAAAGCTGACAGGAACGGGTCCTTCTGAGCATTTTTCAGGAACACGCAGATGTGAATTCAGTCTCAGAGACCCAATCACCAACAAAAGTTTGCAAATTAAAACAAACATTGTAATTTCTTACTTGCAGTGCTTTTCCTTTATAAAATGTGTATTTTATTCACTTGCATCATGACTGAACTTACTAGAAGATGTTACTATTCCAGTAAGAGTCCTTCCCTCTTTGGACATCATAGTCCCCTCCTCTTCTTCTGTGAGTGTCTGTGCTGGCCCAGCTCTTCCTCTCTCCCTACATGATCTGTGTAGCGTCAGGGCGAGGAGTGAAAGGGAATAATACTATAGAGTCTGCTGACATCACATCCAAGATGGCAGCAGTCACAGGACTTTTGACTCAACCCAAAGGAGAATTTTGCCGGCAAATAACCGGTATAAAATGTTAAAGCAGTATTACAGCCAAGAAGAAACATAATATATATTGCAGCTTACTAATCCTTAGTTGTGGTGGCTGCATATGTTTTCTTTTTTAGGCTTTTCCACCTGGTGATCTGACCAGTGACACCTGTCAGAAGGTGGCTGTAGATGGCTCAATTCATCCAGTTCAGCAGGGACTTGGCCACATTTTAATTGATCTATGGATGTTCCCGTTGAAGCAGAGTCGACCTAGTGATCAACTTTTTGAATGGGAACGATGGAAAATTTGGGTTCAGTCATTGCCTGCAGCCAATCGGCTACAGTGCTGATCAGTGTGTTGAGTCCAACTGTCAGAATACAGTAGCACAGGGGGGAGGATTCCTCTATCCACACTGAATGTGTGGATGGGGGATTCTATTCATTTTTTGATCAGCTGGCGGATAAAAAAAACAACCTCTAGCCTTATGGGCGTGTCCATAGAGGAACAGCAGCATTGACAATCTGAAAAAGGGAAAATTTGTAAGAAATATATCAGAAAATTCAAATTCTCTTTACAGAAACCCATTTTTAATGCTAAATAAAACCGGTTCAACGCATCCGTTCTGAGTGGGATCTTGGAAGAGATTGAGACTAAACATGAATTTCCCTGTTGTGTATTCTACCTGGGAGAAGTAGATGTGACGTGTGATCAGAGGGACGTTGTCTGCTTTGTAGGGCATCTTTGGTTTTATATTGGTGGGATGAAATATATGGGAATGGTTTAAATGCGGCACAGAGGGAAATTGCCACTGGTCTATCCTGTAGCCAATTGGTAAGATCACTGTGCCTATATAAATATTGGAGTATCAAAGCTCATTGCCCATAACCTTGTGTGTGCGTAATGAGACCCGTACTCCTACATATCGCCATGCTTTGTCGTCGCCCCCCGGTACCACTTTAAGGCCACATACTTTTCCTTACTGGATTTCCTTTAATAAAGTGTAATTGAAAGTAAATATTTCATTTTGGATAGTGGCTTCACCCTCTGTCTTGGTAACTGTTATCGCCAAGAGTGAAAGAATCTTAAATCTTGGGTTTTCACCAGAATAGGAATAAAGGGGAAATCTTCCAATTGGGACACTAGTTTGGTGACAACCAGCAATACTCTTTTAGCCATGGGACAGGAAGTGAAGGGAAATCTCCCCAATGGGACCCAGAAGGAAAGAAGTTATAACCCTCCCTTTATTCAAAGGAAAAAATATTTTGCCTTTAGTTCTTCTTTAAATTTTAACATGGGTTGGCTTGGCTTGCACAATTCAAGGACTGAGTTGTACAGAGTTTGTGTTAATTTTTAAAATTGCATTACCCTAACAGTTCATTTGTTTTTTTTTAGGTTCTACACTGCGATTCAGGCGTCTGGAAGAAGATGCTATGGGATTTGATGAGTATGCAGACATGGTCAAGAGGCGGAGTTCTTTTAGAGCAAATGTTAGAATGGGAAATATACAATCTAAGTGACTTTGACCAAGGAGGGATTGTTAGCACGAGATGTTTGTTGCAGCATTATAGAAACTGCTGAGCTCCTGGGGTTCTAACGCAACAGTCTGAGGTTTACAGAGATGTGAGAAACAAAATAATATCTCCAGTAAGCTGCAGGTCTGTATCCTGGTTATTGAGAGAGGTGGAAGGAGAATGGTCAGTTTTCAAGCTAATTGGAAGTGCACAACTGCCCAGATAACCACCCTTCTAGGAGAAGTTCACCTTTTTTAAAAAAATTAATAAATGCACTTTTTTTGCAGGTAAAATAACTTGCATTTTAATTTTTTAGAAGTGTGCTGTAGGTGCAATCCCAGGCTCCTGCAGACTGTCATTGTAGCCGTTTGCCTGTACCTTATATGGTCAGGGAGTTACAGAATGACAGGAAGAATTGGTGAACTGCCTAGAGTGCTTATCGGCTTCCTGATAGTTCATTGAGAGCTACAAGTAGTCCGCCACCGGCTAGAACACTGAATGAATGACACTTCTGGGTGAGCAGACCCCAGCACAGCCATGTTTTAAAATGGACAGCAGTTGCTAGGAGAACATTTTGAGGGGCCACTGTTATATAGTAAAAATTGTGCAGGGTAAGCTTGTGTGTGGAAATTTTATAGGCACTATTTGATTTTACACACTCAAGTTCTCCAACTGTTGAACCAGGTTAAGAAGGTTGCTTTGAAATCATTCGATGCCTGGGTGACCTTGCTCACAATATGTTTGCTAGTCAGTCTTGTAGTGAAGTCTGAGGACTGCTGAGGGACTAGTAGGTTGCCCCTGAGATAATGGTAGCCTCTATTAAAGGATTCTCTGGCATTCAGTGAAGATTTTATACAACTGTACTCTGGTTGGGGTGGGGGGGGGGGGTAGATCCACTTGATTGGATGACTAGACTGGAGAGAATACACCAGTTGGGTGGTTATTGCCCTCGCAAGACCTGCATGAGTGCATGCTGGGATGAACAAACTCCTGTTCACACAGTGTGAGTTAGAGGAGCTAAAAAAAAGTCAGCAGATACTGTAGCTGCAGAATTTTA
Organism: Glandirana rugosa; assembly: GCA_018402905.1. Taxonomy (NCBI): domain Eukaryota; kingdom Metazoa; phylum Chordata; class Amphibia; order Anura; family Ranidae; genus Glandirana; species Glandirana rugosa. The sequence goes on from BLSH010316550.1 coordinate 840,364, forward strand.
ATAGAAGGACACTTACCTGTCCAGGGATCCAGCGCTGTCCTCACCTGAGCCAATTCTTTAATCAGCTTCAGGTGCAGACGCCATCATAGCAAGTAAAAGAAACAGAATGTGAAGCCTTGCGGCTTCACAGCCGGTTTCCTAATGCGCATGCATGAGTTGCACTGCGCCATGTCAATGATCCCGTAGTCTTCTGGGTTTTGGGTGAAGCTCTGCTTTAAGACATCTTGGACTGGCCAGTCATAATGGCTGAAGGGTGGTGAACCCAGAAGATGGGGGAAGGTGTTGGCAATGATGGTCAATGACACTGCATTGCTACAAGTGGGTAAGTTCAGTGGGCATTAGTTCAGCTTGAAGATGACTTCCAGTATAAAAGGACCCTTAAAATGAGCAGCTCTTACTATAGGATGGCAGAGGTGATGTGGTTTAGGTTTCTCTGCAAGGCTGATACAAGGTAAGGGTTAGGAATGTCTCGCCTTGGATGGGCTCATCTGGAAAATAACTGAATGGTGTAAATCGCTGTACAGATCCCTGGGTGAAGTAGGAAGGTGTGGGGTGGAGTGGCACCTTAGGGCTTTCCCGATTTGAAAATTTTGTTGGTAAATTTGCCTTTTTCTATTTTCAGTTCTACTTCTGTTTAAATGTAAAGTTGTTGATCACCTTTGTTTTCTTTTCAATTTCAATAAAGTTTTTTTAAAAGTAGTTGTCTCCTTTGCACTGACTGAACTGTAAGAGTAATTTATGGCACAGAGCCATCTGGAAACAATCACTCACCTGGTGCTGAGCCGACTGCCCACAGTCCAGCATGTTTGGCTCCATAACAATACACTGCAATATAAACAATACAGCGGAGCCATGTAGCCAATAAGCAGGCCGGCCTGTGCTCCAGCAGTTGTAGAATAGCTGCTGACCAGCTGGAATCGTGTGGAATGGGAGCTGTCAGGGGTTGGTGGTCAGTCTGCACATGATCTGTAACGATATGACATGGATCTAGAAAGAGCAGAGCAGCAGATGGCTGTAGAAGAGGCAATGGTGAGTTAGTCTGGGATCTGTTCCTTTCTGTTACTTGTACAACTTATTTACATGTTTAGAGCTGTAAAACCTTTAGTGATGGTAGCTTTACATTTCAGTAGCTAAATGGCAGTTTTTAAATGTTTACTTGTACAATGCCACAGCTGCAAAGAACCAAGACGTTTGCTATATGAGACAGGGGCTGCCATTCCTTCAACATCTAAAAATGCTACCTGCCTGGCTGTTCTGACTCCCTTATGGACCAACTTCTCTGTACACACGATACAACGGTCGTATGAGTTTGCTCATACAACTTCTGTAGAACGACTGTCGTATGTCGGCTGCTCTAATCGCGTGTACGAACGATCGATTTCACATACAACGGTCGTTCGTATGACCTGTTGTATACGATCATCGTCCTGTGTGTACGAGGCTTTAGGCTCTGTTCACACCTGAGCAATCCGGATCACGGGTGAAATCGCAGCAATTCCAGAACCGTGGTGGAACGCTTTTGGAATGCCATTTCTTAATGGCACCCCAAACGCGGGGTGATTTTGCCACGATTGTTGAGGGACAAAGCGTGCTACAATCGCGGCAAAAATCACAGCGCCTAACTCTCCTGGTTCTGTGCCAAGACTTGGTACATCAGCTTCTTTGGAGCCGAGGGGAGGCCCATTCAAATTCATGGTGCTTCTCCACTAAAAACATGCTGGAGCTGCGCTGTGTTTAGGTGTGAATGGAGCCTTATTGAACACTTGCGTCACAGGCCCAGTGAAAGCTTTCTGATAAAGGCTTCTAGCCTTACTAGACTTTTCATGATTTGCTATATAGGTCGAAGATTCAGTAGGACACCAGTGGTTCAGCTGGGTGTCAAATATTTTCACTGGTACCCAAATGGTAGAGCAGCAGTAGGCAGCCTTGGTATACTAGCTATTAAACTACAAGTCCCATGAGGCATTTCAAGACTGGCAGCTGCAGGCATGACGGGATTTGTGCTGAGGTTGCCTACCGTCAGATTCCTCTGGTAAGAAGATTTAGTGGAGCTACACCCTCTGATAACCCCCTTTCTTTTTGAAGAGGGATTGATTCCTGTTTATAAAATCAGTGAGGAGTGCTCACCTAATATGCTTTGGGATTGCTCACACCTAGAACCCAACGGTGATTTGTATGTTGCATTTGTTTTGAATGGCACTCTGGCACACAAACCCCTGCTGCTTTGCATCACAATGCTCAATGTGCGCTTCAAGGGTGATTTTTTTTTTTTTTTTTCTTTTGTGTTAAAGCACAATTAAGTTTGAACCTGAAGGCTGCCTACATGTAACATGCCTCACTTTACAAAAAGGTGCTGTGGCACACTGGTGAGTGTAACCTTTTTGGACTTGCCAACCAGGACAATTCTAACACTTCTTACATGTAAAAAAATTACATTTTTTGCTAGAAAATTACTTAGAACCCACAAAAATATTTATAGCAGAGGCCCTATTGAATAAAGTGATGGGTATGACAATATTTGTGCAGCAGTTTTTCTAATGCAATTTTTTTTAAAAAGATACTTTCATCTATTTTATTGCACACAAAATACCCAATTTTTTGATAAAATGTAAAAAAGGTTATGCTCCGTAAATGGGTACCTAACATGTCATGCTTTAAAATTGCGTATGCCCATGGAATGGCACCAAATTACTGTACTTTGCATTCTCTAGGTGACGCTTTAAAATGTTTTACAGGTTACCAGTTTAGAGTTAGAGGAGGTCTGACACTAGAATTATTGCTCTTCCTCTGATTCGTGACGATACCTCACATGACGCTATCACTGTTTACATGTGTGAGGGACTTGCGTGTGCATTTGTGCATAAGCATGGGGGGGGGGGTTGCTTTACATTTTTATCTATTTTTTTTTTTAACGTTCTTGCTGTCACAAGGGATGAACGACATCCCTTGTTACAAGTACTCTTTATGTAGAGATCTGGGGTCTATTAGACTGCAAATCTCTCTTCTGGCCTCTAATGCAGCCAATCAGACAAAGATCGACCTGCTTTCCTGGCTGCCAATGGCCTAGTAAACAGAGGTAGATGAAATCCTCATTGCTCCTGGTTTCTCAAGTCAGAGAGGAACAATGGAATTTCCTCTGTTGTGTAGCTGTCGCCACTGGCCCCAGTGTTCCTGGGCTTCCCATTCAGACAGGAGTGGCCGGGGGGGGGGGGGGGGGA
>BLSH010316550.1:858261-870603 GCA_018402905.1 Glandirana rugosa
TTTTTGTAGAGCAACAATTCTTTTTTTCAGATTCAGAGAGTTCTTTGCCATGAGGTGCCACGTTGAATTTTCCCAGTGGCAAGTATGAGAGAGTGAGAGCGATAACACCAAATCTAACACACTTGCTCACTCACTGAGACCTTGTAATACTAATGAGTCACATGACACCGGGGAAGAAAAATGGCTAATTGGTCCCAATTTGGACATTTTTACTTAGGGGTGTACTCACTTTTGTTGCCAGCAGTTTAGACATTAATGGCTGTGTGTTGAGTTATTTTGAGGGCACAGCAAATTTACACTGTTATACAAGCTGTACACTCACTACTTTACATTGTAGCAAAGTGTCATTTCTTCAGTGTTGTCACATGAAAAGATAGAATAAAATATTTACAAAAATGTGAGGGGTGTACTCACTTTTGTGAGATAGTGTACGTGCCACGCTGTACTTGCCAATCAAATCATAAGTGCTACTAAATATATAAACTGTAAACCAAATTCAATAAGTGACAACTATAGTGATGTCATAATATTATCCAACTAAAAAACACAATAGCACGCAATTAGTGCTTAAATAAAGTCCTCTGTGCGATTCAAATATTCCTTATGGGGCGTGAACCCATCAACGAATCACAATTCAAAAAAGGAGTGCTTCTTGATCCATTTTCTCCATTTGTGCTTCAAAGAAAAGTTGCACTACCACCACTCGTGCTCCCCCCTAGTGGGTATCTGCTCACCTCTGTATGTGTGACCTTGCACCTAAGCTTGGTCAAACAGCGCTTGTTAGCATCTCAGTCACATAGATCCAGATCTCCTGAATCCATCCCTAAAGTGACTTCCCCGTCAGTATGATAGTATCAGGGTATATATGGGTACAAAAGGCTTTAATCATGCGTATATCGTTTAAACACTGACTGTATTTTAAAAAGTAATAAAATTGGGTACTCACATATTACTGCCGCTTCCAGTGCACCAGGCTAATACAAGCATGTGTGACTAGTATTTACCCAAAGCCACATACACCGCTTTCTCCCCACGGATTGCTCTCTCCTCGTAAAGGTCCGGGTGCCATCACCATCCTCGCCCCTCCCCTACGCGTGTCGACACAAGGTCGCGTGTCTTCCTCAGGGGAGAGCTAAATTAAATGACTCGGTAAAAGTTATGGGTTATACATATTAAAAATAAAATGATTCAAATATTATTATAGGGGATTTACAAGTTTATCATCCCAGTGGTCTAAAAAGGGAATATCATAATGAGATAAATGGTGCCATTGAAGCAGCGTATAGGTGTTCTCCAGATTTTAATTGCATCTTTATGTATGTATTTAATATTAAAAAATGTATATGGTAAAGAGGAAGTATAGAAAAAAAAAAAAGGAAAAAGTACAAAAAATGCAAAAGAATGCATACCATATAAACATGCAAAATTGCATAATCATAAGGCACCTTTCACACATGCGTGCCGATTAGGCGGACCTGATCGGACGCTCCATTTACCACTATGGAGCGAAGGATATCAGTGGTGACATGTCCGCTGACATTCGCCACTATCTGATCCGTTCTGGTCCGTTAAATCCAGACAGATGGAAACCCCATTTTCCATCCGTCTGGCAGAAAACGGACAGGTGGATCTGTTTTCATCCGATCTCCCATAGAGGACAGTGGGGCTCAACAGGTCCGTCTCCGCACAGTGAGAGATCAGAGTATCGATCCCTGCTGAGCAAGCGGAGTCCATGAAAAGGGACAGCCCTGTGTGAAAGGAACCTTAAAAAAAATGTAAAATGTTATTAAATATAAAAATGTAAAATTATGTATAAACAGATGTATACATACACATGTCAATGTATATCTGTGTGCAAAAGGATAGCTGGAAATAACATCCAATCTGTATGCACAAATACATATGATGCACATGTTATGTAATACCTGTATCCAGAGAAAGTTCATAAAGCTTGGGTAAACCATCCCTACACAGTAGACCTGTAGGTATCAAAGTTCAGTAGGAATAAGAAGGTGGAGAGACCCCCACCCTCAGACAAAAATGGACTGTATGGATGAAAAGGAGAATTTTTGAAAAAATGATAGATTATGGTTATGGGCAAACACTAGCAAATATTGATATTCTACAGCGGGGGCCAGAAAGGATGAGTCCCTTGTGGCCACGGCAGTGGTCCATACCCGGCGCTTGCTCCTGTGTCCCGGGTACTCATGTGCTGACACCATCTACCTGAATAGCCCGGTTTACTCATTCAATTGTGAGTGCATTTTATACTTTTTTTTTTACCTTGGTGTACTTTAATAAAACGTTACTGCACCAGAGGTGGTTTGGCGCTTCTCTCCTCCCCTTCATTTTGTTTGTACATTATTAATGCATGTGAAATAATATATACTGTATATATAATTTTATATATATATTTTTTTTTATTAATAGTGCCCTAATGAAGCACATGGATGTCCTGCCATCTTTCCTCTGTTGCGGACTGAAGAGCATGCAGAGAGTTGCGCCTTTGGGCTGCTTTGTTGCTCCAACGAGGGCTGCCCCGCCGAGGTCCTGCGGAAGGACATTTGCGAGCACAGCCAGATCTGCCAGTTTTGGCGCGATGTGTGTCACATGGGCTGCGGAACCTTGCTGACACCCGAAAACCGAGATGAGCATAACTGCTACATGGAGCTGAAGGAGATGTACAACAAACAGCTGCACAAACTGCGCCAGAAAGCCCGACGGATAGAGAGTCTGACGACCCAGATGAGCCGACAGATACAGCTGCTCAGCGAGGGGTTGGAGGGCGTTGAAGCTGCCACCTCTGCACAAGAACCACAATAGACCAGGCTGGCCTGGCTACAACAGAGCAAATATGTTTCCGGTGACAGAATATCGAAAACTTACATTATCCTACTGTGTTGGACCTTTAGTGTCTGGTCCAGAGATATTTTACTACTACCAATCTTGCAAATTGTAGTGAAGAGTTGATGGCAAAACAGTCTGATACAGCCCTTAAAGAGAACCTGTTGCTTTGTTCATTCAAGACAAAATATCAGGTTTTCTTGAACGACCACCCATCCATGGATACTTTCCTTATCTGCACCCCTAGTTCTTCATCTGGGCCCTGAGTCTAATCCCTGTGTAAGCTCTTTGTTGGTCTGAGTCAGAGCTTACTTAGGGTTCATGACCTTCTTAAGAACAACCTCCTGTGCTTAAATGTGGTGCTTAGAGACATTTTACACTCCTCCAGGTTTTGGGTATAGCACTTACAAGCCTTGCCGCCCTCTTAGGACTGTGGGTATCCCTTCATATACACTACAAAACCATGGAGAGAGGGCGCACCAGCCTAGTGCATTACCACAATACACTTAATTGAATGAAAAATAGTGATATACTCAGACATGCATGGAAACAACAGGTGTATGAGGCTGGCTTCACACATATGCGGCTGCGGTTTGCAGTCCAGAGTCAGGTGCCTTTCTGTTCACTGGTTCAAGTGCAAATTTTTACCTGAATTTGCACCTTAACTGGACCCAGAAACGCACAGGACCCTTTTCAAAACTGCACCGCGGCCACCCTGCACCTGTGTGAACCAGCTCCATTGAAAGCTGGTCACATGTTATACAAATTGGGTGCAGTTAAATGCGCATCCAATTCGCATATGTGTGAACCAAGCCTCAAAGAATACAAGTGAGACTGCCACCAGATCCACACCGCTTGACTTGTAGCACAGGAAGACCCTTCAGTGTCCAATATAAGCTTACACAAAGGTTGGCTCTGAGGAAGAGGGGCTGCCCCTTGAAACGCGCAAGTCATATTGAACGCTGAAGGGTCTTCCTGTGCTACAAGTCGAGCGGTGTGGATCTGGCAGCAGTCCCACTTGTATTCTTTGATACACCTGTCATTTCCATCTGTTTGTTAATGGTCTTTTCTCCTCCCTCATGTCTGTGATAGTGCTTGGGTCTGACAATTGGCATCTACATGCCAAGCACTGCAGTATAGTAAGAGGAGAAGGTCATATGTTCCCTCATACCCTGGAGTACACGTATTACCAAGCACCAGGAAAGTAACTTATGAGTGGAGTTGGGGTCCTGCCAATAGAACGTGTCACATGGGGCAAAGACGTGCCCAGCGTGTGCAAATCCAATAGCTAAATCTCAATTTCCATTGTTATAATCACACGACCAGTCCTAGTGTTATAAAAGATGCAACCAGCATGCCTGAAAAAATGCACTGCAAACGCATGTCTAACAAACGTAAATGCACATGTGGAATTGCATGAACAACACGGTTTCTGGTGTGAATTGGACCGATAATTTTGGATCCATTAGGTGGGTTTTTTGTCTTGCATCAACGTGTGTTTCCCTACTTGATATGCATTTTGATGTGTGTTGATGCACATACTTGCATTTGAATGGATAGGGTTAACAGCAATTTACAGAGATGTTCTAATACCTGCTGCCAATGCATCAAAACGCATGTACCACCACTGATTTCTATGGGCCACCCTACTGACTAAAATGCAGAAGAAACGTACAAGTTGCATTTTTCAAAACACAATGCAGTGCAGCGCAGAGATGGGAACAGACACAATTTTTTTTTTTTTAATCAGGTTAAAGTTTATTGAGATGTCACAACTGTACAGAAGCAAAAAAAACATATATCTGTGAAGAGATACATCAGCTCTATGGTGGTACATTAGGTATATAAATCCTACCCTGCAATGCCGTACAGCAACGTATATCATTATACACACAGAGCCCCATGTGTTGAAAACCCGGACAGACAACATTTTTAAGAAGGGAATGGTGAAGTTGGAGACATGCGTTTTAGCACCTTGCAGTATGTGCATTGAAATACAACAGTGTAAATGGACGGTTAACCATAAAGAGGTCTGAGCAGGGCGCAAAATAATAATCAGGTTGCTATGGACAAATCCTGCATTTTATTTCAATCTAGCTTTACTATATTATCCCCAAAGTTATTAAAGCTGGATTTCAGGTATGCGTATTTTTTGTTACATTGGTCCAGCTTAGCGCAATTAAGTTTGTGCCGTACCCGTGGGACACCCGTGAAAGCTGGAAATCACTGTAGTAGGCAAATGTTCTCTTATTGGAGGAGGTGTGGAGGCGTGTGGCGATGTAACAATCTCCACCTTCTTGTCCAATCAGAGAAAACTTACAATATATCGAGGGAATGCAAAATGCTTTTTGATTGGAGGAGGTGGAGAGGCGTGTGGTGACATCACAATCTCCACCTTCTTGTCCAATCAGAGAAAACGTACAATATATTGAGGGAATGCAAAATGCTTTCTGGTTGGAGGAGGTGGAGAGGTGCGTGGTGACGTCACGACCTCCACCTTTGTCCAATCAGAGAAAACTTACAATTCATTGAGGGAATGTAAAATGTACGGTGCGAGTGCTAAGCGTGTGACCTCCTGTGTTCAGTAAGCAGCAGGGCAGCCACTCAGTAGGGAAGCTAGTGGAGATCACTGGAGTAGTGGTGCCCAGTACAGTGATTTCCATCTTCCACGGGTATCCCATAGGTGTGGCACATACATACTTACATTGGGCCAACATAAAGAAGAAAAAAAATATCTATACCTGGAATTTGGCTTCAATAACATCTGGCATGCAAGAGAACTAATGGCAGCCAATCAGGCTCTAGCATTCATAGTGCAGGATAGCGAGTGGCAGCAGGCATTGGATCAGCTACTGTTTCTTCCACTATTTTTAGGGCTCATTCACATCAGATAGTAGCGGTACCTCTACCCACTGAGGCCTATTAAACAACACAGTAGAATTTTAATTTATTTTTTATTACTTTTTAATACAGAATCCTGTGTACTGTGCTGAGATGCAAGCCTTGTTTGGAGTGCAGAAAGAAGAAAAGGCAAACACATTATTATATATTTTATCATATAGAATGAAAAGTGTTACCTGTGTGAGAAACTATGGTGCAGCATGAACATTTGTAATAAAAATATCCATCAATCTGCATTGCACTCGGTCTGCTAAAGTGTTCATTTTCTGCCTAATAAATCAATGTGTAAATGGAGTCCACACATACACTGAACATGGTGTGGGGGCACTGCCAACCAATCCCTACACTTGGATCTCATGTACTGAGAGAAATATGGGGGGTGCCATTGCAGGATGAAAATACCAACTGCCTGGCTGTCTCTGGCAACAATAGTTTTTGAGCCACTGATCTGGAATAAGCATGTCAACTAAAGTCAAAGCCTGGCAAAGTAGAGATCAGTAAAGTTCTAAAGCCATTGGATCAGCATGATAGCCAAGCAAACAGAATTTTCAAAAGGAAAGGCTAGCAACGGCAGCTCACAGGTTTCCTGACAACTCCATGGCAACATGGAGTAATTTACTGTATGGATGCTGCCATATACAGTGCATATATTATATACTGTAAATATATATATATTTTTTTCATTATAACCACTTGACCTCCAGAAAATTACCCCCCCCCTCCCTTTCCTGACCAGGCCATTTTTTGCTATACGGCACTGAGTTACTTTAACTGACACTTGCGTGGTCATGTAACTTTGTGGGAACCATTACTTAAACCTCCCCAAACATTATATATTTTTTTCTAACACCCTAAAAAATAAAATGGTGGTTGTTGCAAACCTATATGTCGCACCGTATTTGCGCAGCAGTCTTACAAGTGCGATTTTTTTTTAAAAATTCACTTTTTTGAGTGAAAAAATAAGAGAACAGTAAAGTTAGCCCAATTTTTTTCCATATTGTGAAAGATTATGTTACGCCGAGTAAATTGATACCCAACATACAGTCATACTTTGAAATTGCGCCTGCTCGCAGAATGGCGACAAACTTTGCATCCTAAAAATCTCCATTGGTGACGTTTAAAAATTTCTACAGGTTACCAGTTTTGAGTGACAGAGGAGCTCTAGTGCTAAAATTATTGCTCTCGCTCTAACGATCATGGCGATACCTCACATGTGTGGTTTGAACACCGTTTTCATATGCAGGCGCGACTTACGTATGCGTTCGCTTCTGCGCGCGAGCTCGCAAGGAGGGGGCGCTTTAAATTTTTTTTTTATTTATTTTACTTTTTATTTTTTAATTTTACACCGTTATTTTACAAAAAAAAAGATCACTTTTATTCCTATTACAAAAAATGTAAACATTCCTTGTAATAGAAAAAAGCATGGCAGGACCTCCTAAATATGAGATCTGGGGTCAAAAAGACCTCACATCTCATATTTACAGTTGAATGCAAAAAAAAAAAGAAATTAAAAAAAATGACAGTCCAAAAAAAAAATGGGCCCTTTAAGACTGCTGGGCAGAAGTGACTTGTGACGTCGCTTCCGCCCTGCAATGTTATGGAGCCAAGTGGGTGGCATCTTCCGCTCACTCGGCTTCCAGTGCAGGGGGGGGGGGGGGGGACTGATCCGATCATCTCCGCTGCTGTCGACAGTCCAGTAAGTGGTGGAGAGGATGGGAAAGTGGCGGGGGGGGCACCTCTCCCGTCACCGATAAAAGTGATCCGCCGCTAAGATCAGTTTTATCTGAAAGAGAATCGCCGGCTGTAATAAACGGTATCTCAGATATCTCCACTCAAACCCAAGGACGTCATATGACGTCCGGCGGTACGGAAGTGGTTAATTGTATTAAATTCCACTTTTAACCACTTCCTTACTGGGCACTTAAACCCCCCTCCTGCCCAGACCAATTTTAGGCTTTCAACGCTGTCGCATTTTGAATGACAATTGCGCGGTCATGCGACGTTGTACCCAAACAAAATTTTTATCATTTTTTCCCACAAATAGAGCTTTCTTTTGCTGATATTTGATCACCTCTGCGTTTTTCATTTTTTGCGCTATAAACAAAGAGCGATGATTTTGAAAAAAGAACAATATTTTTTACTTTTTTGCTATAATAAATATCCAAAAAAATATATAAAAAAGAAAATGATTAATCAGTTTTGGCCAATATATATTCTTCTACATATTTTTAGTAAAAAAAAATCGCAATCAGCGTATTTTGATTGGTTTGCGCAAAAGCAATCGCGTCTACAAACTACGGGAATAGATTTATGGCGTTTTTACGATTTTTTTTTTTTTTTACTAGTAATGGCAGCGATCTGCGATTTTTATCGGGACTGTGATATTGGGGTGGACATGTCAGACATTTTTGAGACATTTTTGGGACCAATGACATTTATACAGCGATCAGAAATTTAAATGTCTATTGATTACTGTATAAATGTCATTGGCAGTGAAGGGGTTAACCTGCAGGGGGCAGTGAAGGGGTTAACAGTGTTCCCTGGGTGTGTTCTAACTGTGGGGGGCGGGGCTGGTCAAGACATAACAGATCTAACTGATCCCAGTGACAGGTATCAGTAGATCTGTCTTGTCCCATTCACAGAACGGAGAACCGCGTGTTCACATCGGCGGTTCCCCGTTCTGAGGCTGCTACAAGTGATCGGCGGGTCTCAGGTGGACATCGAGTCCGCCTGACCCGCAGGCATGCCCCATGCTGCGAGTGCGCGTGGGGGCACACACGAGGCAGGACGTCTATAGACGTCCTCCCGGAATTTCTGAGCCGCGCTGTAGCCGTCTTTCGGCTATAGCGCGGTCCTGTACTGGTTAATTAATATCATCAATTTAAATTAATATGAATTTATTGTTGGCCATTATTGGCACCTTTTAGTGCAAGAAAAGCTCCAAAAAATGCAGTTTGCAGTCTCTGACCATCTCTTGTATCGTGTCTGCAATCTCTTACTTAAACTTAAACACACTGCTAATAGTATTATCAAAATTTCAATTCGGTGTACCTCTAGCAGACATAGAACAGGAGATGGTCAGAGACTGCAGACATGATACAGGAGATGGTCAGAGACTGCAGACATACTACAGGAGATGATGAGAGACTGCAGACATGGCACAGGAGATGATGAGAGACTGCAGACATGATACAAGGGATAGTTAGAGACTGCAGACATACTACAGGAGATAATGAGAGACTGCAGACATGATACAAGAGATGGTTAGAGACTGCAGACATAGTACAGGAAATGGTCAGAGACTGTAGACATACTACAGGAAATGGTTAGAGACTGCAGACATACTACAGGAGATAATGAGAGACTGCAGACATGATACAAGAGATGGTCAGAGACTGCAGACATAGTACAGGAAATGGTCAGAGACTGTAGACATACTACAGGAAATGGTTAGAGACTGCAGACATACTACAGGAGATAATGAGAGACTGCAGACATGATACAAGAGATGGTCAGAGACTGCAGACATAGTACAGGAAATGGTCAGAGACTGTAGACATACTACAGGAAATGGTTAGAGACTGCAGACATACTACAGGAGATAATGAGAGACTGCAGACATGATACAAGAGATGGTTAGAGACTGCAGACATAGTACAGGAGATGGTCAGAGACTGCAGACGTAGTACAGGAGATGGTCAGAGACTGCAGACATAGTACAGGAGATGGTCAGAGACTGCAGACATACTACAGGAGGTGGTCAGAGACTACAGACATACTACAGGAGATGGTCAGAGACTGCAGACATGATACAGGAGATGGTCAGAGACTGCAGACATAGTACAGGAGATGGTCAGAGACTGCAGACATACTACAGGAGGTGGTCAGAGACTACAGACATACTACAGTAGATGGTCAGAGATTGCAGACATACTACAGGACATGGTCAGAGACTGCAGACATACTACAGGAAATGGTCAGAGATTGCAGACATAGTTATAGGAGATGGGCAGAGACTGCAGACATGATACAGGAGATTTTCAGAGACTGCAGACATAGTATAGGAGATGGTCAGAGAATGCAGACATAGTACAGGAGATGGTCAGAGACTGCAGACATAGTACAGGAGATGGTCAGAGACTGCAGACATTATACAAGAGATCAATGCAGCCCACCAGTGCCCATGGGATGCAGCCCACCAGTCCCCATGGATGTAGCCCACCAGTGCTTTTGCATTGCAGCCCACCAGTGCCCATGGGCTACAGCTCACCAATTCCCATGGATGCAGCCCACCAATGCCTGCTAGCGCGATCTCATGCTGTGTTGCGGTCCTGGAGCTGGATTGAATTTCCGGGCAGCACTCTAACAATGTCCCGCCTCCTATACTGTCACCTATGACACATGGCACAATGATCCCCGGCATTGGGTAAGTATGCTGTCCATCACAAGAAGCAGCCTAGGCGGTGGGGCATTGTTACAGAGCTGCCCGGCGATTCGATCCAACTCTGTGACACAGAGTGAGATCGCACTGGCAGGCACTGGTGAGGCTGCATGACGCTGACACTCGCAGGGAGAGGGGGAGAAGGGAGGTGAGGACTAGGCCAGGGGTGCCCAGGATAACATATGTGCGGCACCTGGCGAGACGGGACGGGGCAAATGGCGGACCCTGCCCCCTTTTTGTCTAAAATTTGCATTTTTTTTCTTTCGGCCACCTGCCGAAAACACCATTTTCAGCCGAAGTGTTTCGGCAGCCGAAATTTCTAAGCACCACTATTACACATACAGAAATATTGTACATTCACATCAGTCCCTGCCCTTAGGGTTCTTACAATCAAATCTATATCTATATATATACAGTATCTCACAAAAGTGAGTACACCCCTCACATTTTTGTAAATATTTTATTATAACTTTTCATGTGACAACACTGAAGAAATGACACTTTGCTACAATGTAAAGTAGTGAGTGTACAGCTTGTATAACAGTGTAAATTTGCTGTCCCCTCAAAATAACTCAACACACAGCCATTAATGTCTAAACCGCTGGCAACAGAATTGAGTACACCCCTAAGTGAAAATGTCCAAATTGGGCCCAATTACCCATTTTCCCTCCCCGGTGCCACATGACTCGTTAGTGCTGCAAGGTCTCAGGTGTGAATGGGGAGCAGGTGTGCTAAATTAGATGTTATCGCTCTAACTCACACACATACTGGTCACTGGAAATTCAACATGGCACCTCATTGCAAAGAGGATCTGAAAAAAAGAATTGTTGCTCTACATAAAGATGGCCTAGGATATTAGAAGATTGCCAAGACCCTGAAACTGAGCTGCAGTATGGTGGCCAAGACCATACAGGTTCCACTCAGAACAGGTCACACCTTGGTGGACCAAAGAAGCTGAGTGCACATGCTCAGCGTCATATCCAGAGGTTGTCCATAGGCGTGCACACATAAGGTGGCAGGTGTGCCTGGGCACACCCTAATCATCCTGTACTGTGCAGATTCCGCCTACTGCCTGGCTGCAGATAAAAGGACTGGGGAATCTCTGTCCTCAGTCTCTTCCTCTGTCTCGAAAGTGAGACATCAGGTGTCCCTTTAGATCCCTGAAATTTCACCAAAGCCCCCCAGCAGGGCTCCTAAAAAAAAAAAAAAAAAAAAAATAGAATATAATATTGTAAAAAATAATTAAAAAACAAAATTGTAAAAAGATAAATAAAATTGAATTAAAATAAACTACTGACGCCGATCTCTCCCCTTCAGACATATATATGCACACACACACACTCATGTTTGTTTGTGCTTTGTGGTGCACACCCTAATACAATAAGCTGCACACACCTATGTCTTTGGAAAATAGATGTATGAGTGCTGCCAGCATTGCTGCAGAGGTTGAAGGGGTGGGGTGTCAGCCTGTCAGTGCTCAGACCATACGCCGCACGCTGCATCAAATTGGTCTGCATGGCTGTCATTCCAGCAGGAAGCCTCTTCTAAAGATGATGCACAAGAAAGCCTGCAAACAGTTTGCTGAAGACAAGCAGACTAAGGACATGGATTACTGGAACCATGTCTTGTGGTCTGATGAGACCAAGATAAACTTATTTGGTTCAGATGCTGTCAAGCGTGTGTGGTGGCAACCAGGTGAGGAGTACAAAGACTCTTGCCTACAGTCAAGCATGGTGGTGTGAGTGTCATGGTCTGGGGCTGCATGAGTGCTGCCGGCACTGGGGACCTACAGTTCATTGTGGGAACCATGAATGCCAACATGTACTGTGACATACTGAAGCAGAACATGATCCCCTCCCTTTGGAGACTGGGCTGCAGGGCACTATTCCAACATAACAACCCCAAACACACCTCCAAGACGACCACTGCCTTGCTATAGAAGCTGAGGGTAAAGGTGATGGACTGGCCAAGCATGTCTTCAGACCTAAACCCTATTGAGCATCTGTGGGGAATCCTCAAACGGAAGGTGGAGGGGCGCAAGGTCTCTAACATTCACCAGCTCTGTGATGTCATCATGGAGGAGTATGAGGAGGTACTACTGTAGTGTCTCGACCACTTACAATCTCTGGAACGCGGGGAGGTGGAAGGCAAACTCC
>BLSH010316627.1:0-14391 GCA_018402905.1 Glandirana rugosa
GGACCCGGACCCGGACTTTGTCCCGAAGTTCGGACGGACCAGCAGAACCCGAACGTCCAGGTGTTCGCTCAACTCTAGTAGTGAGTGTACAGCTTGTATAACAGTGTAAATGTGCTGGTCCCTCAAAATAACTCAACACACAGCCATTAATGTCTAAACCACTGGCAACAAAAGTGAGTACACACCTAAGTGAAAATGTCCAAATTGGACCCAATCAGCCATTTTCCCTCCCCGGTGTCATGTGACTCGTTAGTGTTAAAAGGTCTCAGGTGTAAATGGGCAGGTGTGTTAAATTGGGTGTTATGGCTCTCACTCTCTCTAATACTGGTCACTGGAAGTTCAACATGGCACCTCATGGCAAAGAACTCTCTGAGGATATGAAAAAAAGAATTGTTGCTCTACATAAAGATGATCTAGGCTTTAAGAAGAATGCCAAGACCCTGAAAGTGAGCTGCAGAACGGTAGCCAAGACCATACAGCGCTTTAACAGGACAGGTTCCACTCAGAACAGGCCAATAGTTGACCAAAGAAGTTGAGTGCATGTGCTCAGCGTCATATCCGGAGGTTGTCTTTGGGAAATAGACGTATGAGTGCTGCTAGTATTGCTGCAGAGATTGAAGGGGTGGGGGGGTCAGCCTGTCCGTGCTCAGACCATATGCTGCACACTGCATCAAATTGGTCTGGATGGCTGTCGTCCTAGAAGAAAGCCTCTTCTAAAGATGATGCAAAAGAAAGCCAGCAAACAGTTTGCTGAAGACAAGTAGACAATGGACATGGATTACTGGAACCATGTCCTCTGGTCTGATGAGACTAAGATAAACTTATTTGGTTCAGATGGTGTCAAGCGTGTGTGGCGGCAACCAGGTGGGGAGTACAAAGACAAGTGTGTCTTGCCTACAGTCAAACATGGTGGTGGGAGTTTCATGGTCTGGGGCTGCATAAGTGCTGCCGGCACTGGGGAGCTGCAGTTCATTGAGGGAACCACATGTGCCAACATGTACTATGACATACTGAGGCAGAGCATGATTCCCTCCCTTCAGAGACTGGGCTGCAAGGCAGTATTTCCTCATGATACCGACCCCAAACACACCTCCAAGATGACCACTGCCTTGCTAAAGAAGCTGAGGGTAAAGGTGATGGACTGGCCAAACCCTATTGAGCATCAGTGGGGTATCTTCAAATGGAAAGTGGAGGAGTGCAAGGCCTCTAACAACCACTAGCTCCGTGACGTCGTCATGGAGGAGTGGAAGAGGACTCCAGTGGCAACCTGTGAAGCTCTGGTGAACTCCATGCCCAAGATGGTTAAGGCAGTGCTGGAAAATAATGGTGGCCACACAAAATATTGACATTTTGGGCCCAATTTGGACATTTTCACTTAGGGGTGTACTCAATTTTGTTGCAGCGGTTTAGACATTAATGGCTGTGTATTGAGTTATTTTGAGGGGACAGCAAATTTACACTGTTATACAAGCTGTACTTTCACTACTTTACATTGTAGCAAAGTGTCATTTCTTCAGTGTTATCACATGAAAGGGTATAATAAAATATTTACAAAAATGTGAGAGGTGTACTCACTTTTGTGAGATACTATAGGTAAAAATGTTGTGTTGGCTGATTCCCCTTTCATAAAACGTACAAATTACAAAAGAAATAAGACAATTACAATACGTACTGGACTTGCTGAAGGCAATTTAGAATGAATTTTTCTAGTTATTGAGCATGTTTATTGCTAGTAGTATTTGTGTTTCAAGAATATTGTTAAAAAACAAAATGGCCAGAACCTGTTCAAGAATATTGGTAAAAAACAAAATGGCCAGTGCCTGTTCAAGAATATTGGTAGCATGTTTAAAAATATATGGGGGCATTTTTAAATGTAAAAAACACAGTAGCCTATACTGACCCACAATAGTTAAAACATTATGTAGTTATGTAGTCATGTAGTGCAGATAATAGATAAAGCATTATTGCTGTACTGTTTGGATTGTATTCTGGTTGATTTTAGATTCTTGGCATAGTAGCTAAAATAAAAAAGCTATTGAAACCCCTTTCACCCTGCGGCACCATGTTGTTAGCGCTAAAGCACCACTCATTTTTGCTTTTTTTTAAAAAAAGGTAAGAAGTCCCACTTTTCAGGCGCTTTGGATGCGCTGCCCATTCATTGCAATGGGCAGGGGCATTTTGGGAGCACTGTATACAGTTCTCCCAACCCGCCTCAAAGATGCTGCTTGCAGGACTTTTCAAAATGTCCCGCAAGCGCACTGCCCCAGTGTGAAGAGACACACTGCAATGAATGGGAGGCAGTTTTCAGTTGCTTTTTAGAGGCTATTTCTAGCGCTAAAGCGCCTGCAAACCCCCTCTGTGTGAAAAGGGTCTTATGCCTTTATTCCACCCAGATGTCTGACTGGTAGCTAGCTCAGTTTCCCTGCGCACTGCTGGGAGACTAAGCCAGCTGCTCCTGCCCCCTCCACAGCCCGGAGCTCCATTGAGCTCTGGAGGGGCAGAGCAGATAGCCGATGACTGACAGTCACCAGTCTTTGCTCACTGAGGACTGAGAACTGAGCGGTCAATAGTCTTTGATTGCTCAGTTCTCGGGCATACAGGCGGTGGGGGACAGATGCAGCATCTGATCAATGCTGCATCCACCTGGTTAAGAATTAATATATATATATGTTTTTCAATCCTGAATTTCTCTTTAAAGTGAAAACACAGCAAAAAAAAGCATTGAAGCCCCCCCATTTCAAAAACCCACACTCCTGTTGAGACATTTGCTGCTAGCATCAGTAAATAGATAGCAAGTTAATTATATTTACTTGTATTAAACTTTTTTTTTTACATTTCCTCGGTTACTTTCTGGTTTCTAGGCCTAAGCTAATGATGTCATACATACCAGCAGTCTTCAGGAGGGACAGGCGCTTTTCTCAGCTAAGCACACCCTCAGTTTGCATGTGTAAACTAAGGGCAGATGGATTCCAGGAAGTAAATGCTACATGAATCATCTGCCCTTATTCAAGATGGCCACAGCAAGAAATGCTAAGGGGTGTTTTTCAGGTAATTTCTCAGCAAAATAAAGCATGCAGATATGGATGGATGGGGGAGTTTGTTTTGAATATTATTTTAATAATGTTAATCAAATAGGGTTTTTGGTTTGTGGTGCTCAGATGCATTGCAATTCCTCTTTAACCACTTCAGATCCGCGCTATAGCCTATTGACGGCTACAGAGCGGATCTACTTTGCCAGGGCGCCATCAATTGATGCCCGCCCCTTTACGTGCTCAGTGCACTCTCACAGCCATTAGCGGGGCGCACTCGCGCCTGCCGCATGCTGTGTGAGTGTGCCCGCAGGTTGGGTGGACTCGATGTCTGCCGAAGATCCGCAATCACTTAATAGAGAGCCAGGACGGGGAACCACAGATGTAAACACGGAGGTTCCCTGCTCTGTGAGGGGGGCATGACAGATCTACTGAACCCTGTGATTGGGATCAGTTAGATCTGCTTTGTCCCTGCCAGCGTAGCCCCCACACAATTAGAACACATACAGGGAACACATTTAACCCCTTGATCGCCCCCTTAGTGTTAACCCCTTTCCTGCCAATGGCATTTATACAGTAATCAGTGGCTATTTTTAGATCTGATCGCTGCATAAATGTCAAATGTCATTGGTCTCAAAAAAGTGTCAAAAATGTCCGACATGTCCGCCGCAAAATCGCAGATCGCCGCCATTACCAGTTAAAAAATAAAATAATAAAAACGCCATAAAAAATCCATTCCCATAGTTTGTAGACGCTATAACTTTTGCGCAACCCAATCAATATACACTAATTGCAATTTTTTTTTACCAAAAACATGTAGAAGAATATATATCGGCCTAAACTGATGAATACATTTGTTTTTTTTTTACATGTATTATAGCAAAAAGTAAAAAAGAACAAAGATTGACAGCACTGAAAACTGAAAATTGGTCCAGGCAGGAGGGGGTTTAAGTGCCTAGTAAGCAAGTGGTTAAATACTGCTGGTTCCTGCAGAAACATTACATCTATTTTTTAAAAGTAGACTTCTTGTGGTACAGTGATACATATTCATATACAGACTGACTTTTGCATTGAAACATCTCAGCAAAACCCAAAGGGATTTTGATTGTCTGTTAGAGATATCTGTCATTTTAACAAATCATAGACTGAGTTCATTCAATCTGTTGACTTTAGAAGCAGGCACATTATTTATATTGAAATGGTGAAAATTGAAACAGAATGTAAATCTAGCATTGTTTAATGATTGGGGATGGAGATGAATATAATTGAATTGATCTTGTTCCGTCCACAGCACCCAGACTGCCATGATTGCAAAGAACAAGAATGTTTAAAATCCTTCCATTCTGAAGATTGATTTAAATTTAAGGAGATCTAAAATGTTTTAGGGAGAGCAATTTCAGATAAGAAAAAAACATAAAAATGTCAAACTTCTCTTGAGTACTCTTGAACTTTGCAAAAGATATATTGCATTAAAAATCTGCCCAAAAAATAATGTTCATCAGTAGCCCGACAGATGTGAAGAGACGCTCGAAGCCACCAATGAAACTAACTGAAAATACTGCCAAATATCCAGATGCTGCTCCAAAAAAAAAATGTATTTTGGCATTCTGATCCAATGACTATTATCCAAATGCAGACATAAAAATGTGGTGTGAAATGAATGAGTGATTACTATTCCCTGAAGCATACACATTTCATTCTTACATTGGACAAATACAAAATACAGGAACAACCTTACAAATAAAAAATAGCATTATGCTGTACAGGAATAAAAGCAAAATAGACATATTGAACTTATATACCATTTTAATAGTATATAACTGATATATATTTAAAATGGCATAACCAAAAATATGGTCTTTGTTTCTGGTTATTCTAAATTTAGGACACTGCAAAACCTCAAATAAATTGTATGAGATTGTTAAGACAGTGCTGCTGACTAAACAGCATTGCCTGTATGTCAGTATCCCAAAGGTTTTTCTAGCAGAGACCATGTGATCAATTCCTTGGTCACTTTTCCAAGTATTTGGAAGGTACAAATTTACCTTGGAAAATTCATCTGATGTGCTGTTAATTTTTAATTACTGTAGGGGGTTAACTCCATTTTTTACACATAGTTATACATCTTGTCCCAGCAGGCTCTGAAGAAAATTCCAATGAATTGGTTGTCTTTTACTGTTCTAGTAATGCAAGTGAACTGGAGGGTTGTGGGGCCCAATATTTAAAAAATCACTCATCTAGTCCAATAGCCTAACTAGTGAAGCTAGCATTATAGATTCTGATAGGTGCAACCATCTTTCACCCAGTCTCTGTTGTCTTTATAAATGTGAATGCGGACATCATCTGTCGTATTATATCACTCTTATGTGGGTTACACACAATCAGTGGCAGCTGATGAAATTTTAGGATTGGGGGGCACCAGACCCCGCCCTTCCTTTTTGACCCCTTCCACTTCTCATAAGCACCACCCCTTATAGTTTCCACCCCTTGTATCAGGAGTATACAGCCCAGCATCACCAGAGAGGGTATACAGCATCACCAGATAGTGGTATACAGCATCACAGTTAGGGTATACAGCATCACCAGATAGTGGTATATACAGCATCACCAGATAGGAGTATACAAAGTCACCAGATTGCAGTATACAGAGTCAACATATAGCAGTATACAGAGCCCCAGATAGGGATATACAGAATCACCATATAACAGTATACAGAGCACCAGATAGCAGTATACAGAGTCACCATATATCAGTATACAGAGCCCCAAATAGCTGTATACATGGTCCGAGATAGGGGTATTCAGAATCACCATACAGCAGTATACAGGGTCCCAGATAGCAGTATACAGAGTCACCATATATCAGTATACAGAATTACCATATATCAGTATACAGAGCCCCAGATAGCAGTATACAGGGTCCCAGATAGGGTATACAGAGCCCCAGATAGCGGTATATAGAGTCCCAGATAGCAGTATATAGGGTCCCAGATAGCAGTATACAGAGTCCCAGATAGCAGTATACAGGGTCCCAGATAGGGTATACAGAGCCCCAGATAACAGTATACAGAGTCCCAGATAGCAGTATACAGGGCCCCAGATAGGGTATACAGAGCCCCAGATAGCAGTATATAGAGTCCCAGATAGCAGTATATAGGGTCCCAGATAGCAGTATACAGGGTCCCAGATAGGGTATACAGTCACCAGCCACCCCCCAAAGTCGGGGGGCAATTCCCACACTTACCCCATCTAATAGGCAGACTGGCAGTGTTGCAGAGATCGGCATGCGGAGAGCGGGCTGACAGTGTGCAGAGGCAGTGCTTGCGGAGAGCTGGCAGTGGACTGTCCCCCTCTCCTCTTGTGGACAGTCTTCTCAGAAGTCCGGCGGAGTGCTGTGCCTGTGTGAGTAATCATGCAGCCAGCACGTCCGCCATAGTCCCGGCCCTGCCCACAGGATCCATTGATAGAGAGTCATTGGCTCTGATGCTCGGGGGGGGCACACATAGACTTTAATGACTGACCAATCGGCTCACTACTTGCTGTCAGCAAGGAGCCGAGGAAAAAAAAAAAGAAAAGTCAATATACTGGTGCCTCCTGCAGGGGGGCCGGGCTGACTTTTTCCTTCTCAGCGGTGAGGAGGCAGCGCCCTGTATACACCAACTGCCGCTGCACACAAAAAAAAGTTTACTTTTTCCTTCAACCCAATGGACTGAACAAAAGAGAAATCCATTGACTGCCAGGGCTAATTGGATGCTGGTTTTCCAGCATGCCTGTTTAACAAAGCCGGTCATAAGGCTAGTTTCTGTAGAGCAGGTGGCTGTACACATTGGCTGAAAACTGTCCGGTTCCTGCCGAACCAAACATTTTAGCCTTTGTGTACCCAACATTAGTTAGATTAGCATTTTGTACTAAGGGGTCCTAATTTCCCTCACTGCCTACTTGCTGGCCTAAAAAGCCATCCCCTATTTATGGACCTGATAGGATTACTAACCGTTCCCCACCCATAAATAAAAAAAACAATATAATAATGACTTCCCCTGTGCATATAATCTCCTTAACATTAGTGTAGTAACAGTGGTTCTAAAGGCAATATTTTTAATAAAAAGAGCTTATACTTACCTGCTCTGTGCAATGCCAATGATCATGTACAGAGTGCTCTCGTACCATTTTATTGGTGGTCCCCTACCTGTGCTGTTTTCTCATTCTTTCTGCAAGCCATGTGCTATGGGGACACCCATGCCGGTATGCTCCACAGCCAGTCTGTGTGCATCCATAGACACACAGAGCAGCTCGGACATTCCCCCTGCTCCTACCTCACAGAATGGCTCCCATTGCCAGAGACTCCTGTGACACTAGGAAGAGAGAGCAGCTCTACTGCAGGTGGGACAGCACTTGAGAGAGGACTCAGGTATGTGTTTGGATGAGGAGGTGGGGGGGATAGTTAGTAGGGTGTTTTTTATCTGCAGCCTCCTAGCTGTGAAAACATCTTGCTCGCTCTAAAAAACTTGTTTGTAGGATTAGTCTGTCCATTCAGCTCAATACATACCAAGTCCTCTGTCTCCAAATAGTGCCTTCTAGTGGTGGCCAGGAAAAACTTACATACAGCAGGACAGATGCAAAAAAGAGCCAGGCATGCTGCTGAAATAGGATTTAGTTCAGCAAATATAACTCATCAGGGGCATCGCTAGTATCAGGCGCCCAGAGCATGTGCTCCAAATCTCCTGCAGTGTGCCTTGAGTGCCTGACTCTGCAAGCCTATGCCACTGCTGCAGCCAGCATCAGTCTCCATCAGCAGACCATGACCCACTTTAGAGCAGAGAGAAACTTCCCCTTGGCTCCCTCCCACTTTCAATGCAATTCAGCCATACCTACTGTTTGCTGAGGTGCATGTGGTGCACAGCATTACTGCTTTATTTAAGGGTATCCAAAGGTGCTCCAATTATTTTACAATGCAAGCAACACCCCTGTAATTCATCATATAAGAATTGTAAAATTTAAAAAAAAATGGACAAGTACAGTGGTGTAAGTGTAATCATATTTATGTGTTTTAATGTTTAGTTAAGAATATGACTTAGTCTTTAGTCAAATAAAGCTGTAAGAACAACCTAGTATAAACTCTCACACTCCCTTTGTACCTCAGTTTTTTTACTAGCAATAGTAGAAGTGGATCTTAAATAGAAATTAAAGGCAAAACATTTGTGTATGGATATTAAAAAACATTATCAATACCCTTTTTTCCCTTTTTTATAAGTGATCACATTCCCTGTGTTCCCTCTGTTCTCAGCTGCATAAGAGCTGGGGGGAGGAGAAGCAGCAGCACACTGAGCTTCCCAGTGAAAGGCTGTGCAGGGGAGGCATGGCAGGACAAGTCTGATCATTGGAGGAGAGCAGGCTGAGTTTCCAGCACAGCTAGAGAACTGACCACTGTGTGCTCTCCTGCTTAGTGTGGTCAGTTTTTAATAGTAAAGCAGAGGGATTGACAGGAAAACCAGGGATTTCACACAAAGGAAGCAAAACAAAGAGAACAGAATACTTTTTCATACAAGTACATGATACAGCAAGCACATATCAAGAATATGAAATGTTGGGGTAAAAAAACACTTTAAGGGACACAGAATGAAGTAATTCAGGCACATTGGTCCTTCCAGGGAGGTGGGCAACACAGCCAACAAAAAAAGAAAACAGGTCCACAAAAACCCACAAGTTAACAGATGAGGCTCAATAGAGTCTACAGAGCTGCTTAAAGAACCTTGCAACTGCCAGAATCTGTTGAAGCTTGAACGTCTATCAGGGCCCTTTTTTCATTTATTTTACACTTTCTTTTTTTTTTAATCAACTTTATTGCTATAGGAACTCTATGGCATGGGCCAGGACAGGCCCTCTTTATGGAGAGATCTGGGGTGTATGAGACCCCAAATCTCTCCTCTGAAACAGCCACAATATTATCTCTTAACACTTTTGGATCTGCACCTATGGAAACCTGGCCCACCCTCCTACTGCCATGTGGTCCATGTTGGGACCTTGCCACATTCCCCAGGATAGACGTTCCCCCACACCCCCTGCAATATCGCTGTTTGGCCTATATTTTGAGCTGACCTGTAATTAATAAGGATAGACATCCTACTTAACTCCCCTTCCCTCCTTTTGGGAAATATTCACTTAATACCAGATATTATTTTTTATGGCACTTTTTACATTTTGTAGACAACTTTCTTGCATCTACTCCTGAGGAAGTGGACAGTGATCCATGAAACGTGTAGAATTGTAGGATGTCAAGAACTCTTTGGTCACCATACACCATGAAAATATGAATTTACATCAATACAATAATACCATGTATGCGAATATTGGGAATAATCATGTATTCACACTTGTTCTATCTTTGCTTATCATGGATCAGCTCATCTATATTTTCATACATCATAGATCAGCTCATTATTCCTTTTTTTATGATTGGAATTTTATCTCATTCAGTAATGGAATATGTTACTATGTAATAAAACTATTACGTCTACTACTGTAATTTGCCTCATGTAAAATCCCACGACCATTGTGTATCATTTATTGTATTGTATTATACAATGAAGTAATAGGCAAGGAAGCAGTTTAGGAGGAGGAGTCATCAAAGTGTCTACTGTGAAGGCTAGAGGATCCCTGGACTTGGAGTTAAACCTGCTCAGTTTATTGCTGAACTTGGAAGCCAGGAGATCTATGTGCGGCATCCTTCACTTGTGACAGAGATCTTGAAACACCTCCAGTTGGAGAAACTATTCTCCTGAATCCAGACATTGACCACTGATGTCTAGACAGGGCTGGAAACTGACATTGCAACCAAGCCAAGCCAGGTTCTAATCTGCTTCTCTTCAAGTTGCCTGACTTCTAGTTCCTCCCTGATGGTTGATGTAAGCCACTGCAGTGGCATTTTATGAGTTTCCTAGTCATCTTGCCTCGCAACCAAGAGGTCCATCATTGCTGGGAAAACCAGGTTGCTCTGATCAACAGGTTATTGATTTGAAAACAAGCTTCCTCTGACCAATTTCCTTGCACCAAAAGAGTATCTAGACTTCTCCCCAGCCTGACAGACTGGCATCTTTTATGAAAACCTTACAAACCAATGAGAAGTTCTATGACTCTAGCATTGGACTCATGATCCACCAAGCCAGGGAAAATCTGGTTTTGTTTGTCAGAAATATATGATGGACCAGAGAATGAGTCTGCTTGTCCCCAGCTGCCAGAATGCTAAGTTTCATTGTTCTGGAGTGGAATTGGGTATATATAAGTGGCCATCATTAAACCTAGAACCCTCATGCAAAAGCGAAGGGTTGGCTGGCTCCTTAACTGTAGAGTCCAAATGTGGGAACGGAAATGTTAAAGTTTGTCCCACGAAAGGAAAACCTTGGACAGTGCCATACCCAGGTCCAGGCCCCAGAGGGTATGGACAGTCAATTAGACATCCACGGATAGATGGCAAAATGCAAGTGATCATTCTTGCTGTCTACCAAGGTCATAAGGTCTTCCAGGTGGAGAGAAGCTATAACTAACCAGGTTGGTTCCATGTGAAATTTTTGCTCTTGGAGGAAGGTGTTGAGAACCTTCAGATCTAGTATGAAGCAGATGCCCCCTTTGCCTTAGAGACAGTGAACATGTTTGAATATAAACTCAGGACCCTTTTCCTTTCTGGAACAATGGCTATGACTCATTGAGAAAAGATCTGAGCCACAGCAGCATGGGGTTCGCCAGTCTTTTTAGAGATGCTAGGCAAGTTTGACAACAGGATGAAGGGTGGGGGAAGAAACCAAGACATTCAGCTTGTTGCCTCTGAATACAGTGTTCTGGTAGCAAACAGCTGAAAGGTTCTGGGACCAGATTGTCACACAGGCAAACAGATCCCCCCCACCGAGAAGGGGTGGCTTGAGGAGGGCTTGTTTAAGGATGTAAGGGTCCAAGACTCATGACAGAATTGAGTTCCAGGCTTTGCCTGAAAGACATGAAATATACTTTTTTTGTGGGTTTCCCAGATTGAGATTTTGTCTTATTTTTCTGGAGCACTCTAGGTACTCTTTCCCCAAAATACCATCTTGATAAGATTTTTCCAGGGATTCCTCAAACAAATGTCACATTCAAGATGCATTTCTTGCACTGATGCTCTGCAGAGCAATGTTTGAACCAAAGGGTCCCCTGTGTACTTAGCAAAAGGAGGCCCATTTTGGATATTTGGCAGAAAATATCTGCTAGACTATCAAAAGGTGGAATAGGGCCACATGCATGAGCTCCAATTGTAGGAGGGAAAAAAGATTGATTGTCAGCCCCCTGCTTTCCTATTTCAAACTGATCGCGGCAGGCATAGAAGTACATCCTTCCCAGCGTGGTAAATTTTCTGGCCTGCCAGTCCTCCAATGGTCAAGACTTATACTGACACCCACACAGCTTTTCACTGGGAAGATCACTGTATTGCTCTTGCTGACATGTTCCCCTGCAGTCTCCACCCCCACCTCTCAAAGATTTTTATGCAGCTGAGAACAGAGGGTTTGTGATACTTATAAAACAAAAAAAGCCATTTATAATGATTATATATATATATATATATATATATATATCATATATTATATTTTATATATATATATTGTGCAAGATACCAAGGGTGGGTCCTGGACGGGTGCTATGTGGCGCCGATATTTGGGTTTTGGTCCCTTTAAGGGGGATAGGTTGGTGTACTCAGGGGTCTTGCCCATGAAGGGTGAGGGATTCTGGGACAGTTATACAGAAGAGAGGAGTGACTCGCATTCCTCCCGGCATTAGTAGTGGCTTATTTGGGACCTGCAATTTTGGAGGTCCAGAGTGACATTTGGGTGGGAAAAGGACCTCCACTCCTGACTACGGGGACTCTGGGTTCAGTAGCCTTCAGGAAGCAGCACATAGGGCAGGAAACTCCCAGTGTTAGTGGGTGCAGTGGGAGTTGAGAGGAGTCCTGGCTATGTGTTGCACATGTGCTGACAATTGACAAATATCTGAAGGTGGCTGCTGCTAACCCTGGGGTAAATCCTGTATATGAATTCTATGTTTCTTATATTAGTGCTGTAGATAAGCAGACTTTTGTGTTATGTCTGCTGGAAAATAAGTCAGTTCCTTGCTGCTGTTGAAAGTGCTGCTTTGTTTGCTATGAAATGAAAATAAACACCTTTTTGTTTAAGACAAATGGCTTTGCACATGGTCCTGTATTGCTAAGCCCCTGAACTTTACAATACAGTAAATATATATATATATACAGTTGTGCTCATAACTTTACATACCCTGGAAGAATTTATGATTTCTTGGCCATTTTCAGAGAATATGCACAAAAACTTTTCTTTCACTCATGGTTAGTGTTTGGCTGAAGCCATTTATTATCATTCAACTGTGTTTACTCTTTTTTAAATCATAATGATAACAGAAACTATCCAAATGACCCTGATCAAAAATTTACATACCCTGGTGATTTTGGCCTGATAGCATGCACACAAGTTGACACAAAGGGGTTTGAATGGCTATTATAGGTAACCATCCTCATCTGTGATCTGTTTGCTTGTAATTAGTGTGTGTGTATAAAAGGTCAATGAGTTTCTGGACTCCTGACAGACCCTTCTGTCTTCCATCCAGTGCTGCAATGACGTTTCTGGATTCTGAGTCACGGAGAAAGCAAAATAATTGTCAAAGGATCTTCAGGAAAAGGTAGTTGAACTGTATAAAAGAGAAAAGGGATATAAAAAGATATCCAAGGAATTGAGAATGCCAATCAGCAGTGTTCAAACTCTAATCAAGAAGTGAAAAATGAGGGGTTCTGTTGAAACCAAACCACGGTCAGGTAGAGCAACTAAAATTTCAGCCACAATTTTCAGGAAAATTGTTTGGGATGCAAAGAAAAACCTACAAATAACTTCAGGACTCTCTAAACATATGTGGTGTGGCTGTTTCAAGATGCACAATAAAGGAGGCACTTGAAGAAAGATGGGCTACATGGTCGATTCACCAGAAGAAAGCCATTGCTACTCAAATGCCACAAAGTATCCCGCTTACAGTATGCCAAAGTAGATCACTTTCCCAGCTACCTCTACCAAGTGTGGTCTTTTTGAATTGCTGAGGAAGCCAAACCTGAGAAACAGATCTTCCCTGAGCATGTCCAGGAACACAGGGAGTTCTTGGAAAAGGAACTAAAGGGGTCTGCACCTGCATCTGAGAACAAACCGTGGTTGGTGGAGATAACCTCACTTTAGAGCTCCACAGTACTGGAAGTGCAAAACTTTCTATTGAATTCACACACAATGTGAAAAAACAGTCAATGGGGTAAAGAAACAAAGAGAAAAGAAAAGAGGAGAGAGCAAGAACAGGGGGTCCAGTGGTAGCCGCAACGGGCAAGCTGACGACTAAAGGAGCTGCTTGGCATAAACATGAGTCTAAACGATTAGCAGTAGAAAAGCAGACACCACTCCAGTGCCCCTGGATATTACACCAGTGGAAGGATATACACACTTGGGATTTCAGTGACGTCCGGGATTCAGAGCCCCCACCAGAACCCTGCCTTTTTGACTCACTGACTGAAAAGCAGTGAGTCCACGACCTCTGGTGAGTGTGGGCACATAGGGGGTCACCAATCAATGTGTGTCACCTCACTGCACTTGAAAGTTTGTTGGAGCACGGATTTGCACTTTATTTGAAGCACTCATCACTTTAATTATGGACTAGTCTTCATTGTTATACCATCTCTGGGACTGGCGCTTACCTTTTTGTTTTTGTTATCACGGCAGGTTTTTACCTGAGTATAGCAGCCCCCAGTTGCTTGTTGTAAAGTACTAGTTGATATATGTTTACTTTCTTACACATGTGATTATGTTATGAAATTCAATTAATACATGCTTATATTTTGATTTGCACTACGTATTTAGGATACATATTTTGTGTATTTGAGTCACTTTTCAGAGGGTTAGGCGCTGATTTATATTTAACAGCTTTCTAGCAGGAATTTCCTGAGTACAGCAGCCCCCTCCCCACACATTCAGAGACCGCACAGGTCATATTTTTTGTTTATGCACATAAATACACACATCTTGAATATCTGATAACCAATCAGATTGAGATAAGGGAAGGCACAGTTTTCTATACTACAGCACAGAGACAAGCCTCAAACCTTCTGGCACAAAGTCATTTGGAGTGATGAGACCAAAATTGAGCTTTTTGGCCACAACCATAAACTCTACATTTGGAGAGGAGCCAACAAGGCCTGTGAAACACGGAGGTGGATCGCTGATGTTTTGGGGATGTGTGAGCTACAAAGGCACAGGAAATTTGGTCAAAATCGATGGCAAGATGAATGCAGTATGTTATAAAA